>JBBPUQ010000010.1:1217500-1817500 GCA_038501195.1 Nemania diffusa | reverse complement strand
CTTTTCGCACAGGTTATCCACGATAAGACTTGCTTAGCACGCTCTGCCTGCTCTTGGAGCTGTCCTTGGATTCGTTTCATAGCATCCTCGTAAGCAGTGTCATAGGCATTTGACCCAGTTGCTAGATTTCGTAATGCTGTCCGTATAGCTTTAGGTGTATCTTTGCCCATTAATGAAGCAAAATGGAGTTCCGCAAGCAAAAACCTAAATGAATTAGCATGAGCAACATCATCCTTAGAGTATACATACATTCCCTTGACAGCCTCTGTTATGCTTGTCGTAATCTCATTTTGAAGCATAGGTTGATCGTTGACGATTTTCGGAAACTCTAATAGACGTCCTCGAAAATACCTGCGAATATCATCCTTAGTTGCTCGAATCTCGAGTGATACACTGTCTTGAAAATGGTTGACAATCTCTGGTATATATCTCGAGGTCGCGAAAATATTTATTCCGGTTTTGTTCTGAAGGCTGAAGATTGCCGACAGAAACTTCGTACGGCAGCCATCAAGAGCTTGACACTCATCAAGTGCATCGACAATGATAAAAACCCTAGAATTCTGAACAATAACTGATTCAAGAGCTTTGGAAACCTCTTCTAAAGATGGCCTAGTTCCCCTTGCATTGTGCTGACTGTGGAGCTCTTTTAGACTGTGTGGTAGTGAAGTCTGGCGTTGAGCTAGCTGCTTTAGCAGACTAGACAACAAGTTCCTAGGGGTTTGCTCGGATTGACGATTATAGTTGCAATAGACATAAGCTACTGCGGTAGTAATCTCGTTTTGGAATATTTTCTCGAGATCTTCTACAACGATTGAGGTTAGAATCGTTTTTCCAGCGCCAGGCATTCCTGGACAGAACAGCGTCTTGTATGGCTCTTTTATCCAGTTCTGATACTCTTCGGAGTCAAGCAGCCATTGTCCTGTCCCTGGTTGACGTCTACTGAGGTAGTCGGATTGATGTGGCCCATAATCAGTCGGTATGAGCCAGTTGAGGATTTCAAGGTCTTCTTTCTGATCTAAGTGACGTCTTGTGTATGTGATGTTTTGGTCAAGAGAAGATAGAGTACTAAAAACTACAAATTTGATTAGAAAAATGACTGAAAGTAGAACGGTAAATACTCTTGAAAATAACTAACTGCCGTTGAGTACATCACCCAATTTTTTCTGAGCCTCGACCTTATTCGGCGCAATCTCGTAAAGGAGATCTTTTGTGTAGGCAGCAGCTGTCATTGCTGCGTACCCTTGCCACAACTTGTTCTTATGGGTATCGGAATAGTCACATATACCACGGACGATAAGGAAGGGAAATTGATTCATTAATCCTGCAGCTTCCATCTCGAAGCACAGCACATCATTCTCTGCCGAAAGCTGATCGCGAATTGATGCGTCTCTCATCACTTGGTTGGAGGAAGCAATAAGGCCGTAGTGTATTGCCGGGTCATCTTCGTCTGCCGAGCGTGCTTCCCGCGAGATTAAACTCGATGGATCATCTCCACAATAAAGCACACAATTCTCCTGAGGAGAATGAAGGACATCGGCTTTATAAAGTCGGTCTGTGCCAGGGCTTGGCCGTTGGTACTCTTTCCGCAGTCTGGTATTTCTATCAAGAACACTTGCGACAGCCTCTTTAAGCTGATGCCCCTTGATCGAATATGTAGTCTCAAGTGTGGACACTGCCGTCATAATAAATGTCGGTGGCTTGTTCAAGAACCCGGTAGACACGAATGCTTTGTTTTGAATAGTTTTCCCGAAGTCGAACTGGTATACACCCCCATTTCCAGAGCCGGCAGAACTGACTACAACATCGCCTAGACGGATATCGTGCCTCGTGGGAGCTCCACCACCAATACCAACCATCAAACCAGCCCTGAGGTTTGGAAAGCTGCGTATCATATCTTTGGCAGCATTTGCAGCATTAACAAGCCCATATTCGCCTCGTGGTAACGCGGCAATGACGACATTATGCTTCCCAACGCGACCCAGAGTATAGCTGTTGTTGTCTTGCGCGGGCAGAGAATCCGGTTTTTCGTGTTCTTCATCGAGGAACACTCGGGCGGCTACGCTTTCTTTGCCGACGGCGCAAAGCCAGCCAATGGTGTATTCGTGAGGGTGTGGCATTACTACGAAGGGCGTAGTCGAGTCCTGGAACAACTTGTTAGACTATCATCGAGCCTGGCGATGAGAATGAGCCTCTTTTGACTCCGTAGGCTTACTTTTAGTAGATATGCGTGAGAAAAATGGCAGGAGCTTAGGCTGTCGCCTCCTTAGGCATATAATTCCCGGTCTGTTGATGAACCGACTCTAGTAGATTGCTAAAAATTGAAGCAGAAGAGTCCGCTGCACACTCTACGCAGGCGGGCGGTGGTGTTTTGATCAGGCCGTAAGCGCCCATTGCAGCCTGCATATCGAGCTGTAGTGCCGCGTTGCCTTCTCCCATCTCTCATCTCTACTCGCGCAGACTAACCATACAGGGGTGACAGATTCGAATATGCAGCGTAGCAGCTGTGGCGGGGGCAGTATGCAGGCAGTGGTGCGTTGAGAAATTGACCAGGGAGCGCCATCTTGCCCGTACGCAGTAGGTAAAGCGATGGCGGTGCTGGATGTGCTGAGTTCACAACTAGAAGCAGTTCGACAATGCCGGCTACGAAATTGTCGGGATCGAGTACAGCGCCCAGGCTACTAAGTATATTATATTGTACATATCATTCTTGCTCATGTATTGAAGGAATTTCTTCTCTCCTTGAAACCTAAGTCTTGTATGGTATCTTCACTCAGTATATCTATTCTGAATACTACTTCTGGATTGTGCCTGACCAAGAGTCCTTCGTAGTCCGTGACAGAAATCATACAATACTGACGGGAGTCCCGTTCGGAGATCCACTGTAAGCTTATATCACGGGGAATCTATAAAAGACAGTGTATACATAATGGTTACTTGTTCAGGCTACCTACCTAATAGCGCCTAAGGACTAAGGCAGGAGCCGTGCTGACCACTACGTCTAGGTCTTTAAAAGGGGAAATGACAAAGTAAATGGGGGCAGAAAGGTACAAACATTATCGTATAATTTACGCTAAACTCTTCGTAGTTACATGTACTCATATGTTAATGCTTTTAGTTGAAATCCTACTTATTTGCAAGTATACCTCATCTTTATTTACCTACATAGGTGCTTGTTAAGGCTGGACAAGTAGTACTGCAATGCAAATTAATAATTATATGTTATATCATGAGCTGCTTGTTTCAGAACAAAAAACAGATACCTTTTAATTAATGCGGCGTATTTACAGCCATAAAGGTATTGGAAGTTACCTATGCAAGCTTGTTCATTTTAGCTTGTGCAAAAGTGGGCCTTGCTTGGGCCTCAGGCCATTGTGACTCCGGATAGGGATTCCATTGGTCTAAATATAGTACGTTATTTAGACGGCACGCTAGAGCTAGAAAGTCAAAGCACCAGAGAGGCTCAGACTATATACCTATTTGGAAATAGGTAGGTAGTTAGTAGTTTATCTGGATAGTGAGACGGTGTGGGTGGCACTGTTGCAGGGGATTGAGTTGATTAAGTCAGCGAGACCTTAGATTTTTTATTTTTTTATTTATTAGTTAGCAAAAAAGTAGTTTTTTATTAAAAAAATATATAATACTATAGAAATTAATATTTTTAATATTAATTAATTAAATTATTATATAATATTTATAATAATTTTATTATTTTAATATTATTTTAATTGTTTTTTTAAATTATTATTAATATTGTTTTAAATTTTTAAAAATAATTTTTTATAACTATAGTAAATTTTTTAAAATATATTATATATATATTATATATTTTATTTTAATAATATTTTTAATAAAGTTTTAATTATATTAAATATTTAAATTATAAAATTAATTATAAAATTAAAATATATTTATAAAAATAATATTAAAATTATAAATTTAATATTATAAAAATTAAAAATTAAAAATAATAAAACTATTATTATTTTTTTTGTTATAATTAATATTTAAAAATTAAAATTAATAAAATTTTTAAAAAATAATAATATTAAAAGTTTTTTTTAAAAAATTAAAAAATATTTTAAATTTTTTATTTTAAATTTATTAAAATTATAATATTTAAAACTAAAATTTTAAAACTTAATATTTTTTTATTATATAATTATAAAAAATAATTTAAATTAAAATTAAAATTAATTTATTATTATATATATTATTAAATATAAAAAAAATAATTATTATAATTAAATTATTATAATATTTTTTATTTAAATTTTATAATTTAAAATTTAAAATTTTTTTAAATATTATTAATATTATATATAATAGTTTAATTTTAAATTTATAAATATATAAAAAATATAAAATAATATAAAATATAATTAAATAATTATAAATTAAAAATTATTAAACTAAAAATTAATTTAAATTATAAAAAATATTTTAAATTTAAAAAAATATATTAAAAAATAAAAATATAAAATAATTATTAAAATATTAATATTTTTTATATTATTTAAAAAAACAATATTAAAAATTATATTAATTTAAAAAATATAAAAAATTAATTAATTTTTAAAAATTTAATAAAAAAAATTAAAAAACTATTTAATATTATAATTATAATTAAATATATTTTATTATTTATTATTTTTATATTTTTATATATATTTATTAAATTATTTATTATTTTAATAATATTATTTTATAAATTTAAATTAAAATATTTTTTATTTTATTTTATTAAAAAATTATTATTTTTATTATATTTATTATTATAATTAATTTAAATAAATTATTTAATAAATTAACTTTTTTTTTAATTTTAATTAATAAAAAAAAATAAAAAAATATTTTTATTATTATAATATTTATTAATTTATTATTAAAAAATAAAAAAAATATTATTTATATAATTTTATTAAATTTTTTTAATTTAAAAATAATTTTTAATTTATTATTTAAAATAACAAAATTATTAATTAATTAAAAAAGTTTAAAAAATTATTTATAATTTAAAAAATTTTTATTTATTTTTTAATTAAATAATTATTTATTTATATATAAATTAAATAATAAAAAAAAATTATTTATAATTATATTAAAAATATTAATATTTAAATCAAAATTAAATAAAAATTAAAATAAATATTTAATTATAATAATTTTAAATAATAATATTTTTTATTATTATTATTAAAAAAATATAAAAATAAATTTAAAATTTATAAAATGTTATATAAAATTTATAAAACAAATAAAGTTTTAAATAAATAAAGCTATATTATATAAAAAATTTATAAATAAAAAAAAAAAAAAAAAAGTTAAAAAGTTTTTTATAAAAAAATTATTTATATATATATATAAAACAATTTAAAATAATAATAAATAAATTATTTATTTAATTATATAATAAAACTATTTATTTATTTAAATAATTAATATTAATATTAATTAATTATAATTATTTTTTTTTTAAAAAAAATAATTTATTTATAAATTATAAAATTTAAATATATAAGTTTTAATTAAATATTTTTTAATAAAAAAAAAATTGTTTTAAATATTTATTATATTATTAATTATTAAGTTTTTTTTTAATTAAATTATAATATAGCTTTTTTATATATTAATATTATTAAATTTTAATAATAATATATTTTAAATATATTTTTTATATATTATTTATTTTTTTTTATATAGTTAATAAATTATTTATAATTAATAATTTAATTTTAAAAAAAAATTTATAATATTTAAATTATTATTATAAAAGTTTTTTAATAAAATAAAACTATTTTTAAAGTTTTTAATATAATATTATTTATTATTAATGTTTTATTTTTTTTAATTAATTTAATATTACAGTTTTTAATAATATAATTTTATTATATAAATTTTTTTATTTTAAAATTTTTTTTGTTTTTTAATTTAAATATTTTATTTTTAAATTTATTAACTATTTAATTTATTAATAAATTATTAAAATATTTTTATAAATAATTAATATAATATTAATTTATTATTTATTAAAATAATAAAATTTATAATATAAATATATTATTTTTTTTTAAAGATTTTATATATTTATTAAATTATAAAATAATTAAATTTATTAAAAAGTTTATTAATTATTTAAAATTATTGTTTTTTTAATATAAATATATAATTATTTATATTAAAATTAAAGTTTTAATATTTTTTATTACTTTATTTAATTATATAGTTTTAAATATATTTTAAATTTTTTTTAATTAAATTTATAAATTATATAATTTTTTATATTTTATTTTATATATTTATTTATAATATTTTTTTTATTATTAATAAACTTTTTAGTTTTTTTTAAATTATATAGTTTTTTTAATTAAAATAAAATAATAGTTTTATAAATTTATAAAATAATAAAGTTTATATATAATTTATTATAAAAATTTATTTAAATTAATTATTTTAATAATAATTAATATAAAATTAAAATTATTAATTTAAATATTTATTTATAATTTTAATTTATTTAATAGTTTTATAATAGTTTATAAATATTAAAATATAATTAACTTTTATAATTTTATATAATTTATTTATAAAAATAAATATAAACTAAAGTTTTTTATTAAAAATTAATATAATTAATATTTTAAAAACTTTAAAAAAACTTTTATAATATATTTATATAATATTTTTTATAATTATTTTTATAATATAAAATATGATTTATATTTTTTTTTAAATTAATTTATTATAATTAATATATTATTAAAACTATATTTATTTTTAAATATTTATTTAAAATTAACAATTAAATATTTTTAAATATAGTTTAAAATAAAATATAATATAAATTTATTAAATGTTTTATTATATAAAACTTTTATAAAATAATATTTTATAAAAAGTTTATATATATTTTTTTTTAAATATATTATAAATATTTTATTATATATTTTTTAAATAAATTAAATATATAAATATAAAAAATTAAAAATTATAAATTTTTTATTTAAAATAATTAAATTATAAATTATTTATTAAAAGTTATTTATATTAAAAATAGTTTTTTTATAATATATTATTATATTAAAATTTTTTTATTTTTTTTTAAATATTTTTATAATTAATTAAAAATTTAATAAAACTTTTATATTTTTTTATAATTTTATAATAAATAATTTAATTTAATTAATTATTTATATAAATATATTATATATTAAATTATTTATTAATTATAAAATTATTAAATATTTTTATATTTTTTTTTTATTTTATATATAATAAAGTTTTTATATATTTTTATTAATATATTAACTAATATATTTTTTTTTTTAAAATAATATATATTATAAAAATTATATTTTATAAATAATTTAATTTATTTTATTTATTATAAATTTAAATATTATTTTTATATAAAATATTTTAAAATTTATTAATTAATTATTATTAAAAATAATTTAATTTAATTATTAATTAATTTAAATTGCTATTTTTTAAAAACTAATAATATTATAAATATTTTTTTATTAAAAATATTATAATTTTATTTAATATTATATAAAGTTTTAAAAAAATAAATAATTAAATATTAATTATTATTATATTTTTAAAATAATACATTTATTATTATATTATTAAAAATTTTTATTTTAATTTTTATAAATAAATTATATTTATAATATTATAATATTAAATAAAAATAAAAAGTTTTTTTTAATTATAAAAAAATTTAATTATATTTTTTAATTTATAAAAAAGTTATATTTTTTTTAATTAAATATATTATAAAAATAATAATTTAATTATAATTTTTAATAAACTTTTTATAAAAATTATAAAACTTTTAAAAAAATTATATTTTTTTTATAATAATAAAAACTTTTTAATTTTTTATTATATTTATTTTAATTAAATTAATTTAAATATTATTTATATTAATAATATATTTTAAAAATTTAATTTTTATAATATAAAATTTAAATTTTTTTAAGTTTATTTAAAATTTTATAATATATAATTATTATAATATAAATTATATATATTTTTTATAATTTTTTATATTGTTTAAATAAATAAAAATATTATTTATATATATATTATAAAAATTATTTAAATAATTAAATAATATATTATTAATATATTTTTAAAAAATAATAATACTATTAATTAAATTAAAAAAAAAATATTTTAAATTAAAAAAATTTATAATAAATATAAAAAGTTGTTAAATTTTTTTATTTAAGTTTTATATATATTTAATTAAATATTTATTTTATATTTAATTTAATAAATATATTAATTTTAAATAATTAAAATAAAGTTTTTTTAATTAAAAATAAAAAAATATTTTTTTTATTATTAATTTATTAAATTTATAATAATTTATATAAAAAGTTATAATTAATTAATATTAGTTTAATTATTTAAATAAATTAAATAGTTTAATTATTTAATTAAATAAATAATTTTATTTATTATTATTTTAAACTATTTTATATATATATATATAAATAAATTTTTTATAAAAAAATTTTTAATTTTTTTATTTTTTTTTTTTTATTTATAAATTTTTTATATAATATAGTTTTATTTATTTAAAACTTTGTTTTTTTTATAAATTTTATATAATAATTTATAAATTATTTATATTTATAAAATATAAAAACTATTTTTAAATATTTTTTATAAAAAAATTAAACTATAATTAATTATTATAATAATATTAATAGTTAAAAAATAAACTATATTTAAATAATAAATTAAAAAATAAATTAATTTAATTTTTAATAAATTATAATTATTTATAATTATAAATAATAAATAGCTTTTTTTAACTTTTTATATAAAAACTAATATTTAAATATATTTTAAAAAATTTAATTATAATATTTTAATTATTATAAAAACTAAAAATAATAATAAATTAATTATATTAATTTTTATAATAAAAAAATTTTAAAACTAAATATAAAAATTTTTTTTTATATATAAATATTATATTTTAAATTAAAAAAACTTTTTTTAAAAAATTAATTATTTTTTTAAAAAATATATTATTAAATTATATAAATTTAATAAAATCGCTTTTATTTTTATTTTTATTATTTTATTAAAAAAAAAAACTTAATTTAAATTTAATAAATTAATTAATAAAAATATTTTTATTAATTTAATTAAATATTTTAATGTTTTATTTTAAAAAATAAAAATTAAATTTTTAATAATAATAATATATTAAAAATAAATTAAAAATTTATATAATTTAATTATATTATTTATTTAATATATTAACATTTTTTTTAATTAAATTAAAAAATTTAATAAAATTATTATTAATATAAAAAAACAATTAAATTATTTAATAAAAAATAATAAAAAAAATTTATTTTTAATTTTTATTATAAATAAATTATTAATTATTTATTTTAAAAGTTAAAAATAATTATTATTAAATATAATTATATTTAAAAATTATTAAATAAAACTAATTAATATATTATTAATTTATTTTTTTATAAAAATAATATTTTAAAATTTATTTAAATAAATAAAAAATTTTATAAATTAATTAAAATATTTATATTTATTTTTTATAATAATAAAAATAAAAATAATATTAAATTTAAAATATAATTATATATTATAAAAAATTAATTAATTATTAATAAAAATTAATTTATTAATAATATTATAAAAATAATTAATATTAAAATTTATATTAATAATAAAATTATTAAATATTTATTTTTATATTTAATTAAAAGTTATTTTAATTAATTAATTATTATTAAAATATTTTTTAATTATTTAAAAAAAGCTATAAAAATATAAATATTAATAAAAAATTTAAATTAAAATGAAAGTTTTTTAATTTTAATAATTATATTTTAATTATTTTTTTTAATTTTAAAATTAATTTTATTTAATTAATTAAAAAAATTAAATTAAAAAAAAAAAAATAAAAAAAATATTTTAAAAATAAATTATTTAATAAATTATTAAATATTTTTTTTTATTTATTTAAATAATAATATTTTTTTTAATAATAATTATATTAAAATTTTAATAATTTAAAGTTATAATATTTTAAATAATTTTAAATTATTAAAATTAATAAAAAAAAACAAATATTTTAATTATTAATAAAAAAAATATATTTTAAAAAATTATATATTAAATAATATTAAAAATAAAATATATTTATAAAATATTATAATTATATTTATTAGTTTTTATAATAAAATAAAAGTTTTAAAAAATATTATAAAAAAATTAAAAAAAATAAAATATTAAAAAAATAACTTTAAATAAATTAAATGTTTATTTAAAAAAAATATTATAAAAAAATTATATAAATAATAAATTAAATTTAATAAATAAATATTTAAAAAAATAATTTTTATTATATATATATATTATAAATAATAATAAATTTTATTAATTATTAAAAGTTGTTTTAAAAATATAAAAATAAATATATATATAAATATAAATATATTATTTATAAAAAAAATTATAAAAATATTAAATTTTTTTATAATTATTTAATTTTATTTTTAATTAATTTTTAAATATAATAATAATAAAAAAAATAAAAAATTAATATTATTTTATTAATATTTTTATAAATATAAAAAAAAAATTTAAAAATATATTTTTAATAATAATATTTTTTTAAATTTATAAAATAATTAATAAAAAATTTTAATTTTAAAAATATAATATATTTTTTAATTATTAAAAATATAAATTAATATTTTTTTTAATTATTTTTTTAATTAATATTTTAATTAAAATTTAATTATAAATTAAATAAAAATATAATTTATAAATTTTAAATATTAAATAAATATTAATTATTAAAATATAAAATTTTTAAAAAAAAAAAAAATAATTATATTAATAAAAAAAATACTAAAAACAATTAAACAATATTTTAAATTTTAATTATTAAATAAGTTAATTTTATTAAAAAAAATATAGTTAAAATGTAATATAATTTAAATAATAAATTAATTTTTATTATAAAATTAAAAAAAGAAAAAACTTAAAAAAAAAATAAAAAAATTATTTTATAATAAAAAACTAATAATTTAAATTTTTATAAAATATAAAAAAATAAATTAAAATAATATAAAATTTAATTTTTAATAAAAATAGCTAATATTATTATTATTATTTTTAATATATTAATTTTATATAATAATTTTATATAATAAACATAAATTATTATTATTTATAAAATTTATAAATTTATTAAAAATAAAAAAAAAAATTTTTTTAATAAAAAAAAAAAAAACTTTATAAAAAAATTTTATAAATAATTTTTAAAAAATATTATAATTTATTATATATATTTAATAAAATAAACTTTAATATTTTTTTATTTTATTAATTTAAAATTAATTAAAAAATAAAATTTATTAAAAATAAAATTTTTAATAATTTTTAATATAATTTTTTATATAAAATATTATTAAATAAATTAAAAATATTTTATAAATATTTAATTAATAATTTATAAAAAAGAATTTTTAAATTTAATAATATATTTTATATTTTTTTAATATTATTTATAAAAAAATTAAAAAAAAAATTAAAATTTTATATAAATTATTAAAAATTTAATAAATTAATAAAAAAAAAAAAAAATTTATTTTTAATTAAAAAAATATTATTATAATTTTTTTAAAATTAATATATTTATTAAATTAAATATAAAATAAATATTTAATTAAATATATATAAAACTTAAATAAAAAAATTTAATAATTTTTTATATATATTATAAATTTTTTAAATATAAAATATTTTTTTTTAATTTAATTAATAGTTTTATTATATTTTAAAAAATATTAATAATATATTATTTAATTATTTAAATAATTTTTATAATATATATATATATAATATTTTTATTTATTTAATTAATTTAAAAAATTATTAAAAATATATATAATTAATATTATAATAATTATATATTATTAAATTTTAAATAAACTTAAAAAAATTTACATTTTATATAATAAAAATTAAATTTTTAAAATATATTATTAATTTAAATAATATTTAAATTAATTTAATTAAAATAAATATAATAAAAAATTAAAAAGTTTTTATTATTATAAAAAAAATATAGTTTTTTTTAAAACTTTATAAATATAATTAAATATTTTTATAATTAAAAAAAGCTTTTATATTTTATTTAATATTATAATATTATAAATATAATTTATTTATTAAAATTAAAATTAATATTTTTAATAATATAATTATAAATGTTTTATTATAAAAATATAAAAATAATTAATATTTAATTATATATTTTTTAAAAATTTTATATAATATTAAATTAAATTATAAAATTTTTAATAAAAAAATATTTATAATATTTTTAATTTTTAAAAAATAATAATTTAAATTAATTAATAATTATATTTAATTATTTTTAATAATAATTAATTATTAAATTTTAAAATATTTTAATTATAAATAATATTTAAATTTATAATAAATAAAATAAATAAAATTATTTATAAAATATAATTTTTATATTATTGATTATTTTAAATAAAAAAATCTATTAATTAATATATTAATAAAAAAATATAAAAACTTTATTATATAAAAAAAATATAAAAATATTTAATAATTTTTTAATTATTAAATAATATAATTTATAATATATTTATATAAATAATATTTTAAATTAAATTATTTATTATAAAATTATAAAAAAATATAAAAGTTTTATTAAATTTTTAATTAATTATAAAAATATTTAAAAAAAACAATAAAAACTTTAATATAAAAATTTATTATAAAAAAATTATTTTTAATAATAATAATTTATAATAATTAATTAATAATTTAATTATTTATAATAAAAAGTTTATAATTTTTAATTTTTTATATTTATATATATAATTTATTTAAAAAATATATATATATATAAATTGTTTATAAAATATTATTAATAATTTAAATTTAAAAAAAACTATAATATATATATTTTTAACTATATAAAATATTATTTTATAAAAGTTTAATATAATAAAATATTTAATAAATTTTTTTTTTTTTTTTAAATTATATTTAAAAATATTTAATTATAAATTTTAAATAAATATAATTATAATAATATATTAATTATAATAAATTAATTAAAAAAAAATATAAATTATATTATATATTATATAAATAACTATAAAAAATATTATATAAATATATTATAAAAGTTTTTTTAAAATTTTTAAAATATTAATTATATTAATTTTTAATAAAAAACTTTAATTTATATTTATTTTTATAAATAAATTATATAAAATTATAAAATTTTAATATATTAAAATATTTATAAATTATTATAAAATTATAAAATACATTAAAATTATAAATAAATATTTAAATTAATAATTTTAATTTTATATTAACTATTATTAAAATAATTAATTTAAATAAATTTTAATTATAAATTATATATAAATATTATTATTTTATAAATTTATTAAATTATTTTTTTATAAAATTAAAATATATTTTTTAATATTATTTTATTTTAATTAAAAAAATTATATAATTTAAAATAAATTAAAAAATCTATTAATAGTTAAAAAAAAATTATAATTTAAAATTTAAAATAAAATATAAAAAATTATATAATTTATAAACTTTATTAAAAAAAAATTAAAATATATATAATATTATATAATTATATAAATTAATAAAAAATATTAAAATTTTAAATTTAATATAAATAATTATATATTTTTATTAAAAAAATAACAATTTTAAATAATTAATAAATTTTTAAATAAATTTAATTATTTAATAATATAATAAATATATAAAATTTAAAAAAAAAAATAATATATTTATATTATAAATTTTTTTATTTTAAAAAGTTATAAATTAATATTATATTAATTAATTATAAAAATATTTTAATAATTTAATAATAAAATAAAAAAATAATAACTTTAAAAATAAAAAATTTAAATTTAAAAATAAAAAAACATTTAAAATAAAAAAAATATATATAATATATTTATATTATTAAAAACTATAATATTAAATTAATTAAAAAAGTTAAAATATTAATAATAAATAATATTATATTAAAAATTTTTAAAATAATTTTATATTATTAAAAAAGTTTTATAATAATAATTTAAATATAATAAAACTATTATTAAAATTAAAAAATTAATTATAAATAATTTAAAATAATATTATTAAAAAATTTTATAAAAATAATAATTTATTAATTTTATATAAAAAAAAAATATATATATATATAAAATATATTTAAAATATTATATTAAAAAAAAATAATAATATTAATATATAAAAAAACTATATTATAATTTAAAAAAAAAAAATTTAATAATTAATAATATAATAAATATTTAAAATAAATTTTTTTTTTATTAAAAAATAATTAATTAAAATTTATATATTTAATTTTTATAACTTATAAATAAATTATTTTTTTTAAAAAAAAAATAATTATAATTAATTAATATTAATTTAATTATTTAAATTAATTAAATAATTTTTTTATTTAATTAAATAATTAATTTTATTTATTATTATTTTAAATTATTTTATATATATATATATAAATAATTTTTTTATAAAAAAACTTTTAATTTTTTTTTTTTTTTATTTATAAATTTTTTATATAATATAATTTTATTTATTTAAAACTTTATTTTTTTTATAAATTTTATATAATATAAAACTTTAATTTTTTATTAAATTGTTTTTATAAATAATATTAAAAATATATAAAAAATATTATTAAATTTAATAAATTTTTTATATAAATTATTAATTAAATATTTATAAATTATTTTTAATTTATTTAATAATATTTTATATAAAAAGTTATATTAAAAATTATTAAAAGTTTTATTTTTTATAAATTTAATTTTATAAGTTATTTTTAATTTATAAAATAATAAAATATTAAAATTTATTTTATTAAATATATATAATAAATTATAATATTTATAAAAAATTATTTATAAAACTTTTTATTAAAACTTTTTTTTTTTAATAAAAAAAGCTTTTTTTTATTTTTAATAAATTTATTAATTTTATAAAAAATAATAATTTATATTTATTTTATAAAATTATTTTAAAAAATTAATATATTAAAAATAACTATATTAAAATTAATTATTTTTATAAATAATTTAATTTTATATTATTTTAATTTATTTTTTTATATTTTATAAAAATTTATATTATTTATTTTTTATTATAATATAAATTTTTATTTTTTTTAAAAAATTTTCTTTTTTTATTTTTATTAAAAAAAAAAAGTTATTATTTAAATTATATTATATTTAAGCTATATTTTTTTTAATAAAATTTAATTATTTAATAATAAAAATTTAAAATATTATTTAATTTTTTTAATATTTTTTTATTATTATAAATATTTTTATTTTTTTTTAATAAATTTTATATTTTATTAATTTATATTTTTTTAATATTTTAAATTTTTAAATTATATTTTTATTTAATTTATATTTAAATTTAAATTAAAATATTAATTAAAAAAATAATTAAATAAAAATATTATTTAATATTTTTAATAATTAAAAAATATATTATATTTTTAAAATTAAAACTTTTTAATAATAATTTTATAAATTTATAAAAATATTATTATTAAAAATATATTTTTAAATTTTTTTTTTTATATTTATAAAAATATTAATAAAACAGTTTTAATATTTTGTTTTTGTTTATTATTATATTTAAATATTAATTATAAATAAAATTAAATAATTAAAAAAAAATTTAATTTTTTTATAATTTTTTTAATAAATAATAAATTTATATTTATATATATATTTATTTTTATATTTTTAAAAAAGTTTTTAATAATTAATAAAAATTTATTATTATTTATAATATATATATATAAGAAAAAATATTTTTTTAAATATTTATTTATTAAATTCAATTTATTATTTATAATATTTTTTTATTATATTTTTTTTAAATAAAAGTTTAATTTATTTAAAGTTATTTTTTTAAAATTTTTATTTTTTTAATATTTTTTATAATAATATTATATAAAATTTTTATTTTATTATATAAATTAATAAAAATAATTATAATAATTTATAAATATATTTTTTTTTTAATATTATTTAATAAATAATTTTTTAATATATATATTTTTTTATTAATAATTAAAATATTTGTTTTTTTTTATTAATTTTAATAATTTAAAACTATTTAAAATATTATAATTTTAATAATTAAAGTTTTATTAATATTATTATTTATTTTAATATTATTATAAATATTATATAAAATTAATTTAATTATATTATTAAAAAAAATTAATTAATTAATTTTATATTTAATATTATATTTTTTATTATTTATATATATTTAATAATTTAATTAAATATAAAATTTAATATATTAATTAAATAAAATTAATTTTAAAAATAAAAAAAATAATAAAAATATAATTATTAAAATTAAAAAATTTTTATTTTAATTTAAATTTTTTATTTATATTTATAATTTTATAATTTTTTTTTAAATAATTAAAAAAAGTTTTAATAATAATTAATTATTTAAAATAATTTTTAATTAAATAAAAAAATAAATATTTAATAATTTTATTATTAATATAAATTTTAATATTAATTATTTTTATAATATTATTAACAAATTAATTTTTATTAATAATTAATTAATTTTTTATAATATATAATTATATTTTAAATTTAATATTATTTTTATTTTTATTATTATAAAAAATAAATATAAATATTTTAATAAATTTATAAATTTTATTATTTATATAAATTAATTTTAAAATATTATTTTTATAAAATAAAAAGTTTATAATATATTAATTAGTTTTATTTAATAAACTTTAAATATAATTATATTTAATATTTATTATTTTTAATTTATTTAAAACAAAAATTAAAAATAGTTTTATTTTTATTATTTTTTATTAAATAATTTAATTGTTTTTTTTTATTAATTATAATTTTATTAAATTTTTTAATTTAATTAATAAAAACTTTTATATATTAAATAAATAATATAGTTAAATTATATAAATTTTTAATTTATTATTAATAAAGTATTATTATTAAAAATTTAATTTTTATTTTTTAAAATAAAATATTAAAATATTTAATTAAATTAATAAAAATATTTTTACTAATTAATTTATTAAATTTAAATTAAGTTTTTTTTTTTAATATAATAATAAAAAAAAAAAACTAATTTTATTAAATTTATATAAGTTAATAATATATTTTTTTAATAAATAATTAATTTTTTAAAAAAGTTTTTTTAATTAAAAATATAATATTTATATATAAATAAAAAGTTTTAAACTTAGTTATAAAAGCTTTTTATTAAAAAAATTAAAATAATTAATTTATTTTTATTTTTAATTTTTATAATAATTAAAATGTTTTAATTAAACTTTTTAAAATATATTAAAACATTAATTTTTATTTAAAAAATAAAAAATAATTATTTATTATTTATAATTATAAAAAGTTATAATTTATTAAAAATTAAATTAATTTATTTTTTAATTTATTATTTAAAAATAATATATTTTTTAAATATTAATATTATAATAATAATTTATTATAATTTAGTTTTTTCTTTTTAAAAAAAATATTTAAAAATAATTTTTATATTTTATAATTTATAAATAATTTATAAATTATTATATAAAATTTATAAAAAAAAAAAAGCTTTAAATAAATATAGCTATATTATATAAAAAATCTATAAATAAAAAAAAAAGAAAAAAAGTTAAAAATTTTTTTATATATAAATTATTTATATATATATATAAAATAATTTAAAATAGCAATAAATAAATTATTTATTTAATTATATAATAAAGTTATTTATTTATTTAAATAATTAATATTAATATTAATTAATTATAATTTAAAAATATTATTTTTATTTATAATTTATTTAAAAAAATTAAAAATTTAATATTTAAATTTATTTTAAATAATTTTTAAATAATTTAAAATATTTTATATAAAATAATTTATAATTAATTATAAAAAAGCTTAATATTTTAAACTTTTATAATTTTTAAATTTAAATTATATAATATTAAATATAAATAAATAAAACTTATATAAATAAAATATAATAAAAATTTATATAATTAAATATATATTTAATAAAATATATATATTTTTATTTTAATTATTTTTATAATATTAAATTTATTATTAATTAAATCATTATTAAATTAAATTATAATAAAAAATAATTTTATAATTTTATAAAAAAAAATTAAATTTATAAAATTAAAAAAAATAAAAATAAATAATTTTATTTAATAATTTAAAAAAATAAAAATTTGTTTATAAAAAAAAAATAATAAAAAAAAAAAAAAATTAAAAATAAATTTAATTTTTTTAAATATATTATTTTTTTAAATTAATTATATTAAAACTTTTTTTAAAATTATATTATTATATTATTATATATATTGTTATTTTTATATTTATATTAATAGTTATTTTAATTATAATAATTAATTTAATAAATAATTATTTTTAAATTAATTATAAATATTTATATTATAAATTAATTTAAATAAATTTATAGTTAAAAAAGTTAATTTATTAAAAAAAATATAAAAACAAGTTAAAAAAATAATAAAAATATTATTTATTTTATTTATAAAAAAAAACATTATTTTAATAATTATAAATAAATAAATAAATTAAAAAATAATATTTAAAAAAACTAAACTTTTTATATTAATTAAAAATATTAAAGTTTTTAAAAATATTATTTAAAAAGTTTAAAAAAAAATAAAAATATTATTAAAAATATTTATAAATATATTTATAATTTATATTTAAAAAAAAATATTTATTTTTAATATTAAATTTATTATAAACTTTATAAAAAAAAATTTATTTTTAAAAATTTTAAACTTAAAATTATTTATTAAAATTTATAAAATAAAATTAATAAAAGCTATTAAAATTTATTTTAAATTATAAATTAATAAAAAATTTAAATAACTAATATTATAAATATTAAATTTAAATTATTAAATATAAAAAAAATTAATATAATTAATATTATTTTAAATATTAATAAAAATAGTTTTATAATTATTAATAATTTTATAAATAAAAATTTATTAAATAAATATTTTAAAATTTTATATAAAAATAAAAATAATATATAAAAATATATTAAATATATTTTTAATAAAAATTATTTAATTATAAATATTATATAAATAAATGTTATTTTTATTAATTATATTAAAATTATTAAATATAAATATAAAAATAATAGTTTTTTTATTAATATTATTTAAAATATATTAATAATATTAAATATAAAATTTATAATAAAAAATTAAAATTTTATTAATATAAAAAGTTTTAAATAATAAAAACTTAAAATATTTAATATTATTTTAATTTCATTTATTAAAAATATATAAAATTTAATTAATAAAGTTTAATTTAATAAAATTAAAAATATAGTTATTAATATATTAAAGTTTATAAAAATTTTATTATAAAAAATAAAATAATTATATTAAAGTTTAAAAAATATAAAAATTAAAATAATTAATATATTATTTAATAATGTTTTATATTTTATTAAGTTTTAATTTAATAATAACTTAATAATAAATATAATTAATTTAGTTTTATTAATTTTAAATTAATAAAATTTTTATAATAAAAAACAATTAAATATTAAAAATTAATAATTAAATAATATTAAATTTATTAAAAAAAATAAAATTTTAAATTTAAATAATAATATTAAAAAATTTAAATTTAAATATTTTTATATTATAATTATAATAATTAAATTAAATTAAAAATAAATAATTTAAAAGTTTTTTTATAAAATATTAATTATTATAATTTATTTAATATTAATAGTTATAAAGTTTATTTTAAATTTTATTTAATTATATTATTAAAATTATAATTATTATAAATTATAATAAAGTTAATAAATTAATTATTATTATTATTAATATAAAAATTTAATTAAATATTATAATAAATAATTATATTATTAAATATTGTTTTTTTTTAAAAAAAATTAAATTAATTTAAAAAAAATTTATAAAATAAAAGTTTTATATTATTTATAAAAAAATAATTAAAACAAAAATTTTATTAATAAAAAAAAACATTAAATTAGTTTTATATTTTATTAAAATTATAATTATTATTTTTTTATTTTTATTAAATATAAACTTTATTATATATATAAAAATATTTTTATATTATAATAAAAAATATTATATATATAATATATAATTTAAAAATATTTATATTTTTATTTTTATTTTTTTTTTTAAAAAAAAAAACTAAAATTAATATTGTTAATATTGTTAATTTATTAAAAAATTAAAAATTATTTATTTATTAAAAACTTAAATAAATAATAATAAAAAGTTTTTTTAAATTAAAATATAGTTTATAATTAAATTAAATATAAATTAATAAAATTTTTATAAAATTAAATAAAAATTATTACTTTATTAAATAAATAAAAATAATTTATTATTAAATAATTATATATTATTAAATTTTTTATTATTTTTAATAAATATAAATTTAAATTTAAATAATATTTTATATAAAAAAAATATTAATTTTAAAAATATTATTATAATTTAAAATATTAATTTTAAAAATAATAAAAAAATTTAAATAATTTTTTTAAATATAAAATTTATTAATATTATAAAAACTATTATATAAAAACTTTTATAAAAAATTAAAATATTATAATTTTATAATATTAATATATTAAAAAAAAATATATTTAATATTAATATAATATATAAAAATAAAACAAAAAACATAAATTTTTAAAATAATATTTTATTAAATAAATTTATATTTTTTAATATTTATAATTAAAAAAAAATAATTTAAAAAAAAAAATATAAAAAAAAAAAAAAAAAAAAAAAGCTTAATTTTAAATTAAATAAATATATATTTATTTAAAAATTATATAATAATAATTTATATTTTAAAAATATTAATTTTAATAATTTATTAAAAAATAATAATTATATTAATTAAATAATAAATTTATTAATATTAAAAAAGTTAATTTTTTAAAATATTAATTTATTTATTTAATTTTTATTTTTTAAAATATTTATTTAAATTTAATTAAAATTTATTAAAATAATAAAAAATATTAAATTAATATTAAAATATATAATAAAATTAATTAAAAACTTAAAAAATATAAAATTTATAAAATTAAAAAAAAGTAATATTATTAAAAATTTAATTTAAATAAAAAATAATATTAATTTAAAACTTTTTTAAAATAAATAAATTTAAAAATAAAATTATATTTTTATATAAAATTAAAATAGTTTTTTATAAAATATAACAAATAGAAAAAATTTTAATTTTTAATTTTTTAAAAAATAAAATTATTAAAATATTTAAAATATAATTTAAAACTAAAAATTTTAAAAAGTTTTATTTATTTTATTATAATATTTAATTTATAATAAAAAAAAACAAATAAAAACTTTTAATTAATTAATTTAATTAATAAATTAAATAATATTTTAATAAAAAATATTAGTTTTTTTAAAAGTTATAATAAATTTATTAAAAATTTTATTATATATAAAAATTTTTTAATTATAATTAAATATTTTTAAATAAATATAATTATATATATATTGTTTTTTTTATATTTTTAAAAATATTTTAAATAATTATTTTATTTTAAAAATATATTAATTTTATTATTTATTTTTTAAAACTTTTATTAAAAAGTTTATATAATATTTTATTTTAAAAATATAAGCTTTTTTTTAATAATATAATTATTAAAAATTTTATTTTTTATTATAAAAATTAAAAAATTATTTTTAAAATTTATTAATTAATAATAAAATATATAAAAAATATTAATATTATTTTATTAAATTTTAAATTAACTAATTTAATTATAAATAATATTAAAAATAAATAATATTAAATTTTTATAAAAATAATAAATTATATATATAATATTTATAATTACAAATTAATAAAAATTAAAATAATTAAAATTATAAAATAATTTAAATATATAAGTTTTATTTATATAAAGTTTTTTTTAAAAATTATAATATATTATTATATTTAAATAAAAAAGATTTTAATATAAAATTATAATAAAATTTAAAAATATTTTTATTAAAACTTTTATTTTAATTATATTAAATTTTAAAAATATATTTATATAAATAAAAATAAATATTTTTAATATTAATTAAAAAGTTATTTTTATTTAATTTATTAATAATATAATAAAACTAATTTAATATAAATTAAAATATTAAAAAAATATAAAATTAATTTATAATATAATTAAAAAAAAATATTAAATAATAATAAAAATATTAAAATATTTATAAAATTATTTTTATAAAATATATTTTTATTTAAAAATTAATATTAAAGTATTAATTATTTAATTTAATAATAGTTTTTTTATTTTATTTAATATAATTTTAATATAATAAATTATTTATATTAAAATATTTAATTTTAAAATTTATTATATAATTAATAAAAAATATATTATTATAAATAATTTATTAAAAAAGTTATTAAAACTATTTAATAAAAAAAACAATAAATAAAAAAACAATATTAATAATTTCATTAATATTTAATTAAATATTATATTTATTTTTTTTAATTATTAATTAATATTAAATTAATATAATTTTTATTATTTTTTTTAAAAAGTTTTTAATATTATTATATTAAAAGCTTATAAATAAAAAATAGCTTTATAAAATAAAAATAAAAATTAAAAATAATAAAAGCTGTTTTTTTTAAATAATATAAATTTTATTAAACTATTACTATTATTAAAAAAAAATAAAAATTATAAAGTTTTATTATAATTAAATATTTAATTATTTTTAAATATTTAAATATTGTAAATAATATTTAATATAAAACTAGTTTTAAAAAATAAACTTTAAAATATTTTATTTAAAATAATAAATTATAAAAAAAAATAATAAAAAAATATTTACTTTATAAAATATAAAATATTAAAATATTATAAAAATAAATAATTTAAATTTATTATAATAATTTTATATATTAAAATAAAAAAAATACAATTTAATAAATTGTTTAATAATATTATTAAAAAAGTTTTTATAAAAATATATTAAAAGTAATTAAATTATATATATTATATTAAAAAGTTTAAAAAAAAAAGTTTAAAAAAAAATATTATTAAAATATATTTATAAACTTTTTAATTTTTTAAATTATAAATATTTAAATTATATTATTATAAAATAATTATAAATATATTATTAAAGTTTATTATAAATTTTTTTAATTATTTTAAAGCTATAGTTTTAAAAAATTAAATTATAAAATTTTTAAATAATATAATATTTTAATTAAATTAAAATATAACAATAGTTTTAAATTTAAAAATAAAATTAAAAAAGTTATTATATATATAAAATATAAATTAATTTATAATTTAATTTATTATTATTAGTTTTAAAAATTTATAAAAAAAAAAATATTTTTTTAAAATTAAATTTAATAAAGTTAATTAATAATATAAAAAAAAACTAAATAAATTAATTTAATAATATTATATAATTAAATTATATTTTTATTAAATATTATAAATATAACATTTATAAATCAATTTATAAAAAATTATTTATTATATTTATAAAAAATATTATTTTTTTATAAAAAGTTTTATAATAAAATAAAATTAAAAATATTAAAAATATAATTATAATAAAAGTTTATTAAATAAAATATTAAAAAAAAAAATATTAAAAAAGTTTATTAAATTATTTTATAAAAAAATTAAAAATAAACTAAAAATAAAAATTAATAAAATATTTATAAAATTAAAAACTAATTAAAAAAAAATATATTTATATTTTTATATAATAAAAAGTTTAAAATTAATATAAAAAATAATAAAAAGTTTTTTTATAAATAATATAATTTTTATTAAATTAAAAAAGTTTTTATTAATAATAAATATAAATTAAAAAATTTAAATAATATTAAATTTAAAAATATTTTTTATATAAATAAATTTAAAAAAATTATTAAAAATAAAAAAAAATATTAAAAATTAATAAATTTAAAAAAAAATATATAAATTATAAAATAAAATATTAATAATTTAAAATTAAAAAATAAATTTAATAAAACTATAAAAATAAATAATAAAAAAACAATAAATTAATTATAAATTAAATAATAATTAAATTAAAAATAAAAAAACTTAAAACTATAAATATAAAAATATAAAATAATTAAAAATTTTTAAATATTTATAAATAAAAAAAAAAAAATTTAAATAATAAAAATTTTATTTAAAATATTATTATAATAAAATTAATAAATTTTTTAATAATATATAAAGTTAATAATAATTTTTTTTATAATTATTTTTTTATATATTATATAATAATTTTATTTTTTAATAATTTATATAATAAATATTAATAATTAAAATAAAATATAACTTTTAAAAATATTATATTATATATTATATATTAATTAAAATATTTAAAAATATTATATATATAATAAAAAAACTTTAATATATATATAAATAAAAAAGTTTTTTAATTATTAAAAATATTATTTATTATTAAATTATTTTTTTTTATTATTAAATTTTTTAATATATTAATTTATAAATTTAATAAATATATTAAATTTAATAATAAATTTAATTTTATTATTATTAAAATAAATATTTAATTTTTATTTAATAATTTATTTATTTATTTTAAATTAATTAATTATTAAATTATTATAATATTAAATATAATAAATTTTTTAAATTATAAATTTATAATTTTTATAAATATTATTAATATATTTAAAAATTAAAATATATTTAAAAAAAAACTATATTTTAGTTTTTTTATATAGTTTAAATTAAATAAATTAATATTTATATATTTTATAAAAAATAATATTAAAAATATTAAATTATTAAATATAAAAACTTTTAAAATAATAATAATTATAAATAAAATTATAAATATATTTATTTTAAAAGTTATTTTAATTTATTTTAATATATAATATATAAAAAATAATATTATAATTAAAAGCTTTTTTAATTATAATAAAAATTATAAAAAAAATATTAAAAAATTTAAAAATATTAAAATATATTTTTTAATATATATATTAATTTTTAATAATAATATTAAAAATTTAAATAAAAAATTATATAAATTAATAATTTTTTTATATATTTATAAACTTTTAAATTTTAAAAAATTTTAAATTATAAATTTTATTATTAATAAATTAAATTAAATTAATATTTTTAAAATAAAAAAATTTAAAAATTTTTTAATTAAAAAAAAATAATATTTTATTTATATATATAAAAATAATTATTAAAAAAAAATATAATAATAATAAAAATATTATATATAATTTTAAATTTTTTTTAAAAAAAAATATATTAATAAAGTTATTAATAAAAAAAAAAAATAAAAAAAATAAATAAAAAAAAAAATAAATATTTAAAAAAATTAAAAATTAAAAAAAAATTATATAATAATTATATTATAATTAAAGTTTATTAAAAATAATAATAAATTTTAATAAAAAAAATTATTAATTATTAAAAATAAATAATTTTTATAAATTAATTAAATAAAAAAATATAGTTTTTTTTTAAAAATTTATTTAATTTAAAAAAATTTAATTAAATAAATAATTAAATAATAATTTATATATAAATTAAAAAATTAATAAATTAAAATATTAATAATTATTATTAAAATATAAATTATTTAAAAAATTTAAAAAAAATTATTTAATTATTTTATTAAATTATAAAGTTTAATATTAATAAATAAAATTTTTAAAAATATTTAAAAATTTAATTAATTAATTAAAAAAAAGTTTTAATAATTAAAAAAAAAATATTTTTTTATTTTTTAATTTTTATTAAATAAAAAAATTTATAAAATAAAAATATTAAATTTTAATTTATTATAAACTTTTATTATTTTTTTTTATTTAAATTTATTATATTAATTTTTAATTTTAAATTTTAAAATAAAAATTTTATTTATTATTTTTTTTATTTATATTTTTATATTTTTATTTATATATATTTTTAATTTTTTTATTTATTTATTATTATATTATTAATAAAAATATTAAAATTATATATAAATATATATAAATTTAATTAATTTTTTTTTTATTATTATTATTTTTTTTTTTAAATATTATAATAATATTATAAAAATAAAATATATATTTATTTATTAAAAATAATAAAAATATAATTTAAAAAAAATTTTATTTAAACTTTTTTATATTTTTTTTTATAATTATTTTATAATAAAAATTTATTAATTATAAAATTTTAAAAAAATAAATAATTATTTAATTATTTTATTAAAACTTTTAATTATAATATATAATATTATTTTTTTTATTTTTAATTATTTTTTAAATTTAATTTTTAATATATTAATAATTATTTTTTTTAAATAATTATAAATAAATTATATTATAAAAATAAAATAAAACTAAATTTTTAATTAATATTATTTTTAAATATAAAACTAAAAAATAATAATAATAATATATTTTATTTTTTATAATATAAATAAATTTATATATAATTTTATTTTTAATAATATTTTTTTTAAATATATAAATGATATATATTATTTATATAAAATTATTAAAAAAATATAAAATAAAAAATATAAAAAGTTATTTTTAAAAAATATAAAATAATTAATAAAATAAACTTTTATTAATATTTTATAATTTATAATATTTTTTAAAAATTTATTATTTTTATTAATTTAATTAATATTTTTTATTTAAATTTTAAATATAAATATATATTTTATTATTTTTAAATATTTTAACTTTTTATTTTTTATTTATATAATTTATATATTTTTATTTATATAAATTAATAATTAATATTATAATTATTTTTATTTAATAAATTTATTTTTAATATTTTAAAACTTTTAAAAAATAATAAATATAATTAAAAAAAATAAATTATTTAATTAAATATATTTTTTAAATAATATATTAAAAAATTAATAAAAATTAAATTGTTTTTTTTTTAAAAATATTAATTTAAATTTATTAAAAAAAAATTAAAATTAATTAAATTATTTTTTATTAAATTAAAAACATTAATTTATTAATTTAAATTAATTAAAAAATTTTAAATATTATTTTAAATTATTAAAAATTATTAAATTAATATTATTTTTAATTAAATATAAATATATAAAAATAAAATTATTTTTTTTATATATTTTTTTAATATATTTTATTTTAATATTAATTAAAGTTTTAAACTATTTATTTATAATTATATATTTTAAAAAAAAAAAATTTATAAATTATAAATATATAATTATAATAAAAACTTTTTTTTTTTTTAAAAGTTATAAACTTTTTTTTTATAATTTTTATTTTTAATTATAAATAATAAAACTAAATTTAATTAATATTATATTAAAAATATAAAAATATAATTAAATAAATAAAAAAAAATTTAATTTTAATTATTAATATTTATTTATTATAAAGTAAAAAAAACTATAAATTAAATATAATATAATAAATAATATATAATTAATAATATATATTATATAAAATTAAAACTTAAAAAAAAATTTTTTTTTTTTAAAATATATATAAAATAAATTAATAAAAGCTTTTAAAAGTTTTAAATAAAAAAACTTATATAAAAGTGATATATTTTTAAAATAAATTATATTATTTAATATTTATAAAAAAAATAACATTTATATACATTTATAAATTAAATAAAAACTTATAAAAATTTATAAAAATTTATAAAAGTTTATATATATATTTAAATTTTAAGTTTTAAAAATTGTTATAAATTTTTTTTTTTTTATTTAATTTATATTTTACTTTTTATTATTTTATTTAATTATTTTTAATTATATTTATTAAATTAATGCTTTTTATAGTTTTATTATAAAATTAAACTAAATTATCACTATATTATTATTTTTTAAATTTTTTAAAATTAAAAAAACTTTTTTTATTAATAATAATATATATATATATATTTATGTTAAATTGTTATAATTAATTTAAATAAAACAAATATTAATATTATAAAAACATTTAATATTTTAATAGTTTAGTTTTTTTATATTATTTTTATTTAATATTATTTTATTTTATATTTTTATTAAATTTTATAAATAATTTAATATATTAATATAAAAAATAAATTTAATAATATTTTTTTATATTTTAAAAAATAATAAAATATTTAATTATAAAAATATATTTTATTATAATAATATTTATTACTTTTATAAACATTTATAAATTTCTTTTATTAAAATATATATATTTAATTTTTTAATAAATTATAAAAAAAAAACAGTTATTAAAATATATTTAATAATTTAATTAAAAATATATATATTTTAAAAAAAGTTTATTTAAAATATAAAATATTTTTTTATTTAATTAATTATTTAAAAATATATATATTTTAATTAATAATTATATAAATATTTTTATTATATTTATTAAAACTAAAAAAAAAAAAAAAAAAAAAAAAAAAAAAAAAAAAAAACTTTTTTTTAAATATTTATTAAATAAAATATTAAATTTATTACTTAATAATTTATATTTTAATTTAATTAATTAATTTATATAAAATTAATTTAAATTTAATTATTTATTAAAAACTTTTAATATTAATATAGTTATTATTGTTTTAATTAAATTTAAATTTAATAAAATTATTATTAATTATATATATAATATTATATAATTATAAACTTTTAATTATAATTTATTTTAATAAAATATAAAAATAATAAAATAAATAATAAATTATTTAAAAATAATATTAAAAAAATATAAAAAGTTAAATAATAATATAATAAAAAAGCTTAATAAATTTTTTTATTTTTAAAAAAAAATATATAATTTATTTATTAAAATTAGCTTTGTTATAAAAACAAATTAAAAAGTTTATATTAAATATTTTAATATATTTATATTATTATTTACTTTTTTTTTTTTTTTATACTTTTGTTTTTTTTATTTATTAATAACTTTTTTTATAATTAAATATTTAAACTATTAATAAATTTTAATATATTTATATTTTAATTTATTATTAATTTTATATTAATATTTATATTTATATTAAAGTTTATATTTTTGTTTATATTTAAATTAAATTTTATTTTTATTTTTATATTTATTTTTATATTTATTTTTATATTTATTTTTATATTTATTTTTATTAAAAAGTAATTATTTTTTTTAAAAAATATTAATATTAAAAAAAATCTTTTTAATAATTTTAATAATAATAATAATAACTTTATTTTAAAGTATAAATATAATTTTTATTATATTATTTTTAAAGTAAATTTAAATTTTATTAAAAATAATATATATAAAACTAAATATAATAATATCGATATATTTAATTTTAAATAAATAAACTTTAATAATTAAAAAATAATTATTAATAAAAAAAATATTATTTATATAAATATTTATTTTTTTATAAATTATATTAATATTTTAATTAAAAGTTTAATACTATTAAATATTAATTAAATATTTTTAATATTTAATTATTTATTAGTTAAATTAATATTATTTTAATAAAATAATAAAAATAATATAAATAATAAATAAATTTTTTATAAAACTAGTTTTAATAAAATATTAAAAAAGTTAAAAAATTGTTTTAAAATTTATTTTAATTAAACTATTTAAAAGTTTTTAAATAACTTTTTTTATTTATATAATATTATTAAAAACTAAAATATATTGTTTTAATTTATTTAATATAAATTAAAATATATATAAATTAATAAAACTTTTAAATAAAATAATTTTAATTAATAAAATATTATAAAAAATATTTATAATTAATAAAATAAAGCTATTATAAATTATATTTATTTATTTAAATTTAAAAATATATTAAAAAAATATATATAAAAAATTAAAAAAACTTATTGTAACTTTAAATAAAAAACTATAAAATAATATTTTAATATAAAGTTTAAAATAAAATATTTTTTTAATATAGTTATTTAAAAACTAATATAAATTTTAAAACTTTTATATAATAAATTTAATTATTAATTTAATTATTATAATTATAAATAAAAATAATATTTTAATAATAGATTTTATTATTAATATAGCTAAAATAACAATTATAATAATAGTTAAAACTATAGTTATAATTGCTATTATTAAAATAAAAATTATAATTATAATTATAATAGCTATTATAACAACTATTGCAAAAGTTATTATTTATAAAAGAAAAACTATAATTATAACTATAAATATAACTATAATTAAAACTATAATTATAATTATAACTATAATTATAACTATAATTATAATAGTAATTACAAATAAAAGCAATGTTATAAAAAAAAATATTATAGCAGAAAAAAAAAAAACTATTTATACTTTTTAAAAAAAAATATTAAAAATAATAGTTAATTTTTTTTTTATATTTTAAATTTTAATTATATATATTATAAATATTATAAATAATATAAATTTATTAATATTTTTAAATTATATTTAAAAAAATATAAAGAAAAATTTTAATTAAAAAAAATCTCGACTTTATTTTTTATAAATTTTATTTATTAAATATATAATTATTATATTATAAAAATATTTTTATATAATATATTATTTTAATATTTTAAAATATATTAACTTATTAAAAACAATATTATTTATAAATTTAAAAATATTTTAAATTTATTTTTAATTTTAAAAACTTTTAATAAAAAATTAATTATTATAATAGTTATTTTTAATTTTTTTATATATATTAAATTTATTAAAGTTATTAAAATAAATATTTTTATTATTAAAATATTTAGTTTTAATTATTATAATAAAGTTTTATATTTAAATTATATATATTTATATATTAATATATATATAAAATTTATTAATATAAATATATAAATTTATATTAATTTTAATATAAATAATATTATAATTAATTAATTATATATAAAAACTTTTAAATATATTATAAATAAAAAAAAAAATAATATAACTATAGTTAATAATATAAAAATAGCTTTTATAAAATAAATAAAATTTATATTTTATATATAAAAAAAAAATATAAAAAAAAAATTTAAAATTATTAAATATAAAAAAAAAAAAAAAATAATAAACAATTATTTATAACTAAATATATTTTTTAAAAATAATTTCTTTTAAATTTATAATATTATTATTAATTATTTAAATAATATTATTACTTTTTATAATTTAAATAATTTTATTATATTATTTAAAATTTTTATATAAAATAAAAAATATATATATAAAATAACTAATATATATTTTATTATATTATAAAGCAATAAAAATATATCTTTATAAATTAAATATAAACTTTTGTTTATAAATTATAACTTTTATTTTATAGCTATTTATAAAAATATAATAAATATAACTTTTAATATAAAAATATTTAAAATTATATTAGTTATAAATAATTTAAAAACTTTTATTAAAATTAATTATAAAATTAAATTAAAATAAATTTATAAAAATTACAATAGTAAAAACTATATTATTTTATAAAAACTAGCTTTTAAAACTTTTATATTTGCAGCAATTATATTATTAATTCTTTTGTTTAAAATAGTTAAGTTTAAATCTTTAGCTTTTATTAATTCGTTAATATTTATAAACGCTAAGTTTGAAATATTTCTAATTATTACCGCTATTGCCACTAACACTACTTGTAAAAGGAGTGCAAAGGCATTAGAGGGCGCGAAGCGCAGGGCCGAAGGCCAAAGGCTGTATAAAGCAGTAGAATTAAGTGTGTATAATAAATTGATGTATTAGGAAAGTAGGTGGGGGACCTGGCGAAGCCAGGGTCCTTGGCTATATAGGTTGGTGGGCTAGGTGTACAGGCTAGTCAGGTGACTGCAGGTTAAGTAACTGTAGTTTAGGTGCCTGACTTATAGGTTAAGCAACTAATAAACCCCTTTGGGTAATGTAACATTTTGTTTTAAATATTTTTATAACTTTTTTTAATTTAAAAATATTAAACTTTTAAAAATTTATTATTTTTTTAAAAATTTAAAAAGTTTTATATATAATAATTATTAAAAAAGCTATAATATTTATAAATTTATAAATAATTTCATTTTTATTTTAATTTTATTTTATTATTAAAAAATTAATTATTTATTATAATAGTTTTTAATGTAGTTTATTTATATAAAATTTTAAAATTTAATATTAATTTATTTAATTTAAAATAAAAAAATAATAATAATTTAAATAATATTATTATTTATAATAAAAAAAAAAGCTATATTTAATATATTTTAATTTAGTTTTATTATAAAATTATTAAAATATAGTTTTATTTTTTAAAATTTCTTTATTATATTTTTTTTTTATATTATATTATTTTTTACTTTATTAATAAAGTTTTTATTATAAAAATAAATTATTTTATTTATATTTATTATTAATTTTAATATTAATTATTAATTTTAAAACATTATTATTAAATATTAATTTTTAATTTATTAATATAAAATTTTAATTTAATAAACTATTATTTTTTTTATTATTAATATTATAAATAAATTATTTTATTTATTTTTTATTTTTATTTTTAATTTAAATAAAATATTAATTAATATATTTAATATTTTTATATTATTATATTTTATTTATAACTTTTTAATATTAATTATATAATTTAGTTTTTAATTATATATTATTTTATAAAAAAAATAAAAATAATTTATTATAAAAATAATAATAATATAAAATATTTTAAAGCTTATAAAAAGTTTATAATATTTTAAAATATTTTTAAATTTATTTTTTAAATTTTTTAATAAAATTTTATATATAGTTTATTAATAAAATATAAATTATTATTTAAAAAAATAAATTTAATTTTTATTATATAAATTTTTTTATAAAAGTTTTAATTTATTTTATTTTATTAACTTTTTTAATAATTTTAAATAATTAATTAAAAAGTTTTTTTAATAGTTTTAATATATTTTTATTATAATATAATAAATAGTTTTTTTTATAGTTTTATTAATTTATTTTTTTATTATTTTTTTTTTTTTAAAGTTTATAATAACTTTAATAATAAATATATTAATAATTAATATTTATTAATTATATTTAATTAATTAGTTTTTTTATTTAATTTTATTTAATTTTATAATATAAATTTTTTTTATAAATATATTTTTTTATTATATTTTTTATTTTTTATTTTATATTATTATTTTTTAAATTAAATATAAATAATTTATTTATATTATTAATTTTTTAAAATTTTAATAATTAAATAAAAAATATATTATAAAAACAAATATATTATATAAAAAAATAAAAGCAATAAATTTATAAATTAATTTTATTAATAATTTTAAATAATTTAATATATTTAAAAATTAATTTATAATGATATTTTTTAAGCTTTAAATATTTAATTAATAAAATAATTAATTAATTTATTTTATAATTTATTAATTTATATTTATTATTAAAATATTTTATTTAATTTTTAATTATATTTTATTATTATTTTATTAATTTATTTTTAATAGTTTTTAATTTATTTAATTGATTTTATATTATTAATATTTTTAATAAATAATTTAAATTTTAATATATAATTATATAAAACTTTAAAAAATAAAATATTAATAATTAAATTAATTATTAAATTTATAATAAAAAACATTTAAAATAATAATTAAAATTAATTAATTTATTTAATAAAAATAAAATATTTTAAATAATATTTAATTTATATATTTTATTTAATTATTAATTTTAATATAATAATATAAATTAAATTTAAAATTATTAATAAATATAAAATTTTAATTAATAATTATTTTAATAAAACTTTTAAATTTATATTTTATTTTTTAATAAAATAAAATAATTAATTATATAATTATTATAATAATATAATTAAATAATAAATATATTAATTTAATAAATTAATTTATAATTATTAATATAAAATTTATATAATTATTTTTATAAAAAATTTTTAATAAATTAATTATAAAATTTATAAATAATTTTTATATAAATTTAATAAATATTAATAAATTATTTAATTTATTATATTTTTAATAATGTTTTATTTTAAATTTAAAATAAATAATATAACTTTTTATATAATTTTATATATTATATTTTAAATTTTATTAATAAAACTTTTTTTAAAAAAGTTTTAAAATATATTTTTAATTAAAATAATTTATAAAAAAATTATTATAATATAATTTAATTAATTAAAAATAAATTAATTTTTTAAAAAATATATAAACTTTTTTATTATAAAAAATTAAAAAGTTTTAAATTAATTATTAATTTTTTATAACTAAATTATTTTTAATTTATTTTAAAATTTATTAATATTTAAAAAAAAATTTTTTAAATATTTTAAATTAATAATTTAAAATTTTAATTAATTTTTAAATTTTAAATATTTTTTTTATAATAATTATTTATATTTATATATATATAATTAATTAAATAAAAATTAATTATTTAAAAAAATAACATTTAATATAAAATTTTTTAATTAATATTTTTAAAAATTAATTTTTAATATTTATATATTATATAATAATTTTTTTTTTAATATAAAAAAAAATTTATATTAAAAAATATATTATTTATATAATTAAAACTATATAAAAAAAAATTAGTTTTATTTTTTTTTTTTTTTATATATTTAATAATAAAATTAAAAAAAAATTAAATAAATATATTATTAAATTTATTTTTTATTTAGTTTTAATATTTTTATAAAGATTTAAAAATTATTATAATTAATTAATATTTTAATAAATAATTTATTTTTTTATAAATAATAATATTAATATTTAAAGCTATTAATAATAATTAATATTTTTTTATTTAATATATTTTAATTTAATTTTTAATTAAAGAATTTTTAAAAATAAAATAAAACTAGTTATTATTATTTTTAATTATTTTTTTATAATAAATTATTTATAAATATAACTTTAAATATATTAATTTTTATTAATATTTATTTTTTAAAATTAAAATATATAAAAAAAATAATTTATTTAAATAAATTTTATAATTATTTAAAAATATATTTTTTTAAATTATTTAAAAAAATTTGACTTTTTTTTATTTTAGTTATATTTTTTTTTAAATATTAATATAATAAAATAATAACTAAAAAATATTTTTTAATAAAATAGTAATAAAAATTATAAAATTTTAAAAATTATTATAATTTATAATAAAAATTAAAAAAAAGTATTTTTTAATAATATTAATTTATAAAAAAAACTTTTTATTTTTTTTATTTAAAATAATATAATTTTAAAATTTTAATTTATATTAATAAAATTAATATTTAAAAAATTTAATATATAATTTAATTTTTTAAAGTTTTTTAATAATATTTTAAATATAATTTATATATAAATTTTTATTTAAAAAAAAAAAAAATATATTATTAAAATATATTATATAAAAAATATTTAAAATATTATTAAATATTTTTTATATATAATTTTAAAAAATAATAAAAATATTATATAAATTTATAAATATAATTAAAAATTTATAATATATATAATATATAATACATTATTTTTTATTTATTTATTTTTTAAATTTATATATAATAATAAATATTTTTAAAATTAATTTTTGAAAATATTTTTATATATATAATTTTATTTAATATTTTTAAAATAAATAAAAAAATAAAACAATTTTTTTATAAAATTTTATTAAATTTTTTATAATTAATATAAAAATATAAAATTTTATTTTTTTTAAATATAAAAAATATTAATGTTTTTATAAAATTTTTTAATTTTTTAATTTTTTTGCTTTTTATTATTTTTTATAGTTAATTTTTTAATTTTTATAATTTTTTTTAAATTAAAAAATAAATAAAATAATAAAATATTATTATATTTTTTTATAAATTAATTAATAAATTGTTTTAATAAATATAAAAAAATATATTAATATTAAAAATATTAAAAAATTTAAATAAATTTTAAAACTTTTTTAAAATTAAATTAAAATTTATAAAAATTAATTTTATTTTTATTTTTTTTAAAAATAAAAATTTAAATAAAATAATAATAATTTAAAATATTTTTATTTAAAATTAAAAAATTATTAATTTAAATTTAAATTTAATATAATTTTTTTATTTTTTAATATTAATTAAAATAATAATAATAAATTTTTTTTTAATTAATTATTATATAATATTATAATATATATATATTAAATTATATAAATAATATTTTATTAATTAATTAATTTATAAAAAATTTAATAAGTTTTATATATATTTAAATTTTTTTAATTTATAATTTATAAATTATAAAATTTATAAAAAACTTTTTATAGTTTATAATATAAAATAAAAATATAATTAATATAATTATATTTAATATAAAAGTTTAAATTAATATATATTTTTAAAAATAGTTTATTTAAATTAAATATATATATTAAATAAAAAATATAAAAATATTAAAAAAATAAAATAAATAGTTAATATTTATTTTTAAATTTTATTATAAAATTTAAATTTATTTTTTATTTTTTAAATTAAAGTTATTATAATTTTTTAAAATAAATTAATAAAAAAAAACAGTTTATTTTAAATAATAAAAATTATTAAATTTTTTTTTAATAGTTTAAATTTTTTAAATAATTTATTTTTAAAACTATTTATTAAAATATTAATTAATATAATATTTTATTTTATTATAAAAAAAACAAATAATAAAGTTTTAATTTTTTAATAATTATTAGTTTAAATTTAAATAATATTTAAGTTTATTTTTTAAAAGTTTTTATAATTTTTTAATTTTATATTTATTTTTTAATTTATTAAATTAATATATTTAATATTTTAAAATTTAATATTTTAAAATTTAATAATTTATTAATTTAAATTAAAATTTTTAATATTAAAAATTTTATAACTTTTTAAAATAATAGTTTTTATAATAATTTTTATTAATTATATATAAATTTTATAATTATAAAAAATTATAATAAAAATAATTATATAATTAATAAAAATTATTATAAAAACTATTATATTATAAAAAGTTTATATAAAATTTATAATAATTTTAATTATAATTTATATATAAATTTAATTATTATTATATTTTGTTTTAATTTTTTTTTATTAATTTTTATTAATATATTATTATATTAATTATATTTTTTTAAATAATAAATAAATAGTTATAAATATTTATTATTATTTTTTTAAAAAAATTAAATAATTTTTAATAAAAAAATATAACTTTTTTATTATTAATTTTTTTTGTTTTTTATTTTTTAATTTAAATTAAATAATAATTAAATTATTTAAAATATTAATTTAAAAATTAATAAATATATTTTAATTATATATTTATATTTATTTTTAAATATATTAATTATTATATAAAAATTTTTGTTTATTTTAAAAATATATTTTAATTATATTAATATTAAAACTGTTTTATTTTTAAAAATCTTATAAATAAATTTTAATATTTATTTTTATAATTTTATTTTATTTTATTAATTATATATATAATTTTATTTATTAAATATAAACTTTAACTTTTTAATTTATTTAGTTTATTTGTTATATATAAAATTTAAAATTAATAATTTATATTTAAATTTAATTAATTAATTAAAATTTATATTATTATTATAATTTAATTTAAATTTATTATATTTTTATTAATAATTTATATATATAAAAAACTTAAATATATTATTGTTATTAAAAAATATAAAAGTAATATTATAACTATATTATTAATATATTTTAAAAATTAAATATTAATAAAAAAAAACAAATTATTTAAAGTTTTATTATTTTTTATAATTAATAAAATTATTAATTTCTTTTTTTTTTTTTAAAGTTATTTTTAATATAGTTTTAAATTAAAAATTATATAATTTAATAATATATTAATTTTATTTATTTTATTTAAGTTTTAATTAATAATTTTTTATTTATATTTTTATAAAAACTTTTTATACAATTAATATATTAATTAATAGTTTAAAAATAATAATAAAAATAAAAAATTAAGCTTTTTTAAAAAAAATTTAAAATTAAAGCTAGTTTAAAATAATTTTATTATTATTTTAAATAATATTTAATTTTATTTTATTTATAAATATAATAAATTTTTTAAAATATTAAAATGTTATTTTATATTATAAATAACTTTAAATAAAAGTTTTAAAATTGTTATAAAGTAAAAAAAATTATAAATTAAATATAATATAATAAATAATATATAGCTAATAATATATATTATATAAAATTAAAACTTTAAAAAAAAAAGAATTTTTTTTAAAATATATATAAAATAAATATATATAAATATATTAGTATTTTTTTAAATTTTAACTTTTAAATTTTAATATATTAATATAATAATAAATAATTTAAATTTATTATTTAAAATAAAAATTAAATATTTATATAAATATATTTTTATAAAATTTATATTTATAAATTTAAAAATTTAATTAAAAAAATAAAATAAATTAATATAAATATTTATTTTTAAATTTATTATTTTTAATAATAATAAAAAAAATTATTAATATATTATTTTAATAAATATTTAAATTTATTATATATATTATTTTAATTTTACAAAATATATTAAAAATAATTAAAATAAAAATTTTAAAATATTTTAAAAAATATATTATTTATATTTTTTTAAACTATAGTTTTTAATAAATTTAATTTTTATATTTTTATTTAAATAAATTAATTATTAATAATATATTTATATAAATATTTTTTATATTATAATATTATTAATAAATTTTAATAAAATAAATAAATTATTTAATAATAAAAAAAGTTTAATTAATAATTTTTTTTTTATATAATTATATAAAAAATTATAAAAAATTATTAAAATATATATTATTAAAAATTTAATTTATTATTTAAAACTATTTATTAATATAAATTAAAAAATTTATATAAAAAAAAATAACTATTTAAAAAATAGTTAAAAAAATTAAAAAAACTAAAAAAAAAAAACTTATTTTTAAAAAATTAAAACTTTTATTTAAATTTAATATAAATTTTAATTTATTATTATTATTTTTTTTTTTTTTTTTAAATAATAGTTTTAATAATATATATAGTTTTTTATTTTAAAAAAAAAAATTTTAAATTTAAAACTAAATTTAATTATTATAAATTAATAAAACTTTTATTTTATATATATTTTTTAATTTTTTTTTTTTTTATTTTTTTTTTTTTTAATTAATTATAAACATTAAATAATAATTTATATTTTAAAACTAATTATTATAAATTATTACTATTTAATTATAATATATAAAAATATAAAATTAATATTAATTATAATTATATTATAATTTTTAAATATTTTAATAATAATTTTAAAATTAAAAAAAAAAAGAAATTTAGTTTTAAATATAATTAAAAATTTATATTAATAATTTTAAAAAAAATAAATTAATTTAATATAATATTTTTAATTTATTATTTTTATAAAATAATAAAGTTAAAAATAATATAAAATAAATATATAAATTATTAAAAAAATTAATAAAGTTTTTTTTAAAATTTAATAATAAAAATAATAATATAAATTAAAATTATTAATTTAATTTAATTTTATTAAAAAATAAATTTATTAAAAAAAACTATAACTAAAAAAAATAAATTAAATTAAATATTAAATTTTTAAAATTTATTTATAATTATTTTATAATTAAATTATTTTAAAATTAATTTTTTTTATAAAAATTTATTATTTATTTTTATATTAATATTATATTATATATTATAAAATTTTTTATAATAAAAAATTATATTAATTTATATAATAATTTTTATATTTATTTATATTTTAGTTATTTAGTTTATAAATTTATATTATTTTTATATATTTATTTAATTTATTAAATAAAAATATATTAAAAATAATATTATTTTATTTAAAAAAAATTAAAACAATATAAATAATATTATTATAAAAAATTAAATTAATTAAATTAATAAAACTTTAAATTTTTTATTTTTTTATTTATTAATTAATAAAAAAATAATTTTTTATTAAAAAAATATATAATATTATAAAAATTAATGCTTTTAATATTAATTAACTAAGTTGTTATATAATATTTACAGTAGTTTTGCTATTTTAATATTATTTCGATTGCTTTTTTAAACTACTGTTAATATTGCTTCAAATTTTTAAAAGTGATTTTCTATAACTGTAGCTAGTTCTTTAAAGTGTGTTGTATATATATTGCACACTTCGTTTCAATAGTAATAAGAGTCTACAGTAGAAAGTTGGGACAGTCATTTATCGTATGTGGACAAATGAGGATCTGAAATAATCCATGTAACTGAAGCTCAACAGAGAAGATCGACACGGAAGCTAATGTAGTGTACTTACATGATTACCAACAACAACGGATGACAGCATGAAATAAAATGAAGGAAGCTATGATATATAACAGTGTCGAGATCCCGGGGATCTCGAAAATGGAAATGGACTCGGTCATCCAACTCTCTGTCACTCTTTTCAGAGCCATTCGTTTTCGCAATGAAGTCGTTCGCCTTCAGTGCGACGGCGACCCTAGCAGCCCTATCGGCCATGGCTAGTCTGGTCCCAGCATCCGCCGCCGTGGGTTTAAGAAGCAGCAACGGGACAACGTGCGGGAACCCAAAGCCCAGTAGCAACACCACTACAGCGGCAGCAGGGCCTACGCCGACAGCGAAGGGGCCATGCGTGGTAGCCAGAGATGCATTCACCTCACAGGTCTCGGCTTCGCCAGGCGTGGTGCCGACAATGGCCGCATCTCAGGCTTACGAGTGTTTGAAGTCGGTTCCCGTCCACACAGAGCCCGCGATCCGACTATTGGACGAGCTTAAGCCCTTTCTCGAGTGGCAGTCCGACCAGGCCTTCTTGAAGCATCCTCCGTCTGACTATCCATACCCCCCGGTCGACATACCTGGAGAGCTAGAGAGGATTCGATCCAACCTCCAAGAAAGCAAGTACACTGGCGAACTGGAATGGCAGGAGGATCTGTTCAAGAGTATCGTGGGGAAGCCGCATAACGGACACTTGGCGTACCATCCGGATCTGCTCACTGTGCCGTTTGAATGGGTTCGTCCCTGGACACTGGTGTCAGTAAGCGAAGATGGCAGTTCGTTACCTGTGATTAAGGTTCTTGAAGACGCGGTATCACCTACTGAGAAGTCATCACATATTGTGAAGATTGATGGAGTTGATGCTGCTATATTCATTGAAGGCCGCGTGACTGAGTCATCCAACACCCAGGATCCCGATGCTGGATATAACGCCATGTTCTTTAGCCAGGCTAATAAGGCCGGGCTTCAAGCTAACGGTTATTTTGAAGGGGGCGGGCGTGAGAGGTATGTCACAGCACCAAGCAAGAAAGCATCCCATTTCCCTCCTAAACAACGTGAGAGCTAACGTTGACGGTTGGGCAAGGTTCTTTTATCCTGGGAATACCACCAGCTTGACTTTCGCAAACGGAACCACGATTGAAAGGCCCAACATCGCCAGATTCCACTACGGGCCATACGATTGGAACAATGTTATCGACGCTGAGACTATGCACAAGGAGTTCTGTCGCGGAGCATATAGCACTGGATCATCTCGTGCCTCTACTCGTGATGTAAAGTCAACTCGACGCACCGCCGTACCAAATCGCATACACAGCTACCCGCAGCCCCCTGTGTCGCTAGTTGGTCGCCAGGATGAGGGAGAAGTAAACCGTATCGAAGGTTATCCAGAGCCCGTCCTCATCACAGACGATAAGATAGTGTCCGGTTACTTTATCAACGAACCTGGCTTCGAGGATGTCGCGGTCCTCGTCATGCTCTCTTTCTCATCCGACTTCGTGACCTTCCAAAGCGCCGTCCAAGAGTTCTTTGCCAAAGCCGTCGAGGCGGGCAAGACCAAGCTCGTTATCGACGTGCAGGCCAACGGCGGCGGCACCATCCTCCAGGGTTACGACACCTTCCGCCAGATCTTCCCCGACATCGTTCAGGACGGTCCCACCCGTTGGCGGTCGTCACCGAGCTTCAACGCTCTATCGCAGACGTTCTCTCCCCTCTGTGCCAACTACACGCCCAAAGTCGACTTCCAGGAACTAGACAACCCCTGCACCACCGTGAACAACTGGCGCAACGACCTCAACGACACCAACGGCCGCTTCACGTCGTACGCCGATAAGTTCGGCCCCGTGACGGCGAGCGGCGGCGGCGACAACTACACCAACTACATGGAGTGGGACCCCGCGAACCCCGTACTGACGCGCCAGGCCTTCGGCACCGACATCACCGGCTACGGGCAGCGCGCGAACTTCACGCGGCCCTTCGGCGGCGCCGAGAACGTGGTGCTGCTCTACGACGGGTACTGCGCCTCGACGTGCAGCATCTTCTCGCAGTTCATGCGGCACGGCGCCGGCGTGCGCAGCGTCGCCATGGGCGGGCGGCCGCGCGCGGGCCCCATGCAGGGCGTCGGCGGCGTCAAGGGCGCCCAGGTGTACCCCTTCCGGCAGCTCGGCGTGCTCGCCGACCTCGCGCGCTCCTACACGTCCGACCCCGCCCTCGCGGCGGAACTGCGGCGCCTCGACGATGGCTACGTGAGCGGCCGCAGCCCGTACCAGCTGCCCGTGGTCAACGTGCGCGACGCCGTCCTCCCCGGCGCCGCGGCGCTGGAGCGAGGCGTGCCGGCCCAGTTCGTCACCGAGCTCGCCGACTGCCGCCTGTACTGGACCGCGCCCATGATCCGGAACGCCGGGGAGATCTGGAAGGCTGCGGCGCAGGCTGCGTTCAAGGGGGGTAAGTGCGCGGCGGGTGGCATCGCGCAGCCGGTCCAGAGGCCTCAGGCCGCAGCATCCAGGTTGCACGGGTATAGGAGGCGTCCATTGCCGGTGCGTAGCGGGAAGTTCAGCGCTACCCACAGGTAAAGTCAGTCAAATAATAGCCTCTTGACTTGTTTTACCTGAATTGATCGCAAAAAAACGCCTGTTTGACTAACTTGCCTGAATCTATTGACTGGATTGATCAAGTTAATTGACCAAGTAGCTCAAGCAATGTACATAAAGCGTACAGATTATAGAAAGCAAGGTAGGTAGGTAGGTGTAGGTAGGTGTAGGTAGGTGTAGGTAGGTAAGTAGGTAGGGTGGTAGGTAGGGTGGTAGGTAGGGCGGTTGGTAGGGTGGTCGGTAGGGTGGTTGGTAGGTAAGGTGGTAGAATGTTAGCTAAGTCAGTGGCTAGGTAAGTGGCTAAGTAAGTGGCTTGGTAAGTGGCTAGGTAAGTGGCTGTGTATGTGGCTGAATAAGTGGGTTTAAAAACAGGGTGCCACCTAGCTTACCTAGGAAATGAAGGCTTCCTTTTTACCAAAAAAACAACAAAAAATATTTAGAAAAATAGGAAAATTAATTGAAAGTAATTGACAAGTAACAAGTCAGGTAAAGAATTATTACTTTACCTGCAATCAATTTTAAAACGATTATTTGGACTGGATTGGGTCAATTAATTGACAGTCAGTCAAATAATTACTTTACCTGTGGGTAGCGCTGGCGGGAAGGGGCTCTCTCCCGATTCACTTATTATGCAGCACTTGCGCGTCCAGGTGTCCGATTAGACTATGCATTGAGCTAGTACCTGTATATAAATTTAATTCATCTTATTCTAATGGTGATGAGACTTCAGGGGAGAATGAAGATGTCAAGTTCATCGCGGTCTACTTCAGGGCATGGTCGCCTAGCTCCTACGGCTCAGCTTATCTAAGGTAGAAGTTTACTACTAATAGACTTAGTTTAACTACTTCTGCTGTCTACGTAAGCAGATGCTAGCATTAGTCTAATTTAGTGGCTTTAACCTTTGAGTCAAAAGCCAGAATACCACACGACAAAGCCACTCCCACAGCCTCAACAGGACCTCCAACTTCCGTAGAGGCAATACAGCCGTAGGACCATTGAATAACCCATTTCGTCAGGCTCTCTCTCTCAGATCATCGTAATATCTGCGGCTAGTTAACCAGATTCACTACAGCAGATTCGCGAGCAATAGACTGCATAAGAAGAACAACGCCGTGCAGGCCAAGCTTCAGTACCCGCTGCCACCTTTTCTGCCTTGACAGCTCGGCAGGGATAGAATTCGGTCACCGAGCTGTAACCGCCAGAGTGAGCGCGCGACTCTAGATCTAGGCAGGGATACAAGCAGGTAGCGTTGCGCCACTAGTATTAGTGAGGACTTTTGACACGCGCGCTTGCAAGGCATGTCCACGGAAGCCAAGGAGGCAGCCCCTTTCCTTGAAGATAGGGTATCTATATTAAGGTCAACAGGTCAATAGACGTGAACTCCAGTATCGTCCATGAGATCGGTATTTCTCGGACAAGGGTTAGTGATATAGGCAAGAGGAGGATGAAGAATAGAAACTGGGTATGCTTCTTATCTATATAGATACCAAGTATCTAACGCACAGAAGCTAAGCGGCGGTTCACAGCTCTAAGCCTTCACTTCAATCCTTGGCCCCATCCACGCGACACACCGACACTGCCTCACTGTATACATGTGGCGGTAGTCTCAGAGGGAAAGAATCCGGGACTTAAAATGAAAGAGAATGTAGTTTACTAGCGGTGTACATATAACTAACGAAACCGGCGGCTTCCTTCTTGACTAATTTCTGAAGAATTTCATCGTGCTCGCAGCGTTACAGAGCTTAAGGGTCTTAACTCCAAAAGTTCACGAGAGCGCAGAAGGATTGAAGCTGGCGCCTACATCTGCGACCTGCCAAGATTGCCCCAACTGGAATACACCCTAGATAGGTGCGGCTGAGTCTCATTTCCCCATTGAGAATAACCCTCACTGTTGCAGAATGACGCTCTGATAACGCGACGTATTAATTCCATGGCGTGTATTCAGATTACCCGGGAGCCTGCTTCTGCCCGCCGTGGAGAGTCCTTCAGCTTCACCTAGAATCTACATCGTAATGATTCAACAGTCATGGTTATTTACGCTGTCTTCCCCCTTTTAGTCCTGCTTCACTTAGCCGCCTCTGAGAAAGCCAGTATAACACAGGAGGCCGTTTTCGCGTCGCAACGACCCTGCGCTCAGGGCTGCTTCACTTATAGCTTTGAAGACGGCCCCGCCCAACTGGCGGAAGCCATTGGTAATTATGAATTAACTTTCATCTGTATATGTTTCGTATCGTCTTTAACATTGTATTGGCAGGGTGCGATTATCAGAACGTACAGAATGAATGCTTCTGTCGACCCGATCTCCAGACCGACGCAGACGCCTTTCTGCAGCGCTGCGTTAACAGCGCATGTGCGCAGAGCACTCTAGATACCAACAGCGCCACTTCAATATACGATGCGTACTGCACTGGCGCCGGGTTTCTACGGAGCACATCGTCGACGCCAACTTTAGGTACGGGCGACTCTCCTTCAACAGTCACCGTAACGGTGACGGCGACTGTGAGGGTCTCATCAGCCCCGAAACGGTTCACGTCACCTTTGGGGCTCTTGGCTGCACGCGTGGCAAGCTTTCGCGGAATATTAGGACGGCGTTGATATGTGCGTTCTAAAACAGGTTCTTCCACTTCATCATCCACCACACTCCCCATACCGTCTTCGTCTAGTTTCCAGTCTCAACAGACACAACAGACATCTCAGACCTCGTCGTCGAAGACTTCTAATTCGGTAGAAGACCCTAGTTCTACAACCAACACCAGCGAAACTCGAGATCCAACTCCTACCGACTCTACATCCGGTGGTAATAGTGACGAAGGCGGTAACTCACTTGGTACAAGCGACATTATCGGCATAGTTTTCGGAATTGCTGGGTTTATAGTTACTGCTATAGGAACTTTTTTTGCATGGAAGGCAATAAAAAACAAAAAGTCTACGCGTAATTCAGCGCATATGGAGATGATGTAGTAATATCTGAGAGAACTTGTTATTATGCATTTGTAACAATATAATAAGATAAAGTTAACAACAAATATTAGCTATGAAAGTAATGTAAGTGAAAGTGATTATGTAATCACTTAATTATATATAATTCAAATGAACTAATGAGTTGCTGTATAGGTTAGTGAAAAGGATCAAATATACTCAAGCAGTCACAGCTCATAGACAAGAACGGAATCATATTTTGAAATAAGCGTTAATGGGCACTTTCATGGATATAGTCGAGCTTTAGGGATGAGAGCCTTAGGCGACTTGTCTGTAAGAAGGGCGAATCTACACGTCGCCTGTGTATCGAAACTCGACATCTTCAACTGTCTTGACCAAAAACCGATCCTTTCCTCGCGCCTCTGTTGCTCTTCTAATACCGTGTAATTTCTCCCTTAGCCACCTTTCGCGTCCTCCCCACAACGGTGCAGCAAGATATGCTCCTGTCTGCTCAGACTTGGCCTGTTAGCACCAATCATACATCTCGTTCATATAGTCGGCATCGATAGGATAACTCATCTTCTGAAAATCCTTTCCAGATCCTCTAACCCTTTTGGTTTCCTCTACCCACGAAACCATGTCCTGATTCGAGGGGAGCGACAAGCGACGTAAATATACTCGGGCAATCACAGCTGCTTGTGTCTCGGCGAAGGGGAATGCCACAACTCGCAAGGGAACAGTCATAAATGACAATTTAGGATTATGAAGGTAGAATATGTGCTGGTATGTTTGAACATTCCCGTCGCCTCTCCCGTTTTCGAATCCAGGGAGGCTTGACAAGAATGGATAGTCGTAATCGTAGCCAGTACATAACAATATGTTGTCTATGCCGGATTCTTTAGCACCGTTGGCGAAGAGAACTGATCTGTTTTTCGCATTTAACTCAACGATCGAAGGGAGTACGGTCCTTCATCATCACTTCTGTCTGTTGGCAGCTGCGTAGAGCCATATCATCTATACGGAGCACTTCCGGAATGATTTCTACCCGGTACTAGCACACGGTGGCGTTGGCTGGACGACACCCATGTAAGGAATGCTGATTGGCCAAAGTTGCTGAAATGGATTTCCGACACGCGTTTATTGTTGAATGTCCCCAAACACTCAACTCACCAAGTATTCCGACGGAAATATCTCGCAGAAAGCAAGCCCGTCAGTAAAGCAACCATGGCTCTCCCACTTCATATTGTTTCTTGTATTCGCGACCCCCCCCCCCCCCCCCCCCCCCCCCCCCCCCCCGGTGCTTTTCATCCACCGCCGCCGGACAAGCCATTGAGAATACAAATCGAAGGCCCTTTGACGGCGGTTCAAAAGCTGCTCCCGGAGGTAGTCTGGTGCCTCGATACAACGATTGGGCGGTTGGTGTTTCCGCAGCCAGCTGGACCCGAGCTCGCCAAGCTAACATTTCAAGCAATCTACGGGCGGGATCCTCGCCCCGATACCGTCGACGACCTGGTTGTACGGGACGAATACTTGGGTTGGCTAGCTAACGTGGTACCCCACCAGTACGTTCGCTTCTTCTCGTTGGACACACAACTCCTTATTACTGGTATTCTTCTTCTGACTTGCGAGTTGGTAGGAACATCGACTACTATGGCGTTACATTTGACCATCTCGTCCCTGAGGATGATACCGATCCCGAGGTTCTGCAGATCAACATTAATGAGACGGATGAAGACGACGCGGCATATGCAAATAAGTACCTCCCATTTGCCGTAGATGCCGCTGAGTATAGGGGTCAGAAAGTCCTCGCCGTACCCAGATGCTGCCAGATCAGGAAAGGCACACAAGACCGTGGCAGGGTGAACGATGGAGTAAAGGATAGGGTCTTCTATGCGAACTCCGAGGACGTTATCAAGTATTGAAGTGCCGCGGCGGTCGCTATGGCCTAACAGATGGTTCGACACATGACGAGGGCGGATCAGTCAGGCTAGCAACGTTTCGTCGCGCGCGAGAGAGAGAAACGGCAGAGATGCGCTGAGCTTTTAGTGCCAATATACGAGTTGCCGTCGGTTCTACGAGATATCCCTTTAATAATAGACTCGGTGAGCTTGTTAAACGTGGAGGCAGATTATTGAAGTATATGGTATATAAAGGCTGAGAAGTCGTCGGTAGGAGTCAACCCAAGCACCAAAACATCCATTATCGTCAAAATCATTACATATTACTCGCTTCTCGACATGAACGATCTTCTAGACAAAGCGCCTGCTAGGCAAGAATCATTTGACATACATCAGACTTGCCAGCAAGAGGTTGATTTTCAAAACAGACCATCTTCCTCGTCTTTTCAACCCATTTCGGCCAGTGTTCGTGTAGGAGAGAATCACACGAGTATTCCAAGACACCATCATGATCATACGAGTTCAGAATGTCTGGTCTCTCAAAACCTCGACCCGCTTACCGATGTTACGTATTCCCGCGATTCTTAATCGACTACACAGCCATCGTCCGATATACGAGACAACGAGCCACAGACAAGTGATATCTACGGAGTACAAACATCCCCTTTCCCTCAAGTCCAGTCTCAGCGCACCAGTTCCAGCGGCAAATAAGAAATTCAAGCACCAAAGCTGTCAGATCGGACCGAACCAGATCAGGATGTAACTTAAAGCAAAGCTTGCCTATTTCGAGAATCCTAGTTCTGTTTAATTCCGTGGGTACCAGTCTACTCATTCGAATGATGAAGGCATTTGCTGTCTGGACCACCTATCTCTAACCAATGATACCTGCCGACTTCGCGTACGTACTTTTAGCTTACATACATCCCGTCCCGGGAGAAAATGTCGGGCAAGTACTGGCAACGATGAGATCACGAAAAGTTTACGTGGCGCTCCTAGGAGAAAAGGTCGGATGAGTACTAGTAACGATAAAATCATAAAGAGTTTGCTTTAGAATACTAGTACCCAGTCCGAGTAGAGCTACTAGGAGGCTGTGTTTCTTCTAAACAGGCAATCCCTTCCACTGCCTAACGGGCCTGGCTAGGAAGAAACTACCACTTTCAGGCGGTCTGAACTTACGCGACTAATACAAATTGACAGATGAGGTCAAAATCGCCGAATCGCCGTATTTATTGCTCCCCTAAGTTATTTGTTTCACGGAAAAGCTAATGCAGTAGCGCCCGTTGCGGAGAACTAGTGCGTGGGGGATGCTAGCATATTGCTGCATTGGCGAATGAGAGTTGAAAGTAAGCTATGTAGTTTGGGACGCCAATATTGGAGAAGTGCCTAGAGCTTGAGCTCTTCTAATATAAGAACTTAAATCCTCGAGTTCTATGGCAGTCTGTAAGTTATCCAGTATGGTATTTTTGCATCATCGAATGTCAATATTGTAAGCGTGAGATTCGATCGACGGGATCATAGTGAACGACGACAGTAGACAGCAATTCAGCAACCGTCAAAATGGGAAAACCGATTGTTCTTCATCTGGGTGATGATATCCGCTGGAATCACGATGCATATACCCAGTTTCAATCAAAATTCGACGTTCGAAGGTCTTACAGGTGAGTCGTCAACACTCTTTACTCTGACCCCTTTCCCCATCCTTTACCCCCTCGCAAAGCCCTGTGAATTTCACGCTAAGTAGCACAATTTGAACAGCATGAACCGGAATGCCTTCAAACTAGCCTTACAGACCAAGAAATTTGGCGATTTCGTGGCTATTTACCGACCATTTTGGAATACCGGGGGTGAAATGGGTAACTGGGATGAGGAAATGATATCACTCTTACCTGCCTCGTGCCGTATCTTCGCGAGTGCTGGAGCTGGTTTCGATTGGGTCGACACCAAGGCTATGGCGAAGAAAGGTAGGTTTATAAGCATCTCTCTTACCCTTCTCGTATAGATTCTATCCTAGCTTGCTATGCTACGCTGCTAGTAGAAGTGTGTTAGACTGACAAGAAATAGGCGTTGTCTACTGCAATGCAGCAGCAGCATGTACTGAAAGTGTCGCTGACGTAGCGCTATATCTCATAATAAGCACATTCCGCCATCTTCCATGGTCTGCGATCGCGGCTCGGTCGGCCTCTATAGACCAGTTCGTAGACGCAAATCGCAATTTGGCCTCCGTAAGCCGAAACCCGCGTGGTCACACGCTCGGAATAATAGGTTATGGACGCATCGGGCGTCGCATTGCTGAGAAGGCGCACCGCGCCCTCGACATGAACATCTTGTATAATGATATCGTGCGTATGCCGCCAGATATCGAGGTTGAGACGCAGGCCGTGTACGAGAAAGAGCTCGAGGGGCTGCTCGGTAAAGCGGATTGCGTTGTCGTTGCGACCCCCTTCGGTGGAGACAAACTCCTGTCTGCCCCTTTAATTAGCAAACTCAAACCCGGTTCCCGAATCATCAACATCGCTCGTGGCAAGCTGATTGACGAAGCTGCGCTCATCGATGCTTTGAAATCGGGGCATGTTGCCGCCGCCGGACTAGATGTACACGAATACGAACCGCAAGTCAACCCTGAATTGGCGACGATGAAGAACGTGGAATTGCTCTCGCACAATGCAGGCGCATCTGTAGAGTCCCACATCGGCTTTGAAGCGCTGGGCATGCAGAACATTGTCAGCTACTTCGAGACAGGAAAGGCGATCTCACCAGTCAATCTACAGTTTTTAGAGGAACCGAAAGGGAGGACGAGTCGTTTGTGACCAGCGCCTAATATACGTCAACAAAGCGCTAGAACTGCACTGAATTTTCCTAAATAGCATGAAACTTGAGGGTATTACATAGCGCCCGGTGAAAGTTAGGGGGAGGAAAGGCCCCTATTTTCGTATAATGTGTCAGGTGATAAAGTAACTACCTAGACCCTATTAGGGTGGTTATATCTATGGATTTGACTATATAAGGGACCTTCAGTCCCCCCCATAGATCTAGAAGGTCAGGCATCAATAAATCTATCTATTGAGCCCTATATTACACGCTCCTTCCTGGCTGTCACAGGACTTCGATTCACTCTGTGACCTCCTTCTCTGATATAATGGTATTAAAATGTACTTATAATGCATTAAAGCATCAGGTTATTACTGGTTATTACTAACCCAACCTACTACTCGACGGCATTTATATATGCTATAATACTGAGGCTCATTTCTAAGCCGATTTTTACGTACCCCTTTCATAGGTTATCCTCTCGCGGGCCACTTCGTGCGAGGCTTAACATGTGAAATCGAATAAGCTAGAATAATAATAAATGAAACAAGCGTTTATTTTGGATTTTGTAAAAAGATCAAAATTAAAAGAAACTTATTTAATATTAGATTTATGTTAATAATAAAACCGCAAGTATTATTTTTATTTTTATTTTTTTTTTGATTTCATACGCTAAGTCTCATGAAAGAATAGCCGGTAAAAGGGGGGTTCATCTTACTTACCGAATACCAAGATCCAGCGTCCGATCAATAAGTAAAGCTATGCCATCTCCGAATGGGACTCCCGCTCCAACGTCAACTAGCCCTTTGTGGCCCAAAGATTGAATGATTTGCCTAAGGCTGGTGTCGGGATTATTTTGGAGATACTCCAAACACCAGTTCTGGATGTTTTCCTCCATTGCTTGATCTCTAAAATCCAAATATGCTAGTAACTCAACAATGTCATGCTGAAGGTTAGCCGTGAGCACTAACTGATGCTGGTATAACTTCGCTATACCGTGATAACACTGTAGCCCACCTGCGTTAGAACAAGTGCACATTCGAATATCGCCTTCAGCGTCTTTAAGGAGAAATTGCTGAATTTGCTGGCCGGCCTCCACTAAGAACTGAAGGGCGTGGAAAGATGCAATATCCAGGCTTTGTGGCTGCTGTTGCTGAAAGGGCTGCTGCTGCTGAAAAGGTTGTTGTTGTTGAGCCCATTGTGCTTGGGTGTTAGGTTGCTGGGATGGAGACGCAAGGTTATTAAGATTGCTCGAGTGAGCTCCCCGTTGGCCTTTTCGTCCCCGTTGGCCTTTTCGTCCCCGTTGGTCTGTTCGTCCCCCTTGCTGTAAAAGATACTCCTGAATCGTTAGGTTGTTCCGATTGGCATGATAGTTTGGGTCGTAGCGCCGGCCCTTATATCTGGGGTTTGGGTTTGAAACTCCATCATTGTCGTCGCTACCGTTATTTCGTCCTCGTGGACCCCGACGCCAGTATGGAGCCATGACAATATTGCGGGTCTGGTTTGAAGGATAGGCACGTAACCATAGGTAAGGGCTACCTTCAGTTCTGCTCAAGATAAGAGAATCGGAAAGCAAGGCTTTAGAGAAAAAACTGGTGCTCTTTCTCCTAAGTAGTATAATTATATATTCGTCTTAGTTATCTCAAAACTATATTCCTGTTTTCATTGTTTCCTTTTGGGTCGTTTTTTGTCTTTGAGCCCGTACGAAGATGACCTAAACATTGTTATTAAGGAAACGAAGATCTAGTCTATTGTTCTAAAATGAATTTCTATAATGCAGTTTCTCAAAGCGGTCGTTAGCGTTTCTCTTTCTTTCAAGCTATTTACTGATTCATCAAAGAATATGTTGATGAGCTTAGCACTGCTACTATACCCGCGAGAACAAAATGATATACCAGAATACAAACCCAAGCTCAAAGGGGGCCAATATTCAAGACGCCAACCAGCATGAGAATAGTAAGCTACATGTTCATGGCCGAGGGTATCGTAAAGGACTCCCTCATGCAGATAATAAATAACTCCTGGCTACTTAGAGATGGTATGGGAATCAAAGAAAGAAGATCTTCTAATCTGCTGCTGATTTAAGCATCTCGGGTGGATTTATTTGCTGGTATATGGACTAGTATAGAGATAAATTATGAGGCCATAACCATTATCACTATGCTACTTGATTTAAGCAAATCGTCTCACTTATTTGTTTTTCCAACTTTCGTGACCCATACATGGTATTATCTTGCTAACACTATGGACGTACAACTGAGGCGGGAGTCTGAACGGTCATGGCAGTAGGTAAAGCAATGGGACGAATAGTCATTTTAATTTGAAAACAGGTGGTAGATGCTACCAAACACCGCCCTTGTCCTCTAGTGCGTCAATTTTAGTCTCACAATGACTTCTTTGTTTCTCATCCCCCCATTTTCTAGGAACATAAACATAGACTAGACCGTTGTGCTTGCGGAAACACTAAGATACTTGGTACTATGTCATGCTAGCCATGGAGGAGATAAATTGCAGGATTGTAAACTAGTATGCTGTATCTTAGCAAGACTAGAGCTCGATCTGAAAATTAGTATATTATCTAGAAGATTAACGTATTAAATATAATTCAGTGTGAATAGAGCGACTTGCTGAATAACTTAATTATCTAAGATGGCGATTTGGGTTTTAGCTATATTCGTGAGAAGATCTACGGAGGGAAGAGTGATTTAGAGCTTTATTCTTAGAGGTTTTAACAATACAGCTGTGAGAGACGTTGCAATAGAAGATAACAGGAAAAAGAAGCTATTAATCGTCAATAGAGTTAGGATTAAGGAGCGAACAGTAGTATGATGCCATAGGATAAGTTGGTACAACCTCCCGCTTTTGTATGCTCTTTACGAGGATAACTAACATAGCTGCTACATTTTCTTAACTCTCCTTTGGGGAATTTTACCCTATCTCAAAACATGTAAACTGACCCCTATCTTGGATTAATGCCAGGGAGCGAAGTAAACTTTAAATCTACCTAATCAGGTGATAAAGTGACCAGACCCTATAGGGTGGTTGTATCTACAGATTTGGCTATATAAGGGACCTTGGCCCCCTATCTAGAAGGTCAGGAATTAATGGATCTTTCTATTGAGCCCTACATTACACCCTTCTTCCTAGCTGCTACAGCACTTCTGTTAACTCTGTGTCCTTCTCCTCTGATAAGGTACCTTGTACTACATAGTAGTAAATATACTACAAAAATGAAGCACTAGCACGTATGCAGAGGTTTAGCCAATGTAACATCTCTTGGTATGTTAATACGAGATCTCTTGGATAAGCATTTACCTCATAATATATGCGTCTTTTGCTTTTCCTTTTAAAAATTAGAAATAGCCTGTAGGTCGACTTTTTAAGTTATCAATCAAGTGCGAAGTGACCTAAGATTCCATGGAGTAGAGGGTTAGGTAACCTGCATATGCCACTGCTAGCCACTTAGATAGGCCCCTACCACTGTAGGTACCGGTCCCCACCCAACAGGAGACTTCCAATGTTCCAATGGGTCTGCATTACAGAGTACCTACTGGTACCTATAGGGGGGAACCCGGTTTTAGGACACGTTAGAACTTGCGTGTTTTCTACGTCGCCCTGTCGGTTTTTCAGTTATTCTGTTATATGCATTGTACAATAGCGTTATAGTAACTATATAACAAGTTTTTATTGCTACACTAAAACTGCTATTTTGCTTTAGTTATACTTGTTGTTTTTTAAAAATAAAGCTAAAAAAGTTTTTTTTATTTATATTATAACATTATTATAACGTTATTATAACATTTTGTTTTTTTGTAACACTGCGTATGATATAACAGAGTATATGTCGAAAAGACTAAAACTGAAGTAAACCAGCCGGCACTCCAGACTGTTGGACTAGCCCTTCAGTATAGGGATAAAAATACAGCTAACAGCACTGTCAACAGCGTGTCCTAAAAACGGGTTCCCCCCTATAGGTAGGTACCTAGGGTACTTTAGGTACCTACCTACCAAGCCAGGTACCTAACCTTGTCCTCGGGACATACCTAAGTCCTTGTGTTGCATTGGTAGGGGTGTCCCGAACCCGAGCCCGGCTAATCACTCTGAGGAGCCATCTCAAACATCAGGCTTGAATAGATTCATGCGCTGGGAGCAACACACCACGCCGCCGTCGCCGTCGCTGTCTACTCTTCTTCATAGCTCCTGTGTTTCTTTCAAAGTATCTAGAAACCTACAACCTACAGAGATGAGATGTCTACCGAGTCACAATGGATTTTGTCAGTCAATAAAACCCCCTCCTAGACTTCCCAGACCTCCCAGATCTCCCAGACGAAGCTCTTTGTCGCCGTTGTTCAACCCGATCTTTACCTTGTCATGCATCGTGTGCTGCTGGCTATTTATGCTGACTAAATGGATGCTGTTGCTTTAGTGGTCGCGCCTCATAGCGAACACGCCGTTGTCCTCCAAGACTTCTGCCAAGGATGCCGCGAGAGATCCCATTAAACGCCGTCAGCGTTTCGAGAAGGAATATAGCCAACTTCTGGTACCGCTCTTGTTCTTATTCTCGCTCCCGCTCCTTCTCTCTCTGATCGCCGTGATCCGTATCCACGGGTTCGGGCGCCATAATCTCGGGCCTCATCCGCTGACCTGGTTGCCGGTCGCGTTTTCTAGCAAATCTGGCGCAACTGTTCCAATCTCGCCAACGACGTCGACGCCGCTGAAACCCTCGAGATCCGTCTTCAAGAGCTAACCAACATCCTCGCCGAGGAGTCCCGCCGACCGTTGCCGCACCCTTGTATTTCCTTCGCTGCCACGAAGCAGATCTACATCCCCATCGCTAAGATCGCTACCACCTCATACAATGAATGGATTATCAAGGAGGCCGTGCTGTTCTTTGCCAGCCTCATCGAGAGCGAGGAGGAGTCCTTCGTAGAGAACGATGCCTTCTCTGCAAGCTTGACCAACCTGCTTGTCCGCATCACCGGCGCCAACAGCATTCGTCTGGGCCTCGACACCGAGGTCAAAGTGATCGAACTGGCTTTTAATATCACCACCAAGATTAGGCTCGAGCCCGAGATCCTGCCCGCTTGGTTCAAGATTCATACGGATTCTAGCACGCAAGATGACAAGTTCAAGGACGAGAGGGAAAAGTTCGCTGGCAGAACACAGAAACAAGACTTCCCGCTTTTCTATCTCCTGATGGACTATATCCATCATGAGGGTAGGGTAGGCGATTTCGCTCGCACGGGACTCTTATACATTATCGAGGCTGCTTCCAACAGCGTGGACTTGGAGCAGTGGATTGTCGAAAGCGACCTCTCTACTCTTATGGCAACTGGCCTAGGGGCCTTGTATAGTCAGCTTAGTCGGAAGCTTGTCATTGACCACCCTCCACAGGGTCTACCGCCCGTGTTGGCCTTTTCTGACTACGAGCACCCAACCACGACGTTTGAGATTGTCAGCTCGTGCAGTCCCGACTACCAGCTGCATATGGATACCTTCTTGTCTCACCTCCTATTTTGGCAAGATGTGCTCAACCATTGCCGATCTGTCGAGGTCAAATCCACCCTGCTCGAACATTTCCAGATCATTTTCTTGCAGCAGCTACTGTGGGTTCCTAACCCCGCGACCCCCGAGAAAGTTACTAATATTGTTAGGTATCCGTCGCTTCTAGAGTCTTCCGATGTAGACGGAGGGTCATCGGTGGCCGTTCTTACCTACCTACGTCGCATCTTGGAATCACTAGATCATCCAGACATGATCAATTTAATTCTTCATTATTTGCTTGCTCTTCCCACCACAGATGGATCTTCGCAAGGCTTTTCCGAGCCTGCTGTCAGCGCTGCTAGAAAACGAAAGTCCATGGATCTAGCCAGTATGATGGCATCGAAGATGGAGTCGAGCTACTCGCCCTTACTATTCAACCTGGTCGACTTAATCCACTCGTGTCTAAAATCGGAAAATGACCAAACAGTATGCGTCACTATACAGCTAGTAGCGACAATTCTTAAGCGGCATCATCGCTATGCTATTGTGACGCTCCTCCATACCGAAGGCGTTGATCCCAACATGTCACATAGAACTATGGGCGCTCATCAGCAAGAAGTCGATTTCCTCATGACACTCGCCGGTATAGTAGGTGGCCAAGATAATTTCGACGAGGTATACGACAATATTCTAAAGGACACTATGACTCGAGTAGAGGGCCACCCCTGTTCTTTGAAGCTTGTGGCTCCAAAAGTGTCAACGCACAATCATAAACTCCCTGCCATACCTGATAGCCTACCTGGAGCACCTCGCGATGTCCCGCCACATACGTTGAGCCCCGAAGACCCTCTTTTGCATAATTTACTTGATATCATAGAGCAATTTTTCATCAATCCCGTGGAAACAAATCTCTCAGCTACTGAAACATTACTAGATTTAGCAGTCTGTGGATACATTGCGATAGAGGGCTGGCTTCTACGCCATCCTAGGAAATACGTGTTTGACGAGGATTCTGACGAACCCCCCTCTCCCGTCCCCGATCCGGCATCGAAGGCGTTCAGAGAAATCGAGAAGCTACAAGCAATTAGCAGATGTCGCCGTCGGCCCAAATGGCAGCCTTCGAGTCTACCTCGAATTCTAGTGGTCTTGGAGAAACTCGCAGACCAAGTTGTGGCCTTTCGAGAGTCAATCCCAAGATTTGACGAGCTAATGCAACAGCGCCGCGAAGCCTTTCAAACGGCTGATGCTATTATACCCAATCTACAAAATGCCGCAATCGGCTCTATTGCCGGAGCTGCAGCCGCCGAGTCATCAAGCCACGGAGGGTCTCGATCAGCCTCACCCGCACGACCTAGTGCATTTGGCGGATTTCAGAGGATATTGTCGGAATTTGGTACTCCGAGTCGGTCACGTAGCCCCCATGGACGAAAAGAAGCTATGCGTAGCACCGGCACTGGGTCTTCAAAATCTGCAGGTCCGAGAGCTACAACACCAACATCCAATCCCATTCCTGTCCCTCCGAAGGAATTTCCGTTAAATCATGACAGCCCTAGTAGAAAAGGGTTGGCTAGATCATTTTCACCTAGCAGTCATGATGACTCAAGCCTAGGTGGCGGTGGTAACCCTGTGGCAAGTCAGGTTGCTGCCTTTGCGGCTGTCGACCAGGGAATTCTGACCCAAAGAGTTGGTTTACCTAAATTAGCAGTGGAGCCAATACCACTTGACTTTAGCCGGAGCGAACCAAATAGAAACGAGAACCTAGAACGCATCGATAACAAGGAAGCGGATGATGACATTGACCCGACAGAGGCCCAGGTTGCTGCCGATGAGGATGAAATCGAGGAGAATCTTGAGCTGCAGTCATCCTCCCAGGAGAAGGAGGCCTCTGTATCGCACATTATTACCAATGTCATTGTCTATCAGTCCTTCCTCCTTGAACTTACTAGTTTGATACAGGTACGAGCTGGGTTGTTCAATGAGGTTAGGTTCGCATAAAACGTTTAGGGGACGGGCATTTAGCAACGTCTTACATTAATTCCTCTTTTTATATCAAGTTGGCATGCGAGATACCCAATTTCATGGGCGCGGGAGCATTCTTGGGGACTCAACTTATCGGCAGGAAGGATCGCTTGCATGTTACGTCTTCATCACGTAGATAGATAATGCGAAATATTTTTCGACGTGATACTCGCCCTAGGTATTCAAGGGCATCATTTAGTTCATATCTAAATCAAGTTTAGAAGCCGTGTTTTTGAATTCCGACAGCTTGTATACCTCTCGTGTTAAAGCACCTACCAGTAGCTTTGCAGAAGACGACAACTCCGACGTACTTACTAGCCCAGGAGAGAAAATGATTGGCCTTCATTCTAGGAATCATTGCTAGTGCAATCCATACTGATGTAGATAGGATGATAATACCCACAGCTCCCAGGCCTCAGATCCAATGCTAGACAATACGTTTAGAAGAAGGACCAGCCTCGAAAAGGGCCGTCAATATTAAGTTCAGTCAGGCATGTTCCAGAAGTCCTTGTTCAAAGCACCAGGTCAAACTACGTAAGAAGACAAGATCGGACCAGCCTAATCGAGAAAGTTCATGTGTATTAAAGCTATAGTTGATATCTCCTATTCGCTGCAGGAAGCCTTAAGTCCTTAGTTACAAAGGAAGGGGCTTTGAGGGACCCTCAGATTATATTGTGTCGGTTAAACTGCCATGACTCTATAGCAAAAGGGGAATTAGAAATGAGTATGAATCAACATCTTGAGGTTTCTTCTAGTCCCATCACTTTTTGTCCTCTTTTGGGATACTTAAAGCGAGTGTTTCTACGTGCTGCATCTAGGTTTATCTCGCTTTGTCCAAAACTACGAACATTCTAGAGCGAGGCGGCGACTTGTCTCTACACTTCGATAGCACGCCCTAAGATATTCTCCCAGGTGAAGTAAAAGGGGAAAGAGGTTCGTATATAAAAACTTGATAAACGTCGTCTCCTGTGTTCTGCCATATCCTACCTTTGAACACAACCAAGACGAACAAAAGAAAAGAGAAAAAATGCTCCCTTTATCCTTTATACTTTACGTTCTCGTGCGAGAGCTGGTGGTGGCTCCTCTCATGACCGCAGCCCTAGACTACCTTTCCGCACAAGACACCGTGACATTCGGGATTCTAGTCATCGCGCCAATATGTGTCTTAGCACTGCTAAGAGTTTTTCGGCCTCTATAAACCAGCTCTGCGGCCGAACCCATCCTCCCTTCTCTCCCAATTCTCAGAATAGCATAGGTCAGTGGGTCGCTGAGAAGGCACACCCACATCGCGCAGGAGACTCCGGTAATCCAACCTCACCTAAGACCTACCGATGCGAATAACAAAGAAACACACATATCTATTGCGGAATCTCATGAATTATCTCCCTGCAACCGACCAATACGGAATAACTAGACGCTAGCAAGGTTGGGGAATAGGTTCCGTTTGCATTCACAGACACGACGGGAAGGGGGACTAATGATAGACTAGGACCTACGGGTTCTTGTGAAGATGGAAATCGCTGCTTCCAACCCTCCAGCAATGGGTATGTGTACACTATCCTCGTTTTGAGGCGAGTTTGTCTGTAAACCGGAGTTGAGCCGGTAAAACCAACCGCATTCGATCTTCTTTGCGGAACTCATGTCGGACTGCGGGGTTGAGCAGGAGGCGCTCGCACTTATGGGGCGCACACATGGGATGGAAAAATAATAATAATCAATAATGCGGGACTGAGAAAATGGAAAATCGGCAAACAGGATTGATTCCGTGATGGTGCTGTAGGGATGTGGAATGGGATAAGTGGTGAGATAGGGGTTGGGCTCGATGAGTTGTCCGAAGTCCGAGGACTACTTTACTATCTAAGCTATCAACTCAATAGATGATTACCCCTGCCGTGCTAAACAATCATGCCTACGCAGATTTCAGTTATCTATGTGAGGGCTTAAATAAGGGAGTAGATGGGTAGTTGAGAACTAAGCTGGCGAAAAGTGATATAGCTGCATGTAGTTGATCCGTGACAACGCCTTCCAATCCCCTTAGAACCCTTCTCAGCCTGCTCTAATTATTCCATGCACCTAGAAAATATGTAGCTCACAGCGAGTTTCGTAAACTATATGAAGGGAAAGCGATTGAGATAGTTTGAGATGTATTTCAAGAGATTTAGGAATGTATAAAAGACAAACGGATTACGTGATAAGTCATTAGCTAGTCTACGAAAGAGCTAGAAGCTATTCATATCTCATTACTCATATTCATTTGTATCTAACAAGGCCGCAACGTCCTAACAGATAGAGGTCTCTCTATCTATTATATATCCACCCATCCTAGTGCAAGAAACGCCTAAACCAAGCAACGGCCGAGTTCTTCGCAGCCGCCATAGCCTCGCGCTCCTTCGCGACCCTCTCGCTGCCGCGCACGAGCCCGCCGTGGATGATGTCGGGGTAGTGGACGTACTCGAACGGCAGGTTGAGCCCGAGCAGGGTCTCGAAGGTGTACAGCTTGAGCTCCGTGGGGAAGGAGTGGTCGTGCTGGGGGGCCAGGATCTGCAGCGGGACGGTGAGGTTCGCCACGTCGTCCTTGGTCAGCCACGAGGGGTGTCCCATGGAGATGGCGTCCACGAGCGGCGCGGCGCGCTCCTTGGACGCGAGGTGGCACACGGCCCAGCCGCCGTAGCAGAACCCGATGGCGCCGAGGCGCTTGAAGCCGTGCTCGGCCTTGATCGCCCTGGCGCAGGCCTCCACTGCGACGTGCCGCATTAGTTAACTATCTATATCTCGAGCACGAGGTGTGTATGTCTCAGGTAGCATGGAAGGGACCATAAGAAATTACTATGATATTCCAACGCCAACCAGACGAGGCTTCTCGCAGCGTCACTCCCCGTTTAGAAAATTAGTGAAACGTGGAAACTTACTCTCGGGGCCGCGGATCTCGCGCGAGTTCAGCTTGGCCATGCCGGCGAGGTCGATCTTGTCGAACTGGTCCTCCTCGACGAGCTTGTAGTCGACGACCCAGCCGCCGAAGAAGTCGGGCACGTAGACGGTGACGTCGGCCTCGCGCGCGTAGTGGTCGGCCAGCAGGCGCACGTTGTTGTATTTCCAGCCGAAGAGGTCGTGGATGAAGAGCACCGCCGCCTCCTTGTTGTCGCCCGTCACGTAGCTGTTGTTGTTGGCGAGCTTGACCTCCTTGCCCGTCGGCGTGCCGTCCCAGGTGAACGTCTTAAGACAGCACGAGCTGAACGACATTGTGTATACGTGTGTGTGTGAGGGAGGGGATTCCTATATATAGATCGATGTATCGCTTTAAGTCAATCTACTTCGAGTAGATTTTAAACCTTGTGTAACAGAAAAGATAGAGTAGGATGGCTAGAGACTGGGAGCTGATGGTGAAGTAACACTCGATAAACAGGCGAATTGGTGCTCTTCTTATAATCTTGATCAGATGTCTGCTGGATCCTATGTCAGAATCCTTCCCAGTAGCTATCTAGGAATACTGCATATATCTAAACATAGTCTAGGAGGCGTCAAGAACGGACAAACTCAGCTCCCCTGCGGTATAAACGGACCCCGCCGCCAGCTCCCGCCGCAGCCGGGATAACGACTTTCTGGAGCGGGATAGCGAGGGAACAGAGACTGGGTCCTAGGACGAGGGACGTACAAGCTACCAGGGATTTCTGGGCGGGTTTATGCCCGTTATGTCCGCGATACAAGTCACCACTACCAAATAATTCAAAGGGCAGTTCTCGGAGCATCAATTATTACCCATCCCCGGGTTGTCATCTCACTTATCTATATACCTATGCAGAATGCACGTGAACCAATACATATTTGCTCGCGTCGGGTTAGTTATGCGAAGCTCTCAGTTCCTACTATTCATCCTCACGTTTTTTGCACCAATAATGCAATTAAATTCATCGCTTGAACGTTTGGGTTAGAGGGGGCCTGTATTCAACTCAATTACTAATACTATGTGACTATCGATATTGAACACAACGTACATATTCAACACAAGACGAGTTGACCTCGGCTGGGTCCGGTTGATCGATAGTAGTTGCGGTGAGCGACAGCGGCACAGTCTTGAAAACAGCATTTGTAAGCGAGGAGAGTATTGTCGGTCAATCATCGTTAAAACAGGGCGGACTAGCGGGCTACGACAAGATATCCTGGCGGCTTATGCTGCGGAAGTGTCCATAAGGAGAATTTGGGGCCTTTTGATTCCCAATATGAGTTTAACAACAAATGTAGAATTCATTATAGACCTCGAGGTTTTCATGAAACAGTATGTGAGGTTCGGCGGCATGAAAACAACTGTAATTGTGGATTGCGATACTAAATCGTTAAGTATATGTTTTACTTACTACTGAGACATGGAGACGTTGCATCATCATTCATGGAGATGTTTCTACTCGGTGTATCGATATTAATATATCTCTATTATGGCTTATCCAAGGGTTTGCGCGCATAAATGTATGACCTACAGAGAACGAGTTAGCTAACTGTTCGTATCCTAGGACTTAGTCCCATCAGTGCTTGGGGTTTCCAACTTACACTGTAAGGTATGCATGTAGATTGGTATCTCTAAAATCGACCTTGACTTCCTCGCAGAAATCTTGGATCTCGGTAGGTGTCATGCCTGTTGCTTGTAGTACCTTCATGCTGATAGCTTCCAACCCCGAGATCATGTCCTCCTGGAAATACATGGCGACTGTCTTGAAGTACTTACCCTTGGCCCACGGCGAAGTTGGCCAATAGAACCGCCGCTCAACTATGTTCTCGAACCCTGCCTCCTCGAAATACCTCGGGTAGTTGACGACGTTGCTCCAGGACCGCCCAATCCTCCTCACTCCTTCCATCAACAGCTCGTTCCACCGATACAGTGCCGACTGCCTCGGAGGCTCGCCGACCCAGTACATGGGGAACAGGGCGTCCTGGAATTCAATGAACCCGCCGGGCTCAAGGTTTTCGAATGCTTGCTTGACGACTCTACTCGGGTCGTCAAAACAGCTCATCAATGCGCGGCCATGAATAAACGAGAATTTATCGTTGTATGTCCACTCGTCCTCCGCATCGTCTATCTCGAAGCTACAGTTTTCCGGCAGGCTGGAGAGTGGCGTTAGTTACTGTTGCTACCAGCACACCACATAATATCATGGAGATGGCGCACTAATGAGGCTGAATGGGACTGAGATCTGTGCCAACGACCTCGGTGTCAGGATGTTGAGTAGCTGTACAAGATGTTAGAACATGCTGTCTTGAGTAATCTCAGTGAGATAGCAGACCGAATTCTATCGCCCAGATTCCGGTGCCTGGATCATGTTAGCGGGAACAATTAGACAATACGAAGCAGGCGGCTCCAACCTGTGGCGATATCCAACACTCTTTTGGGGGTTTCTGGAAGCGGACATGTGTTGAGCTTCCCTCCTATTGTGAGACAGAAAAGCTGATGTTGTAGATCTAAAGGGCAATTAGCACTGATTAAATGAGCCTATGGAAGCCCAATTACATACCAAGTCGTTCTTGTTCTGCCTAGGATAGGCATTAGCTTTTAGATTCCAGAGAACTGTCAATTCAAAGCCTCACCGAGTCATTAGGTAAGAAATATCCTATATTCTATCGTTAGTTTATATGATAGTAATCGCTAAATTATAAGGCTTCGGGGAAGACCATACTTCCTTGTTTATATTTATGATAAGTCCGGCCATTCTCTTCTATGAAGTGGTACAACGTCGGATCTAGCGACATAGTTGAGGATCTAGCCGTTGAGTTAGTTATATTGTGCATGCCATATGCATAGCCTCAGGTTGCCTCACTTGACACTTTCGGTTATACTCATAGTATCCTAGTAGTGTGTCAGCAGCACTATTCCTCGACTCTAGACTCTTCATTACTAACACTTCTGGGATCATCGTCGATAGATGGAAGCGATGGCGCACTGCCACCACCCCACGACATTTGACTATCCTCAGACATCATCTCCAGGCGGCCGGCCAAAGTTTGCTGAGGTGCGCCGTTGCGTACCTGAGGCGGCGGGATTGTGCCATCTTCAGTGTCTCCCATTGTCATGTCGGCATCCATCTCTTTTTTTTTTTGTGCACTGATGAGGCGACTTCTTCGATATGCAGGATAAATAAAGTGACAGGTGACTAAATGGGGATGGCGCTCTTCTCCTACCCTTTTAGGTTCTCCGATGGCAAAATAAGATAGGTATCTCAGAAATCTACTAAACAAAACATCCAAGCAAATAACAGAGATATTATGATAATAGGGACAAAAAGTATTAAAACGCCAGCTTGCCCTCGCCTACTAGAAGGATTCAAGAAGAAGAGATCGTATCTAGTGTAGAGGTAAAGTTACAAGAAAAGCAAAGTGACAGCCTGGGGTGTGCAAGTACTGTACTACTGTACTTACACTACGCACGTGTATATACGCTGTAGGTATGTAGACAGGCCGGGACAGAAAAATCCCTGCTGACTTCTAGTGTAGTGTAGTGTACCTACTAAGTAAGTACAGTAGATAGATAGCGTACTTAGATAAGTGTAGCCGGACGGAGAGAATACTACAAAGGTAAAGGCCAAGCTGCACGCCGGGGTTCCACAGCATTGTTATGCCCAGTGAGCTGCATCTTCGGTGGTAGGCTAGGTAGTGTACTTCTGTTTCAGCGAATGAACATACGGCTTGGCTCTCGCATAGCACTACACTAGTACAGCACATCGTGTCTGCACGCAATTAGGGAGGTCGTGTACTTGTATTCACATCGGTGCCACGATGCCCAGTTGTATCATATCTACCAACTTAGTACCTATCGTACACACATCCTCAACCCCGGCGCCACTTGACTCGACATACATACTTCATCAAGTGACCGGTTCTGCGAACGAGTCAGGCTAGATGGTTCTCCCACAGGACATAGGAACTGCATGTTACAAAAATAGCAATGTGGGTTTCTGAATCTAGGACTATATTTTCTGCATAACGTTAACGCAGCAAGTGTCCATACCTTACAACGGCACTGCACGTGAATACATGCTTACTTACAGTAAGAGTACCTACTTTGTATGTAAGACTAACCTAGCATACAGAGTCGGCAAACAAGTCAGTGTGCCTGGTCATGCACGCATGCACTGATACACACATATATGATATATGCATCGATTCCGTTCGATGCGACGCTACCGTCCAATAGAGTCGAATAGCGGACAGAAGTCAAATTAGCGCAGCAGAAGATGCCGACGCCTCTGTCGCACCAGACGTTCAGCCCAGGGACATCACCGGCGCTGGCTGGAGGAACCCCTCCACGACGAATGAGGTCTAGGGAACATGGGCGATGGATTTCCGATGTGCTGAATAGTGCGACCCGGCCCGTGGTGGATCTGGCCACAGATACGCATGCTTACTTACACTTATACGTACATCCTGCCTAAGTACTGTACGTAGATACCTCAGTAAGCACACTATTACCTCCCTAGCCTACATATAGTTACAGAGAATTATAGTAGTGCACTAGATTTATTGTAGTCATCGTATGATGAGGGGAAGAAAAAAAAAGGCGTGGCAAGCATTTATGATCACTCATCAATGGGAATATCCATTGATGAGCCCGAGACCGTCGTGAAACCATTATAGACTCGTTTGTAGTTTGGCCCACGGCTCTGTCATTGGATCCTCCAGATAAACATGTCTCGGGGAACCGCCGCGGTATAACATCTTGACGTAGCATACCAACACGCCACGGCCCAGAGCCTCGGGTATCAGTTGTACATTGAAGAACCTTCTAACGATATCAACAGGCGGAGTAATAGTGAAGATAAGCCATTTAGTTATTGGTCGTTGCTTTGATCAAAAGTTATAAAAGAGAAAGAAAAAAAACCGGCTAAGGTGACAGTCCTTTGTCTGAGCCAAAACACCAAACGCCAGACAGCCAATACACCTGCCCTCCTATAATGCATGTCTAGTAAAAAAAACGTATCATTACATCATACCTTCGTACATGCGTAGTGACTGAGCCCTTAAAACCTCTGAGGGTTGCCCTCATCCCAGTCTGACCACCGCCTAACAATCTCATCGACTGCGTTAACACCAGCTCTAGAGGCCTCCACCTCAAACCACTCACGGTGGTTTTTCCCACAGGCATCGCAACTCGTCTTATGGTTGACCCGCAGTCCCTGGCCCTCGAGCTCGATGTGAATTAGGCGCTCGACCTTATGGCTGTGCGGCATCTTGCGGGGCGTCGACGGCCGGCTCGAAGAAACGTACGGATAATACCGGATGAGCGAGAGATTGTACCCGCATTGCCGCTGCCACTCGTTTAGCCTCCGCTGGACGTTGGACGCCCTCCCGATCTTGAGGAGCATGGTTTTGCTCGAGGACCCTGCTCGAGCCGACTGCGCAGCAAATGACTGCAGCACATCGCTTGTCCGGCGGTGGTGCATATCCGGGCGTGACGGGGGAGCCAATAGATTCCTCGCCGCCTCTGCTGGAGGCGTCGCTGGCTGAGACTCGGAGGTTAACCAGAATATATAGATGTAGCCAGCCTCGTCTGTCTGCGAGATCGGCTTCGAGAGCTCCTTCAAGAGATTCGCGGCAGTTTCTGGTAGCACCGATTTAGGGATCAAGGAGAGATAATCGGACGTCTGTGACATGGCGGACTGTGCAGACGATTGCTTCGACGCAGCAAGGCTCGGCCGTTGGCTGGGATAAGACGGCGTCAGATGCTGATTCGACGGTAGCTTCGCAGTGCTGGGTTTCGTCGGCAAGTTCTGGATCGGTCGCGGTTGAGGCCGCGGCGGCGGCTCTTCTTCTTCATAGACGGGGACCGTGAAGCAGAAACAAAAGCTCACTTGCTTCTGCGCCTTGGCTTTTCGTTGGGGCCTCGGGGGCTGTGGCGCATTTGCGTGGCTCGTTTGCGAGATCTTTTCATTCCGCCTGCCATTTGAGGGCTTCGGAGGCTTTTCCTGTTGTTTCCGACCGTTCCTTTCGGCCTCAACTATACCGAGTCGGCCGATGAGGCTCTCGAGGCTCTCGAAGCTCTCTTGTCGTACGGGGGAGAGTTTGGTCCTCGACGAGGGACCGGGACTAGATTTGGCGGAGGAGCTCGCCTGCTGCTTATGTTGCCAGCAATAGAGCTCAGGATCGCTTGGGTCGTCAACACGAAGCTGGTTTCGTCGGTTTGGCGAGGCGAACGGGGAGGCGGCGGGTGAAGAGCCCGGGGTGGCAGCGAGTGGTCTACGACATGGGCGACCACCTGAAGTGATGCCCCTACATGTTGTTGAAGGGTTCTTGGAGTCTGATCGGCCGATTAGGGATTCGGGCGTGTTGGGAATGAACGGCATCGTCTCGTCTTCACCGTCTCGCACCTAGTTGTATACGCTAACGAATGGTAACTATCAAGAAGTAAAGAACGTAGTTAGGTAGTTAATTATTCTACCGAGAGGAACACGGTCTAAGAAGGCCTCCCTAATGTCTCGGTACAGCCAGAATACATCGTCATGGCCGCGAGGGTTTGACTCGACCAGCACACATGAAGAATGAATCCAATCAGAAATGGCTGTTGGGTCGATATCACGTATATTAGAGGGGGCTGAGCAATCACTAGCCGCCAGCGGGAATGGTTGGCATGTAGGCACCCGTGGTCCATGCCATGTGGGGGTAACCGGTTTGATGACGCTGGGCGCTGAGGGCGCTGAGGGCGCTGATCTTGCTGAGTTTGTGGCTCATTGCCTCTGATTGACTGCCCTACGATGAGGCTGAGCCGTGGGGTACGTTAGGTATCTAGTACCTATCCGGAGCCCATCCCTGCCCCTATAACGTAGGTAGGTACTTATCTATCTAAAGTTTAAACCCAACCTTGATAACTGAAGAAGAAAGCCTACCTATTACCACCCTTATTAACACTTTTCAACTTTTATTATACACTATTACGATCTTCGCGAGGTTCGCAATCCAAATCTATATCTATGTTCCAAAACGCTTTCAATGCCATAATGTAAAGACCAAAGTAGTTAAGAATGCTCATACTTCGGCTGCTGCCGCCTCAGCCTCTGGTTCTGGCGTCGTCGACGTCGTCGTCGTCTTCCGGGTGTCGATCCACCCCATTCCAAACGAGGCGAAGACGCTGATTCCCGCCAGCGCGATCATGAGGTAGCAGACGGTGTCAAAGGAGATAGAAAAGACCCTAAGCAGCGCCGCGAGCTCGGGGCTCTTCGGGGGCACTAGGCTTCGTATCGCTTGCGCGCTTCCGCCTGCTCGTAGAACATCCGTCGGGCTGATGGACGGGACCAGTCTGATGGTTTCGTTGATCAATGACTGCGTAAAGATGGTGTTTCCAACCACGACGAAAACTGCTGCCGAGAAAGTCTGACAAAAAATTAGGAATGAGACACCGAGCTGGCTCTGCTTCGGCGGCAGCGCATTCTGAATTGCAACAACGGCCTGCGTGGTCCACGGGTTAGCAAATTGAGTAAGTAGAGAGAAAGACACGGCGTATCGTACAAGCTGTATACCACACCCTCTAATGCCGTAAAGGATCTGGTAACCAATCCACATGCCTGTGGACGTGTTTGGTCCCCATGTTGAGATCAGCCCTGCCCCGATCGTAGCTCCGATGCCAGCAAGGACGGCAAAAGGAAGATAGTAACCAACCCTCGAGACTACCAATTATTAGTTGTTTTGCGCCTACGACAATAGACTATTGTGATTAGAGGCTAGACTTACTCAACCCCCCGGAAAGGAGGACGAAGATGATCTGTGACAAGATACTAGGCAGCAAGTAAACACCGCTCAGCACTGGCCCAACACCCTTCACGGCCTGGAAATAAATGGGGAAATATTGGGTGCCGACAAACACGGCTGATATCAACGTGATATACTGGAGAGTGCTAGCCCATACAATCTGGTTTCTCACCATGGAAAATGGGATGATGGCAACATCGCCGGCTTTCCACTCCCAAAATAAGAAGAGAATGGCAGCGACGCCGGCACCCACGAACAGACCGATGATAAGGGAGGAATTCCACTGATACGTGCCCCCTGAGCCGAATTGAAGCGCTAGGAGTAGTAGAATGGCCGCCGGGGCAAAGAGGAGGAAACCGAGGATATCGAGCTGCGGAATGACGCGGCGAACAAGAGCCATCGAAAAGGGCGCCTTGACCATCTGCTCAGGGCATCGGATAAACGCTAAAAGCGCTCCAGCTATGGCACCTAGCATATGCCAAGTCAGACCTAAGTTCATACACTCTATTGAGATGAGTTTTACCTATGGGAAGGTTGATGTAGAAGCCTGTATCATACTATGTTAGTATGGACGGAGATAAGAGTTACATTCGTGGCTCGACTTACACCAACGCCAAGTGACATATTGCGTGAAAAGGCCTCCTATTAGTGGACCAATAACAAGACCAAGTTGACCAGCTTTAACACAGAATTTCGAATTAGCAATCATTTCCTCTTTGGACTCTGCGATTTGTCTTCAAAAGCGAACAGTACGCCAACTTACCTCCAATCACAAGGCCAAGATAGACTAAACAAATCACTTAGGTCAGATCCAGTCCGGTGAGTAAATATTTCGGAGGTAAAACCTACACGCTCTTTTCTGTAGCGGGACTGCACCCGCAACAATAGTCAGAGAGCCATTCTGGAGGCCTGACACACCCAAACCAGCCACGAGACGGCCGACGATGAAAAAAGCCGATGAGGTAGAAACCGCGCAGAGCAACGAGCCTAATTCGAAGACGAAAAAGAATACGAGGAACGTCTGCTTCGTAGGAAAGTATGTATAGAGTTTGCCGGTCAGCGGCTGCAAGACCGAACTGGAACACGCGTTAACAACTTTGCGATAATCCCGCCGTGACGATAGGGAGGCTAGAAAACCTACCTAGCAAGCTGATATGCCCCCGCATACCATCCCACATCCGGCAAGCTATGAAATTCACTCGTGATCTTCGGGACGGCCTGTGCTCGCTATATCAGCAATCTGCGCCAACCGAGACGGATTTGCAGCCCACCACTCACCGTGCTAATGATCGAGTTATCCAGCAGCAACACGAAGAATATCAGCCCCGTAGCCGCGAGGAGAAGCACAAGCTTGGGGCCTGTGAGGTAGTCGTTTAGAGCATCGCCTTCCTGAGGCCCCTCGGGCGACGGGGACGCTGCAGTCTCCTGTCCTTTCTCCTCCGTCGCCTCTTCTCTTGCCGTTGAAGGTAGCGAGGATGAATCTGTTTCTTCTTTTCCGTCTCGTAATTGAACATCCGTTTTCGAGGCTTCGTCCGCCATTGTGGGGGCCACCGCTCCGATCTTATACTGCGTTTGCTTTACTACCGCCTGTGAGCGCAAATCGCGAAGGCTACTAGTTTCCGGCGTGCAAGAGTCGATTAGGACGCTCAAATCATAGCTCGACTGTTTTATATATCCCACCCAACCTACAATCTGTCAGGTACAGCCGCAGCTGTTTCTATTTATCTGTTCCTGGTTCATCTCACTCTACTTTCATCCTTCTCCATTTCATCCCCCAGTCTAACGTAATAGGGGCAAGCTAGCATCCCGAATGCCGAAATCCGGTGCTTCTAACAATGTTCCCCTGCTTGTAGCCCTTGGAGACGCAAACAAACCTACCAATAGACTCAGCCTGTAATTGGTAGCCAATAGCTTGTTCTCTTCGTTGGTGCCTAATAGATATAAACCAAAGAGAATTGTCGTTGCGTCTGACTACCAAGTGAGAAATACCTAAATGAGTCAACAACGGGATTCAAATCCCGCTCTTCTTTCCCTTGTCGATAACCGTACCATGGATTTCAAACCTAGCTGCTTACCTACCTAGGTATTGACAGCAGCATAGTCTAAGTACAGTATATATTCTCCAGAGTCTAATGCAACTCACGGAAACTCCCTCTTCCCGCAAACTCCATAAAAAGCCACCCATTCGCTCCACGTTGTCATGGGTAGATAGATCTACGCATACATCGCATGCCAAGCTACGGGTTTCAGTGCAGCGGCCTTTGGTCGTCGAAGAAATGAAAAGATTATAATCTCAATCCAAAATTACACCAACACACAGCCTACTCACGCGTATCGCCCCTAAGCTGATGGATGTGTGTGCCTAACGTATAAAGTCGACCTTGATACCTCGCCTTATTGGTATGTCAGAAAAACTCGTATCGTATGCGCAAGGCCGGTATCCTGCTTCCTCCTCCTGTGATGATATAGTCCTGCCTCTCATACACCATTTAAAAAAAGCAATCAAGCCATCCCGTGAAATAAATACGCTTTTACTCATGAGTATGAGTTCCCTGAGTCATTGCTACATGTCTAATCAATATAAATAAGCCACCCTACGTCAGCGGACCCTCGTTTCACAAAGGGTTATTCTTATGTGATTGATGCCCGTAACTTCCGGGCATGTGTGTAGTAGTCTAGTAGAAACACAGCAACCTGCGACATAATCCGTTGTTCTTCTAAGCCTTGCCTTAAATCCGTCCCCAGCCCGCGCGGTGTCATAGAACGCCCGCCCGACCCGTCTTCCGCGATATACAATATAGATACAGTCCACACATTACGATGTTACACAAAGCAGTCATCTTCCCAACTCGGCGCCATCGTGCTATTACCGCCGCTCCCCGAGGCAGAATGCGATAAAGATGGTGTAGGGCTACTGCATGGGACCAATCATACCCGCGTCCCACGAGGACAGGATGTCGTTGCTCCAGACTTCGTCCAGGGAGAAGTCCATGGGGAACAGCTCCGGCAACATGAAGTTATTCATCCCCGGATAGTTCACCCGGCCTCCGAGCGTCGGGTTCACGACACCCATCATAGGCAACGGGGCGTGGGGCCCGGTCCCCTCACCAACAGCAGCGCCGACGCCGACTTCCGCGCCTGTGCCTGCGCTCGCGTCCGAGCCCATCCTCGCCGCCTCGGCCTGCGCGAAGTTCGCCCGCCACATCGGCAACGTGGCAGTGAACGTCTTAGCGCATTTCGAGTAGAAATTCGTGACCTCGTTGCCGTCGGCGTCCGTCTCGTCCAGGAAGCCGTAGAGCGCCGGGATCTGGTCGTAGCGGTGGGCGACGAGCTCCATGGCGGCCGGCAGGTCGATGCTGCCGGCGACGGCGGCGTGGTCCCAGCCCGGGTCGACGATCAGGTGCAGGCGGTACAGGCTCTGCGCGGAGCGGAAGAAGTTCAGCAGCACGGGGAAGGACAGGCCCACGTGGTCGGCGAGCTCGAAGGTCAGGAAGTGCTCGAGCTGGGCCTTGCTGGCCTGCAGCGTGGCGAAGCTCGCTTCGAGCCGTCCGATGTCCATGGGTCGGGCGCTGTGAGATGGCGCCCCGCCTACGCATGGCTGCGGGTTCGTGTCTGGTGTGTGCAATTCTGGGATGTGGCTGTTCCAGCACGCTATATTCGAAAAGGGGATTTCTGAAATAGTCATTTCCGCGGATAGGATTAGAGATGTCGCTAATCCTAGGGAGCAGAAGATGAGTTAGATTTGTCAAGGCTATAACAGCACTCCTCAGAATTACAGAATGAGGTAGACTCACGATGATCCTTCAAAGATTCGGGTAGTTGATCCTTGATAGTTTGTAGACACTGCTTAAAATATTTGATGTAGATATTGACTGGCGGCTTCAAAGTGCTGTAGCCGCCAGTCTCAGAGGCCCATGTCGCCTGGGATTGAGATATGATATCTGCGAGTCTCTGTATACGTACCATCAAAACCAAGATTTGGTCCCCCTCACACTCAGGATTGGCAGTTAGAATCTTTAGACTATCCTCCATCTGAGGTGTCCAGCGCATGGTTGAGCATTTCAGAAATGAGGAACCACTAAGAAATTTTTATCAGCAATAGGCCTCTCATTAGTTTACTGTTGAGCCGTTGATATATCTAAAGCGGACAGGGGAACTAATAAAATAGGAATGCTGGAATTACCTTAAGCATATAACATAGCATGCTAATGTGGCTCTCCTCTCCTCCATTGTCCGAACTATAGAATGGGGAGTCCTGACAAAGTGGGCCGATTTAAAACAATTCATGACACGGGGGTCATCATCATGGCTCTGTCGAGGCCGAGGGGTCAGTGGTTGATTAGATAATAGGGGCGATGCGTAGTGCCCAGAGTATATAGCAGTAACGAAAACCAAAGCCATAAGAGAGGGAAACAAGCGACTCCGAAACTACGTACCGGTTTATCGAGACGAAGATCAGTCACGACCGCTATGGCCATGCCTATGACAGCACTCATGGTAGGCTTGAAACATAAGTGCGTAGTCCTATACAGGAATCCGTGTCAGTGGGGTTTGCTGAAGCCGAGTGTAATCACTGTTCTAAGTCGAGATCGAATATACGTACCATCCGAGGAGACAAATAGCTCCTAACAATATGTCAATGTTCCGCTCACAGGTAATCAGAATCCTATGCGCAAGCTCTGACCGAGTTCGAAGGCTGAGAGACGCCTGTTTGATTGGCGATCTGCAGCATATTGCACTGATGTTAAGCCACAAATACGGGCGGTCACGCTGCAGCTGCGCAGCCCTAGTAGGAGAAGTGAGTAAGTTACATGATCACCCCTTTTACGTAAATCCCAAGGGCGGGATAAAGGGTACGGTACACAGACAAAGGGTCTGATAACAAGGGTCTGATAACAGGGGTCTACATACGTCGTGTCTGGTGGAATGTATACAAAGGGAAAGGTCTTGAGGTGATGTTGCCGGAAAAACGCGAGCGTTGCTTCAGCCTCAGCAGTAGATGTGAGAGTATCATCTGCCGGTGCCGGCAGCGGGCTGGGAGTCGAATCGGCTGTCGAGCATGTCGCATAGCTAGTCGAAGCGGGCGTGATCACAGTTGGCCCGCTAGCCGCAATCCCGTTACCCATATTATTTGAGCGCCGTCTAGGTACCGAGGCTGGAACAACTCCAAGCTCTGCCCTTGCATTCTGCTCTGATATCCCCTGCCGATATGGCTGGCCGGCATCCGGCTGAGAGGAAGCTTGACCAGGAACAGAGCCAGTCTGGGCCTTCAGGATCGCCACGAGGTCCTCTAACTTTTGTTCGAGGTTGGCGGCCCTGCTCGCGGCGGATATGCCGTTCGAGACATCTGACGAGGCAGAGCGGCCGGCGGCACGTCTAGAACCCGCACCTCCCCGCTTCCTAACGGTGTTTGATGGTTTGCATTCTCGACCTAGACGAGCGCACCGCTCACAGGTCGGCCGAGAAGAGCCACGCCCTGAGCCGGGATTGGTCTGGACCACGAGGATGCATTTGCACTTGGCCTTCGCACAGTTGGTGCAAGCCTGGCCGTAGGGCGCTGATGCGCGAGTTGGGGTGTCCGACTGTTCAAGCAATGCTGGTGATGTTTGCGCCGCCGCCATGGCCTGAGTGGAGACTACCGAGCACTAGATAAATAAAACGAGGACCAATCTAGACGGTACCTATTGCTGAAAGAGGTATGTAGCTATCAAGCGAGCACGGATTTGCGATGAGGCGATGTGACCGGGATTGGCGACTGCTGGGTCACATCGCCCAACTCTGCAGTGCAGTATGATATTCTAAAATCAAACAGCTGTAGGAGTATCCAACGACATTAAAATCGACTCTAATACCGGAAAAATGAATTAGGAACAGTTGAAGAACTCGAGGGTGCGGACCGGAATTGAAGACGAGGAGTCTAAGTCGGTCGGGATTGAAATCTCCTCGACCGTTGGGAATATAAGCGAATCTTACAAATTATTTGAGAGGCTCTTTCTAAGCAGAATGGAGAGAGATTCTAGTTGTCTTAATGTAGCACTTGGGGGAATTAGTAAAAGAGCGCCTAGTTTATCCAAAAGAAAAAACTTAGCCACAGGGACAAACAGATCAAACAGATGGTTGCGTAACTACTCTATGCCAGAGATTCAACGTAGTCGGAGTTGGAGGAACGGAGTTCCCGAATTCCGATGCCTTTGTCTAAATATACGTCAGTTCACCCGCACCTCTTCTTTCCTACGTAAGTATTCTGTACCTATGCTACAATAATAGCAACTTATATGTACAGGTAAGCTTATTGATGTAAATGATTGTAGGACGCTTTGTGTCACATATTTCGGTTTCTTATTGCTTCAAAGAGTAAATTGCGAGTTACTGTAGAAATCGTAGGGAAGAGCTCGGAGATATCAAGAGGTAGACAGGTAGGTAGCATTGTCTACAGTCTACATTATTACAAGGTTTAAAACATACGGCCCCTATTATACTAATCGTAGCGTACGGTAATAAAAAACCACATAAACAACCCACTTTTGAATACTTGGGGAGCACCTAGCATATCACATAAATTCCTAGATACTTAGAATAACGATTAATAGTAGTGAATGCATAACAAAGCTTTTCATTGCGCTAGTTGAATCTACTCGTGGCCTACCGAAGATGTTACCGAACTAGAACATCGAAGTCAGGCTATCGCTTGGGTCTACTGCCTAATATGGGCTTGTCATCAAGACGGCGGAGGGCTCGTTGGATCCCGAAAGCTCCCACTTCCCATGCTGCCACCGCTAAGACTGCCAGTGCCATCACTAACGGCCTCATAGTCGCCGGAATGCCCGGCGTTCTGTGGAAAGCCAAAGCCTGGGGGAGGCCCGAGACTCTTGTGAGCTTGTACTGTGCCTTGGGAGTCGCTTATCCTCTCGTCGGCATCCCCGCCGCTGCTTTGAGTGAAGCCAGAAATATTGCTTAGCATGGAAGATGATCGACCTCTAGATTTCGCTGTGTGCTGATGGCGGTGCGGTGCCGCTGTCGCGTGGGGGACAAAAGCAGAGGCTAGGGGGGACGGGCCCCAGAGCGAGTTCTGGTAGAGGCTATTATTCCATGCAGCAGCTGCATCGTACGAAACTGTGCTAGTTGCGTTCGGCTGCGCGTGGCTCGAGGGACCTGCCTGTGCAAATTGGCCGGAGGCTTCAGCGAAATTCTCGTATGATCCCGTGTACGTATAGGCTACCTGTTGCGTATGGAAAGAGTCAAGCTGAGCCTTTAGGACTAGGTTTTCCTGTTCCTTGTTGAAAGCGCCAGAATCGACATCGTTAATGCGCGAGACTGAGTCTCGCTCATTCCGGGCGATATCATTTTGGAAGGTGTCCCTGGCCTGGCGACGACGCTCTGCCTCGTCAAGGCCACGAGCGTTCGCATCCGTAATACGGGCGAGCTCGCCGTCAACTTTAGCAATACGCCCACTAATCTTGTTTCGCTTCGCTTGTAGGCCGGTCTTTTCGTACTCCAAGCTTTTGATTCCTTCTTCAACAGAGGCCTTAAAACTTTTCAAGGTTGCCACCGCGCCATCGAACTTAGCCTTTTCATTTGCCCAGGCAGATTGTTTGCTTTTCCATGAAGACTTCAGCGATTCGGGAATTTTTTCGATCCCTTTCAATTCCAGCTCCAAACTAGCCATAGCCTGCTCAGCCTGTTTCTGATGCGTAGCATTTTGCTGGATTTTCTGCCGAAGTTTGTCATCGCCTGTCCCTGCCGTCTGCACGGCTGCAGAGAGCTTCTCGTTCTCTTTCTTCATAGCATTCACCTTCCTGTGGGATTCTTTGCGTAGTGCTTTCTGCCTAGTCTTTTCTTCTACTAGTTTACTCTCGCTTGCAGCAATAGATGTCTTCAGGGTGGTTATGGGAGAGTCTGGTCGAAGGTGACGTCGATTAGAAGCCTTCGAACTCGCTGCATCTGCATCTGTAGATTTAGGCGGAGCAGTTCTAATGCTTGTTGAGAACAAGACTTCATGAGTGACAGAGCAGACAAATTCACACTCGTAGTTTCTCATGGTAGTTAAACCATAGATATCCCCCCTCCAACGAACTCCAAGACTTGAGTCTTCCTCGCAAACTTCAACTGGCGTCATCCGGGTGGCCTGCCATATAGCGTTATTCACTCTCACGTAGAAGGGTTTCGATAAATTATCCTTGGAGTTGTCTTGAGTGGCTTCGTTCGATTGGTGAGTCGGAAATTGGCTAGTGCTGAAACACACCTCGTCGCAGCCGATATATGTAGTCCAGATTTGTCCGGGCTGAGAGTTAAATGGAGCATTTCCCAAGTTATGTATATCAGTAGCGTTGGAACCAGCGGACTCCGCCGCGGCATGAGTGAATTCGTACTCTCTGACAACGACAATTTTTGTACTCGCTATAGCTGCCCATAAAGGTTGGCGATTTCTAACCTGAGCGCTTTGTTTTCTTTTCTTTTTTGTGGTTAAAGCAGTGGAATTTTGCAACGTTGCCGCATCGCTATCCGGCGTCGAGAATCCACCGTCAACATCTGGGGTGTACGACTTTCCAGCCTCTGGGTCGGTGGCATTATGAGCCAGACTATCCCGTCTCTCTCGCCTTAGATACCAGTCGCGTATGTATTTTATTAGACCTTGTGTTAGTATGTGGATGGCTAGAAGGCTCCTAGCCCACCCAAACCAACCCGATTGCACTATGTCATAGCCCCTTAGAGCACCCGCACCTTCGAGTGGGTCGTCCAGGTCGGGAGTCATGAAGCGACTTGACCCAAACAGAGAGCCAAAAGGTGAGTATCTCGCCTTAGATTGGCGCAATACATGAGACAGTAGGATCATGCTGAGACATATGAGGGTATTCTTCATAGAACCCCCATCTCTGGAACTGGAACCGCCCCCCAAACCCAAAGCAATGACCATCTGCGCCAAGTCGAGTATGACACGCTGTATCGGGCCCCACAGAAAGAGCCAGATCAAAACCACAATACCGTCGACGCAGATAACCGTTGCCAGAGAAGGGGCGCCGAAATTCCATTCAAACATGTCGCGCAAAGTCATGGCATTGCTTGTCACAAGAGTAAGCAAAGTGAAGAGCAAGTAGATGCCGGAGGAAACCAGAGGCGAGAAATACATCAAGACAATGAGGATAGCAATGGTGTCTTGTAGCGGACATAATCGTAGAACCGAGAAAGCAAACTCGAGCGGACCAGGATCGCGGTGGACATTGGAGCCTTTGGTGGTGTTCACATCAATGCGGCGGTGATTGTCCTCCATCGTGGGGTTTGCGGCATGAGAATTGAAGGACTCAGCAGATGATGTTTCCGAATACGCGCCGAGCGAAGAACGCCTCAAAGATTCGGTAGATCGCGAGTTGACGTGAAGATCGGCGGTATGCTTAGAAAAGCCGTTCGCGGTAGCAGGAGGCGTCGAGGGAGCAGACGAGATGGTTGCATCTTCGGCGGCAAACTGGGTTTGTTGCTGGAGCGTCGAGGATTTGGAGGGGACGCTGCCATTGAGGTGACCTTGGCCTTTCTGCTGGTGTTGTTGCGCCTGTCTGGGGATACGTTTCCCCGGGCCTACAAGTCCATTCTCGTGCTTGGTATCGCGATGGTTCGAGGCACCGTTTTGTCGCTTTGCCGATGCTGAAGCGCGAGGCATACGCTCGCGTGTTGCTGACGTCGACCCAGAAGCTTGTTCCGAGCCAGTCAGCCGTGCAACCGACTTCAGGGACAGCAAAGAGCTGGATTGAGTGAGGTGCGCGGGATCAAGGGCGACTGGTCGGTAGCGTGCAAGCGAATACCTTCACACATCCGGGCAGTGGCAGCCAACTCGCGGAGCGGTTCAATCCTCTGAATGAGCGTAGAACATAGACGGAAACCCCTATGCCCTACCCTTCACATTCGCAAGGAAAACGTCGATTTGTCGGTAGTCGGGCTGCTTTCATAAGCATTCGGACTAAAACTCTAGCGGTTGTGGCGAGCACGAGGGTGTGGTTGAGTGTGGGATGGAAACAAAGACCAGGAAAAAGGCTTGGATCTTGACAGAAGAGGTAGATAGAGATAGTGCTGAGAAAGTGTGGGCCGCGTTAAGGGAAGAGACTGCAGGGGCGAAGACGCACTGGGCCCTCACTAGCAGGCAGGGATATGTACAGTGTACTTACGTTAGACAATGGGATACGGCTGTTACGTCTAGCGTACTGCCTACCATGTAGATACCTACCTACCAGAGGCACTATGATATTTACCTATTTAAGTATAGTCACCCTCCTATATCTAGGTATCTACATACATACTCCCTAGATAGGGAGTCGTTAGACAGAGCACTATCCTGTATTGTAACACCCATAAACACACCTGGTAACAAGGAGCACTGTTTATTCCGCCGAGAGCTGAGAAGCTGACTATCATTTACATACCAACCAGCCGCACCTATATATACAGTACGATACGATGTTGTGCTTTACTGTATACACGGATCGTAACAAAGATAAATACGTTACATAGGCAAGTGCGAAACAAGGCAGCGGCCCCCAATGGTAGGTATCTACGCATACCGACGCCTACCTACCTACCTACCTGAAGTATGTTAAACTACCTACCTAGGTAGGTATGCTGCCTTCAGCCAGCTTAAACATTAGGTAGGTACATATATAGGTAGCAAACACAATTTTGGCTGGTTGTAATTACATTGCCCTAATACTTAATAGCTGCAGGGATAGATGTAAGCAGCTAGCCAGATCAATATTGAGTAAGTAGAGTACGCAATACAGAGTAGACATGTACGGTATGGTAAAAAGCATTGCAAAACACTCGGCTACGTTCTAAATATAAAGTACCATACCTATTATGCGTATACATTATGTAGATAGGTATCCAAAATAAACATGAACTGCATATGTAAGAAGTCAGCAGCCCCCAACTGAAGCTAGGTGCTACAACAATTACTGTATGCTCTCGGTACCCCTTCCTACTGCGTCAATAGATCCGCCACGATGCCTACGTACACCACAATAAATACATGCCTAAGGTTACTTGCCTACCCGAGTACCGACTAGAGAATCTATGTACCTGGTCTAGGCTGCACGTTAAACCAAAATGGAAACAGAGACGAGTTTAGTAGTGCTTAACCTAAGGTAAGTATACCTATGCATACATACACGGCACCACCAATAGAGTTAATGGAGGCCAGGTATTTACAGTACTGTGCATACGTACAGTGGATTACTGATGATACCATTTGCCGGGAGCCTGGCATATCGTATATACAGTGCGAATGTACTGTGCATGCAAGTATGTCGATTTGGCAAGATAATTCCCCTGCTTCAGCTTCATCTTGGCTTTCGCCTTTAAAATCTCGAGCGAATCAAGCAAGCGTCGCCCTGGTTTCCCCCGCCTAACAACCCATAACCCTTCCCCAGTCAGCCTAAGTCACAGCTACCTTATCTACATACCTTATTGTTTTAGCTTATACAAAGTACTTCAGAGTGCAGCCCTCCCTTTCCTACATATAGTAGATAATACTGAGTTGATATATATACTTATATCAATAGTACGAAAAGCATCTCAGGCTTGCAATAGGTACGTCCGGCCCTCAGTCTTGCAGAAGGGAAAGTGAGGCTCCGGCATCGATGACCTGATAATATCATCTTCGAAATTATCATTGATCGACAAAGGGAAAGGATTTGCTCTGTCACGAGTCGAGGTCACGGCGCTGTTATGGGTCCTATATGGAATAAATTAAAGCACTGATTAGAGGAAAGTAAAAGAGCAATATCCACATCGTGGAAACCCTCGCGTAACGAACAAGCACCACCAGAACGATGCTGTTATCTTGCAGGCCGCTAACAAAAAAAGAAACGCACACGATGCTATGTAGGCACCTAGCTGCAATACAGAATAAATATTCTGGCATGCCCGAGCGACACGGCTCATTACAGCACAAACGGAGCAGGCATCACACTGCTGTTACCGGGGGGTAGGGGAGGTGACATTCTACTGTAAGTACATACGCTAGGTATGGCACTATGCATTGTGACGACGGAGTACTGTACCTATCTTGTGACGGCCAAGCCAGCCAGTCACCAACCAACCCCTCATACGCAACTTCAAATTAGCGCTAATCTTCCCGGGAATTGTTAATTCAAACGAACAAAGATCCGTCAAGAATGATCTAAAGCGTTGTTAGTTACAAGGTCCGAGCCCACCACCGAAGTCAAAACGTCGTATTCCGACCCTTTCGTGGCTTATAAGCGGCGGGCTACCGACAAGCGTCTTTCCATTTGCTCAGGAATTCAACTACATACATACCTAGGTATCATGAAATGAGCTGACATGCGTACATACACAGTACGGTATTCTCAGCCGTAAGCACTGTGTGTGATTATGTAGCTACTTTTTTTTTAGGGCCCAGGCCTATAAGCCGAGCAAATGAGCGGCGTTGCATCCCTACATATGGGTTTCAATGCTTATTTGTTAGTGGCTGCGAGGTATCTATTGCATGACTCTGCTGACTTGATGGTTTTGTCTACCTAATGCCAGAAGTGATTTCGTTAATACGGCATAGAGATAAATTCGTGGGGTCAGCGATTCAACCGCCTTTTATCTTCGATGGTATTGTCTTAGTTCTAAAAGACAATAGAGCTTCGTTGATAGGTTTCGCAAGTTCCTGCCCGACTATAGTACTGCGTACTACGTAGATACTTGGGAGCTTGATGACTGAGCACCGCTAATGTGACAGGAACCACGCCCAAAACAATCATCCAATCCAACTCGTCGCCCAAATTCAGCGGGGATCAATGAATGAATGTTTCATGAGAGCCAACAATGTCAGCAAAGCAATCAGCACATAAATGCAACGTCAACACACCATCCCACACACGATCCTTCAAGCCGCTTCCATTTCGGTTCACGAGGCTAGGCAATAATCGGCCAAGTGCATTCGACCGCCTTGTGGATCTCGGCATTTGCGCGGTTGCGAAATTCAAGCTTTTAACGAATCGACAAAAAATGGAACTTTCTGATCCCCCTCTCTCATTACCGAGAGGGGAGGGGGATTAAGGGAAGGGGGGAAAAAGAGAGGGAGTGGAAGAGAGAGAAAAAAGTCTTGCCAAATTGAACAATAGTAGTGGCTTGGCAAAGTATAGGCCCGGAATGAACTCGGCTTGTTTTTTTTTGGGTATTTTTTTCTTCGTCTGCTTCCCCAGAGATAGGTAGCATCGCCATGTGAAAAGCTACTGGCACGTCTCCCTACGCGCACACAGCAAAGAACACGTGAGCACCCATTAAAATTACTATTGCTCTACTTACCTATCCAAGTTAGGCTACCTAGGTAGGTATAACATGGAACACCCGAATAGGTTGACTAACAAACGAGCTGGTGAATCAAGGTCAGCACAACACGTCTTCCCGCTCACCGCTTACATACAGCAAGGACCCCAAAACCGCCGCGCATGCTGTAACGATGGTGGCGTTGTTGGTCTAAATGATGCTTCTCTCGCAGCCTGTCTACGGTGCGGAGTTTGCCGTCGAGCTCCTCAACCACAGAGATCCATTTCGCGGTAGAAGGAATGGTGCAAACGATGCTAGGTAACACGCAGACATTCCGCTCTACCAATCACATTTATATCGGCATTTACCCCTCAGTAGGACATGGCATCTTGATCTCGCCGGTCTCTTGACTGTTTGCGCGATACACGAGCCTTATACCGCCGCTTCGAAAGATAGGCATGAGAGAGGTAACTTATGAGCTTGAAATCTCATCTACCGTACCAAGCGACATCGTACGACTTACATGCGGAACGGGACTGTCTTGTCCTATGAGCTTCGGGTGGGAGATGCAACCAGATCCTCCCAACAGTGGTGGTTATCATGTATAACATCCCGTCCGGACTCTAACAGGAAAGTAAATAAAATCTCCGGCCAGACAATGGGCTTGTTTCCCAACTTGACTTGCTAGCGACGGGCTGCGCAGCGAGCAGATTGCCCCTGTCCCGCGATGACGGACGACCTGGCACCTTCGGACATAGCAGTACCAGGATCGGCGTTCCACTACCCAGCGTACAGCGGATGCGAGTGTGCTGCTACTCTCTCATGCGGCGAATATATCTGGTTCAACGCATGCGGGGAAATGCCGCGCGCAGACACGACAACGCATGCATGCGTGGAACTTGTTACCACCCCTCCCTCCCCTCCCCTCCCCCTTTTACCCATCCCTCCGCCGTCGATGCGCACCATCGGAATACTCGATCTGTGAGATGACTATAGTTCTTGGCAGCTTACCAGAGCCAGGCCAGTGATCTGCTGAGGTTTCAGAGTTATTATTACTTTGCTCAAGGAGAAAAGAGAATCGTGACGCGATGGAACTGTTGCATGGGAAAATGGCTATAGATCTTAATGCTTGCTTTGCTATCATATACGATTTTAGACAATTATTTCGCGCCATGTGCTTAGGGATGGGGATTACGAATCCAACGTCATACCGTAAACTGCTTTCCCATCCCGCTGCTCACGCGACTGTATTCCCGGCTAGTATACCCGTCGGTAATTATTACTGCTTTAATCAGCACATGGGAAACAAAGTTCTCCTCACGTAGACCGCGACTCGTGATCACTGAGACTACGACTTCACGCTCTACTATGTATCGCAAAAGCGCATGAGTATATCCGAGCGGTCGGTAGTTCTGCAATAGCCGCTTCAACCGACCATGGTACGGCTCTCATGTTTGCTTGGCTAGGCAGGTAGTGACGATCACAGGTTCATCGACGATCCAGTTATAGATGCCCAACACAAACTACACATGTTCCTTGGGCACCTCTAAGACGAAGACTCATTCTGTAATAGGAGACAAATAAGCTTTCAAACAAGCGTACTATCGTTCGCTTAATGATTATAATTATTTTATAGATCTATTTAGCTCCAAGTGGACTCCTGTAGCCTATTTAGATAGATGGATATTGAAATATACATGAGTAATTTCTAAGTCATAACTCTATAGCGAGTCTTTCCTTTAACTCATCTATACTGTTCGCTGTGTGATGCTTCTTCATAAGTGATTCTGCAGTGGGTTTCGAAGGTCGCTAGGTCCAACACAATGCTCTCTTTCACTGTCTTCGCTCAACTCCGCTTCATGTTCTTCCCGCACCGCCAAAATCCTCAACCGCATCCTCGCGATCCCAAGTCTCTTTCTCCAAACTCTCGACGTCCTTCAGCAAACCCCAGATTCTTGCCCTAGCCCAACCAGTCTGTTCCTCTTGTTGCCGCCACGTGTCCCGGAGAACATCAAGCATGAAGCCTGGCAGAACCGTCTTCTTCGCCTTCCGGTAGTCGTAGATAGCGATATCCTCGAAGGTGCGCGCCGCGATGCGGCGGTGCGCGTGCGAGAAGATGACGCAGTCAAGGATTAGCGAGGTGTCAGTCGCCTCCGGAGGCACGCTTAACCTGTGGTACACCGATATAGTGTCTGGGGCTGTCATTGGCTGATGGGGATTGCATGCCACGTTAACTAGAATACTCGTTGCTGCTAGATTTATATGCATTTGTGAAGATTCCACGTCGCATGAAAAACAAAACAAAATAATAATAAGAAAAATGACCAACACCGAAGTCGAAAATGGTGAGCTGAAACAGGGTAGGGTAATACGCATGAAGGTGCTACTCACAAACTTGTAATCGGCCTTGATGGACTTCATTATCAAGCCAATAGTCTTCGGCCTCATGAGGTCTTTCCATGCGTCTCGGTGTTTAGGGTCCTGGAGCCCAAAGTGTTGAATCCAATTCACCCGCGCCGACTCGGCATACCGTATATACGTGGCGTTGTTAACGTGACCCTGATATATTGCGTCCGCTTGTCAGTGGATGCGAACTAGGCAAATATCCCACCGCCCTCCAAATAATCCTTCCAACTAGGAAATGTCTTTCCGGCCATTGGAACCCCTTTAGAATCTCCCCCATGCTGGGTCTGACTCCTCGGGCGAGGGCTACTGAGCACTACGTACTCGCCGATGCTGATATCATCTCACAAACCAGCCAGGACCATGTGTATTCCTCGTGAGCTGTGAGACGATATTAGCCTGGCGAGTACCTAGATCCTAACCCCTTCACCACCTACAGGGCTGTACACGGACAAAACCCCGGCAGCAACAGGACGCAGCAGGAAAGAAAGAAGGACCTACGAAACTATCCATCTCCCCCCACACGACCTGCTGGTCCTCGAGCCCTCTCAGGCCGCCGGTGAGGAAGCCCTCGCTGCCCGCGCTTAAGACACGCCATTCCCTCGCCAGTGTGCCGATGATCTTGGCCGCCTTCTGGATTTGCGCCGTCTCGCAGCCGAAGAGTATACACTTCCCAATCCGCGCGCGCACGTCCGACACCCATCGAGCGGGGGGCAAAGGCCGTGGACTGTGCGGCTCTTGCGCAGGAGCAGTAGATGGAGAAGGGGATATCAGAGTACTAAAGGCGGCTCGCGCAGGCGTTGCACGAAGGTGTAGAGCCGAGGTCGCAGGTCGGAGCTGGCGGGCGCAGAAGCGTGCGGCGAGGTTTACAGGAGGGCGAGATAGCATTATGTCTTGTCTGAGGGATGCCCCCTCGTATATGTACTCTTAATTATTCAATCGATGTTCCCTTGGAGTCTGTTTATACTAATTAGGTGCTATTGAAGTGCTCTATTGGGAGGTGTTGGCTGAAGGGGAGAGACGGATTAGGTCGGCTTGCCCCGGAATTCGGGGATTTAGAGGGGCTGATAAAGGCTTAGATAGGCAGTATTAAGCAAAGTATTAAAGTCGTAGGGCTATGTTGTTAATTGCGTCACATTGCTTCATTTTCACAACATTATAGACCATCTACTTGGTAGACAGTAAACAACCCTCGAGGACAGATGTGACCTGCGATAATATCACACGATGTCGGCCCCAAATCCAGAATTGAGGCGCCAAGTCATCGCCATTTACAAAGGTAGGTTTCGTTGACTCGACTAGATGGTGTCAGTTCAGAACATACACTCGTTATAATCTACCTAGGTAGCATCAACTGTGTTTCTTAGCCATCATCACAAATATACATATATTGTTCGTTTGCTCTTTACACTCAAGAGCTCACATATATACAGAGCTCCTCCACCTAGGCAAAGACTATCCACTCGGATTCTCATATTTTCGACCGCGGTTACACGGCGCCTTTATGGCGAACGCGCAGATGCAGAAGGAAGAAGACATCCAGAAAGGAATAGCGCGGGCTGAATTTGTGAAAAAAGGTATTTATACATATATATATATATCTGCCTCTCCTCGACTCCCTGTCAATTGCTAAATTATTTACCTGATGATAGAAATCGAGGCATTGTAAGTTGAAAACAGCTCGTGACCGAGCTCGTAAACCCCTGTGGTCCTTGTCTTCATCAACATGCTCACAACCTCTCCCCTGCAACACCCGGACAATCCTTGCGAAGTATCAATTCGAATGAACGTTCATTTCTTCTAGTCGTGATTTCTACCGTCTATGACGAGCCACCCGTACCCCAACTTTGCACCTGTACCCAGAAGTAACGAATATACACATTGACCTGTATACACCCTATAACTCAAATCACCAAAGAAAAATGCAGTCCTTCAAGTCTCCAATTTCGATACCCTAGGGCGGAAGGGACGAGTATACAATTCCTTTTTATCAGACAGTATGGGTGAAGGGGGCTTCTCCTCCCGTTGGATGTGTTGACCATGTGCATTGAAGAACTGTGCTGACAATAAAACGCTATGCAGGTACTATCTCAAAAGGTATCGGACGCTGAGGAAAAGATACGATGGTGCGTAGCAAAATAAGGTGCAGAATGGAAACGCCACTCAAAAAGGTCGAGGTGGTAAGAGATAGCCACAACAAATATAGTCATATATGCTTGGAACCTGTAAAGACTGGTCGTGTTTGCGGAAGGCACTGCTGGAAAGCCTGGCTTGCACAAGGAGATGCTGGTGTTCTTCATCGTCATTTGTCGTCGTCATCACAATTTGTTATGCCTCTTCCGGGAAGTCCAGACTCCCACCTCGAGGCATTCACCCCAGCTCGTACCGCCCTCACGCAAGAGATCATTCGTCATCTTACCTGCCCACGTGTCCCATTCCTCCTGGCTTTTGCCGCTCACCTCCCGCAGCAGCGGCTCGAGCGCGAGAATAAAGCTGACGGTTGTCTCGAGGGCCGTCCTCCGTAGGGCAGATTGCGATGGCGTTACAGGACTTCCAGACTTCCGATCTTGGTCTTTGAATTTCCCTTTTTGCGAATCGATGTAGCTCTTCCCGTCCTTTGTCACAACACCGCCGACACCTTCACGCTCCCATCTTATCTCGCTCAGCGGCACCGCTAAACGTTTTGATTGTACATCTGTGAGCGACTCGGCCTCCTGTAGTAGATAAGCTCCGATGAGAGTACAGGGTACGGCAGATAAGCCACGGGCCTCTAACGCCTTGCTCGACCAAGCGTTGTAGTCGACTAGGTACGCGTTGAGGGGCGGGCTTATTGGTGTATTGGTAGTCATAACATAGGCACCCATCCTCTCCGCGTTGTCTTCGTCATCGCCACCATCGCTGGAAGATTCATCATCGTGTATTTTTAATGGCGTGTTCTTTGGCGCATGCGGACGAAGCATGCGAATAGTCGAGTCAGTTTCCCAGTATTCCAAGACGCCGCCAGGTTTCAGTACGCGTAGATACTCCTCCATGATGAGCTGCGAGTCGCGGAACGACGAGGTAAATGCCATGTCTTTCACCATGACCAAGTCGAATTCGCCGTCGGCAAAGGGCCATGGCAGCTGTCTTATATCGTGTTGAACAAACCGCCACCGCATTTCCTTGTCGGGCTTCACTTCCGCACGGGCCCCGGACCCGCCTAGCGGTACAATATCAAGACCGGTGAAGGAAATAGACGCATGACCATGCTGTGCGAAATATCGGTGGCACATCATACTCCAGAAGCCTGCGCCGCAGCCGACATCGAGGACACGAGTTGGCGGCTTGCTCGCGAAGGCAGACGAGAGAATGGGGCCTCCGAACAACTGGAACATGAGTAGAGTGCGAAGAGATTGACGGTGAAGCTCTGCAAGATCCACGGGTAGAGGATATGGCAATGTGGCATCGTTGATGTACGTACGGCCATTGCGAACGACGAAGGCCTTTGCTTCCTGGAGCGGAGCAGTCGGCCTTGGAGTCGTAGAAGTGGCATTTGAGGCAGTTGAGAGGGCGCCACTCCTCTCTGCCGAAGATGACAATAGAGCTTCGTTGGAGGACATCACTCCGGAGTGGCCAGCCAAGGCACTACTTCCCGGGGACAGCACGTCGCCCGGGATAGGATGTTGAATAGGAAGTGGTGCTTGGGTTAGAGTAGTCGAGCTTTGCATGCTACTGTGGTGGCCATGTACACTAGAATTCTTGGCTGCACTTGTGGGTGGTTCGGCCGGGGGGGAGAATAAGAGGGACTGGTGCGTGGACCTCCTATGGAAAGGGTCCCGCCAGGATGACTTGATCAGGGGCGTGTGGTGCTGGCGGGGAACGGTATCATCAGTATGACCGCTGAATTGGGGATCCTTGGGAAGGGCTGGGGATCGAGGGGTGGAGGCCGATGCGAATACCGACGAGTGTTGCGGTGCGGGCGACGACGACGACGACGGGACGGTGCTCGTAGTGGCACGGGGAACAAGTGGCAGGGCTTGATCCGAGTATGACGAGGATGACGGGCCGGGAGAGGCGCTACGATCGGCTGACAAGGTGGAGATGGTGGTGGTGCTGGTGGTTGGGTGAGACGAGGGGCCCGGGGTCGATGATTTGGTCAGTGAAGCGGTGCGTCTTCGGGCTGACCTCCCAAACAGCCATGAGCGATGGTCACCAAAGCTGGGCCGGACGGCGGCGGCGGTTGTGCTCTGCTCGGGACTACTTGAGTCGTCGCATTCGGGGAATTGGCCGTCGTCGTGGCGGCCGTGATCGTTTTTGTCGAGCTCGGCAGGGGTGGTGGCAGCCGTTTCGTTAAGAACGGTCGACTGGTCAGGGTGGGGTTGGGAGTTGTTGAAGCTGAGGTTGAGGTTGAGGTCAAGGTCGAGGTCAAAGTTGGTAGTGGTGTCGGCGTCGGTCTCAGTGTTGGTGGTGTTAGTGGTGGTGTCAGTATTAGTGTTGGTGGTGCTGCAGGTAGTACCAGTGGCATCAGTGCCGGTGGTAGTGGTAGTGGTAGTGGCAGTGGTGAAGTTGTTGTCATCAAATGCAGTAATAATAGGGGAAGAGACAAGAGTGGAGGTGGTGGTCCTAGGTGTGCTGGAAGAGGCGGAGGCGGCACTAGCACCAGCACCAGCACCAGCACTAGCAGCGCCAGCGGTTGTCGGAGTGGGTTTTTTCGAGGCCTTGGCTTGTTTTCGGTGCGGCAGCTGTTGGTTCCGATGGATCATCACCAGCTCAGGGGGCACATTTGTTGACATGAGGTGATATCCCAGGTCTCCGTCCATCTTGGACGTTGCTGTCCTCCGCGTTGGAGACCGACAGCTGGGAATTACCTAGGCAGGCAGATAGTATGCTGTTAAGTATGTATTTGGGAACCCTCGATCGGCTGTACGCATCTTGATTAGCGATGCATGCAATCCCAAAGCGGTAGTTATAAAAATAGTAGGTACCTCTATTTTGCGCATCCAATGACAGCCGGCGCTTCATACCTCCTCTAACACAATCCTTTACCTACTTCCTATATGTATGCGTACACTTCGGACGCTTCTTTTTATCTAGCACGACGTGTGCCTGTTCAAGTCTCCTGTTGTTTCGACTGAGAGTGAGCGTGACGTCAAGTTCAATCATACCTTCGACGCCTTTTTGACCTTTCCTCTGAGTAGATGGCACGCTGTCATAGACTCATAGCTTGTCCTTTCCCGGTAGACTGATCGATTGCCTGAGGTGTGCCCAGTTGTCTCTCAGTCTCTCTTCTCCATCCACGCAAAACTGTTAATGTTTCGGTATAGGTGGGTAGACGAGTAGTACGGGATTGTGAAGACTTTCCTCCTCGCTTGTTTCGTCTAGTAACAGTGACTCGATCTGTTTATTTTGTGGGACAGCCTGGCCGTATAATGCGCTTTTCGCTGGATTGATATGAAGGTGAGAGAATGAACTCTCTCACCCACGAAAGGTGGTTTACAGTTCTGTTGATGGTCGATCTGGTTAACTGCGCGGTATAGGTTCATTGTGGCCTCGGCCCTCCCCAGGAGTCTCTCCGGGTCACCCAATATGCTGGCGGTTTCGAGGCCGACGTCAGACCTCGCAACAAGATGCCTATCCTAGAAATTAGATGTATTGGGATTGCATACACCCCAGATGTCCACGAGTCTAGATACCTAGGTCAACGGAATAGGGTTATGAGCATACATACCACTGTCACTGTAGAACCTGTTTAGTTCTCTGCAGGCTGGGGTTAGGTAGCTATTTAAGTATCATAGGGTAGCATTGTGCCACCGCGGATGATCCGTCATGGTGCTACTAGCTAGCTGGCATTACATGTTGATCATAGGCTGGTATACTGGGATAGGTATGCGTACTCTGTCTAAGACATGATACAGGCTGAGTTACTGGCAATATTACATCCAACACGACTGTATTTCGTATTTGAATAGTAAGTGCTTACATGACGTGTAAGTATAGCGAACTATCTTTCGGCCCCCATGATCCTGGCTTCAAATGGGTGGTATAAATATATGATATAAGTGCTTGGATTTATATCCTTACTTAGGAGCTACTCATACCCCGCGATATATTGCGGTATAATATTAAACACAAAACCGTCCACTCACTTACTATCAAGTAAAATCTGACTGCGAGACTAGTAGATAGGTACGTATGATGATTTGGCCGGTTACAAGATATTATCCGGCCATTAGCCCGTTTTGGTTTCTATGAAGCTTTGGTAGGCGCAATATGTTGCGAAGTAGAATATGGGAATATCTGCCTGCCGATCCCCCAGCTCCCATTCAAATAGTAGATATGGGGTAGGTAAGTATCTAACTCCAATTGGACTGACTGTACAACTACTTACAAGAAGTTTAGTCATTGTGCCAAAAATAGCTTCTAGTAATAGGACATCTCGTGTATGTTCAAAGCTCACATAGTAGAAAATCGGTCGCATGCTATCTATGCATCTCTATAACAATTGATGATGCAATAGAGTTACAATTTCGGCTGGTACCCCCTCCACTCAGAGCAACGACAGTACCAACTCCCCGGTAGCATTCGGGTCTGAGTAGTATCTAGTGTGCCTAACAACAAATCTATGGGCTGAGGGCACGGCTGGTTACTTGGCCTTAACCTATATTTGCTAACAGGATATCTGAGAGACGTGAGCTATGGACACAGGCTTGGCAACACGGATAGAATAAATATGAGTTTCTTGGCACTCATGATAATGAATATGGTTAAGTCTGGCTAAGTCTATACAATTGGTATTTCAAATTGGTCGGTTAAATGGGCTATAACACACATTACACAAGACTTCTATATAGGTGATCGTGCTTGAAGACCAATTGAAGGTCTTTAGATAATACATATTCGGCAACCCTAGGTAATCCAACATTGGTAAGTATGGCATAACAGATAATATACTAGGATAATTAACAAATATATCCAATAACTCAGGAACGAAGTGAGTATTTTACCATTCCTTTCATGTTGCTGTTCACAGACATTGTTATGGCACCAACATGTCTGCAATCCTATTACCTACCTAACCTACCTAAGGTACCGTGCTTTTAGTGGTGGTAAATGGATACATACATGTAGCCCCGCTAGATAGAATGCTCATCTTTAAACAACCACAGCTAATTGTGGTCATGTTCAGAGGACCACTGGCCTCGACAGTGTGGATATAATGTATGGAAAATATATGTAATCATGGTCAAAGGAGTTTGCTCATTGTTTAGGGATCGGTACCTGGTAGGTGGGCATCGAACATGTTTAAACAGTCCAACAGCACATGTAAGTACCTCCATGTGGGGCTTAGAGTACCTCAATCTAGTACTAGACAGCTGTACAGATGGCCTGTATACTCACTGTATACCACAGCAGGTACCTAAGGTATACCTTAGCTAGGTACTCTGAGTCTAGCTGACCTCTACCTATATATAGGTACCTAGGTAGGTACCTAAGGTGCGCTGACATTTGGGGTATCGAAGGTACTTCAACTCACTTATGATGAATAGCGCAAATGATAAGTACCTTATGTACCTAGGTACACAGCGAAGGTGAATGCTCAGGGTCACGTGACAGCAAGGCTGGGCCTGTACCATCATGAATCGGAGCTTCAGAGGCTGAACAAAGAGCTTCTAGCCGGACATGGACCCAAACAGCTACCTACCTACCCACATGCCGGAAACTATAAGAGAGCGCAGGACACCATGATCAAGTATTTTGCGACTGACATCGGAATCTGCTAACCTTTGCGCGAGACAAGCTTCCCATGCGACAACTTGAACTACCTCTTATCTACTAAGTGTTCATTCAGCGAATCGCCACCACAACAAAACCCACCATCAGACTAACACGCAAACCCATAACAGCAAGGATTGCAGTATTGCTCTCTACTAGCCCTTTGATCTATTGATACTGCGCATTGCATCGCATCCTGCCTTGCATTTGCAGCCCCCCCACCCGCCACTCACTTCGCCCCAAGAGGGAGCTCTAACAACAACAGGTAAGTTTGAATACTGCATGGTGGCATCTCGGCGTGGCCTCGCAGCATCCCCACCTACTCTCAACCCACGCAGGGACGGGGTTGTCCGATGTCCCCGTCCCCGTTTCCATCTCGCACCCTTCACGCGGGGAGAGCCGCGACCTCTCTGGGCAACTGAACTGACTGTGTCAACCGGGGGTAGGGGTCACAATTAAACCGGACACATTGTTTGTGTTGACTCGCCACCGAGGCCGAGGCGTTGTCGCCTGAAACCATCATCCAAGTGGTGATATTCCTCTTCTTCGGGACTCCTATTGTGGTCGAATCCTTATTCGGCTTCAAGGCCATTCAGCGATAGTATACGTAGCAGAACTGTTATCATAACATTCTCATTCAGCGAACTTCTAGCGACAATATTGCCAGCCACGAACGAAACCACCTCAAACACAACGAAGCGCCCCCTCGCAGTCGCGACGTTACCATATATCCTCACCTTTCCGTTGACACTCTTTATGCGAGTCTTCTACATCTCCCGGCACCTGGTTTTATGAGCTTCGGAACCGATTGACTATAGCTGCCTTCTATACTGTATCGATGCAGCAGTCCACCGACCTCCCTCACCTGAATACATGGATGCCACCCGACGACTCGTTCCACCTTACTCTTATCTACTTCAGCTATCTTACTAAATTCGGCCTTCTCTAACCAATCCTATCCCGATCTATCACGTCTAAGAGGTCCCTTTGGGCGGCGCCTAGACACTGCTATCAACGCAGATGGACTTTCAGCTCTACTACGAACTTTTACGTATCCATACAAACACCCCAACCAAAAACGACGATTAAAACCAGAGAATTCGCTACCGTACTCCAGCGTCAGACAAATAGATCAACGCCCTAGATAGCTGCCACATCAATCCAGCGTTATGTACGGGCCGAATCATCAACAAGGACATAATTCACGCCTAAATGGTGTCGCCGGCGGGCGTGGAATGCCCCAAATGATGTACAATGCCTACGTCCAGCAGCCGCAAGGGGCACATCAACACCATACCCATCCCCAACATCACCAGAACTTACAGCAAGATCACGCCAGCCATAATGCAACGCCTGGATCGATTAGCCACTCTGGCTTCCCTGCCAGCCTCGGACCAAATGTAAGCCCGTTCACCCCGAGTAACCACCAGAATGGTACGACAACTGGCTCTCGCGGCGTGCAAGGCCAACAGCAATATAGTGAACACTGGAATGAGCAGCTGAAGGCCTTCAAAGCAGCTGAACAAGCGCATCAGACCATGGCCGAACAGCACCAGCAACACTACTACGCAAGGACCAAGGCATCGGAGAACAAGGGTATTGGCCCGCTCGCCAGCACCAATACGAGTGACCCGGTCGATGGCGAACTGGAGGATAGGGGGAGGCCAGTGAATTTCGACAAGGCTCTCGACAGGCAGGATTGGTTGATGCTTGATATGAGTGGCCAAGGACTAAAGAACGTATCGCCACCGCTGTTCAATGAATACCAGTTTCTTACCGAGGTCTATCTCTCCTCCAACCAATTGACCTCACTTCCTCCAGCCATTGGGCAGCTCCGCTCTTTACGTTTACTTGATGTTTCCCACAACCAGCTCTCTCACTTGCCGCCTGAGCTCGGCATGTGTACACCCCTGCGCCAGCTATTACTGTTTAACAACATGATCCGAAATATACCCTATGAACTAGGTGCTCTGCATTTCCTAGAATTACTAGGCATACAGGGTAATCCATTGGATAACGAGACCAAGACGAGGATGATCGAAGGGGGTACCAAAGAGTTCATCAACTACCTCAAAGAAAATGCCCCTGGTACGTGTCACTTTACTGTTAGAACCGTAGACGTGGACTAACGCTCACTAGTGCCTATACCACCTGCTCCGCGTGTACCAGTCACAATCCAAGAGGACATAGGCTCTGATAGGGAACGCCTCCGAGTCATGTCCTGGAACACATTGTGTGACAAGTACGCCTCGAGTACTCTATATGGTTACACTCCAGCCAGTGCTCTATCGTGGGAATATCGCCGAGACAGTATAATGCAGGAGTTCCACGACAGAGATTCTGATATTCTCTGCTTGCAAGAGACTGCTATGGACGCATTTGATAACTTCTTCCTCCCTGAACTCGGTAAGAAGGGTTATAGAGGTGTCTTCTACCCTAAGACCCGTGTCAAGCATATGACGGGCAAAGATCAGCAAGCTGTAGATGGGTGTTCCATATTCTACAAGGCCGATAAATATATCTTGCTTGACAAACAGCTAGTTGATTTCCGACAAACGGCAATTAATCGTCCGGATATGAAATCAGCAGACGATGTTTTCAACCGAGTAATGCCTAAAGATACCATTGCCGTTTACTGCTTTTTCGAGTCACGGTTTACGGGCAACCGATTCATTGTTGTTAATGCACATCTCTGCTGGGAATCATTCTTGCCAGACGTTAAGGCAGTACAGACGGGTATCTTGATGGAGCTTGTCACTAAGCAATCCGAGCGCTATACTCGACGCCCGGCAATACCAATCGAGGAGAAGCAACTCACCAAGTCATCTGTAGAGGATAATCAAGTCGAAGATTTCCCTGAGCCCTTGCCGAGCCAAGACTACCGCAATAACACGGACATTCCATTACTTGTATGCGGTGATTATAATTCGATGACCGATAGTTCAGTCTATGAACTCCTAGAGAAGGGTCGCATACCACCAGATCATCCGGATTTGAAAGGTCATTCGTACGGCAACTTTACACGAGATGGCATCGAGCATCCATTTAGTTTGCGGAACTCGTACGCACACCTCTTCGGCACACCAGACGAATTAACATTCACCAACTACACACCATCATTCTCAGGCGTCCTTGATTACATCTGGTACACAACCAATACTCTAGATCTTGTGGAACTTCTCGGGCCTCCGGATGCAGAGTACCTGAAGCGCGTACCTGGATTCCCCAACTACCACTTCCCTGCAGACCACATCCACATAATGGGAGAGTTTGTTTTCAAGCCTAAGAAGGAGAAGAAAGCACCAGGGGACCAAAAAGGTCGGATAGACTAAGAGGCTAGATAGCTATTCGTAGTTTTGAGGCCTAACCCCAATACCCCCCCATGAAGGATGCGAGAAGGGTGACCAATGGTCGCTTGCAACGAGGACAATACTTCACGATTCCTCGCATCGACCTTGACCTACAATGCTTTGGCCATGTATATGACGGAATGAATGGACGCAACGAATCTTTTCATACTCCGAGGAGGGTTTTGTTAGGGCACCTGGGTTGGACATCTGGTACGGTGTTAGTGCGTGAGGAGTCGGAGAGCTCGGTTTCTCGTTTGATCTTTCGCGGTTGTGTTTCTGTTGCGGTTGAGTGTTAGGCGTTCAAGTATATGTACTTGTAACTGATTTCTTTGGCTTCAAACCAACAATATGATTTGTGAACCGCTGCAGCACAGCCCCCCACATCTTGTACCGTCTGCATGTTTCTAGCATGATCAAAGCAGCGAGTGCGCATGTGAACTAGGAGGAGATCCGAGTACCAATAGGTCGGGTATTCTTCCGTATATCGCAAGGACTAGATAGGCATGTTACTGGGTTACTAACGAAGTTTCTTCTGGGAACCAGCTCTTTATTTGATCGAAGTTGACTCTTGCCCCTGTCCGCGATTGATGAGCAACAAACAGTTACGTAGATAGCCTGCTTCCTCTGCCGAAGTTGGACGGGTGAATGGTGTACCGAAGCCCGCAATCGGCTAGGACGGAGGTTCGATGGTCTGATACCTCGGATGTGTTTCTTCAACCACTATTGCACTATGTGAGGACGCCTCATAGGTGCCACCTAGGTGAGGGGGGTTATAGCAGATATACAGATATCCGCATCGAGTATTTTGGGCGAGAGCTTTGTACAAAATTATACTAGAAGTTGCTCGTCAAGTGTGGAGGTAGGCAATAAGGTAGATAGTTGCCTCATACCAAGCTAGGAATAGCCTCTTGTAACCCTAAATTGAGACTACATCTGCCGGTCTTGGTACTGTATTCAATTGACGATAGCAATGTCATGATCGTTTGCCAAGAGGTAGTCCAGTTCTGCCAAATTATAGATTACACAGGCACACGGAGAACGAGAGGTGAAGAGATAGGTCAGTGGCGTGGCGCAAGGTGACACTGTAAGAGGTGCTCGTGGGTAAATACGCGGCAGCGTAGGGTAAAAGGGGCGAATCTACCGTCTATCACCAGTTCTCTTGGGTCGGTGGAGGACAATCTTCCGACAACTATACGGTTTCATGCAGCTTGTCTGTCTGTGTACAGTACTTCAGATACCACACACACACGTATATAATAATACAATCTCAGCTCCCTCGTAGGTAAGGAGAGAGTTTAGAACATTTCTTCAGCATTAAATACGCTTTAGATATTATCGTGTATTTCTAAGTAGTGCAGCATCTTCGTAAATCTAAACATCATGGCTATCACTACCGAGCCTCTACGGACCGTCGAGTGGAATGGGAAGAAGGTCCCGGTCTACCCCATGCAATCCTTCGACTTCAGCAAACTGCTCTCCCAGGAGCCCGATGAGCTCGAGAGACTTGTCCGCTGTTGCCAGGATGAGGGTTATTTCTACATTGATCTGAAGGGCATCGACGGTCGCCGACTTGTTGCTGACCAGCAGGAGACACTGAAGCTCATGCACCGCTTCTTTGAGTCTCCTATTGAGGCCAAGAACCAGTACGGTCTCGTCGCACCGCACCTAGGGTAAGCTCATACGGTCCAAAATGCGAAGGGCGATATTTTGCTCACAGGAACGAATAGTTACGAGCCTATCGGCTCCCGCACTGGTGTCCTAGCGAACACCAAGGACGGCTACGAGATGATCAAGGTGAGTTTTCTGAACCGGAAATCCACTCCCACTTATACCAGGGGTCCGTGTTCTGACGCTGCTGCCTCAACAGGTCTCTCGTGACGAGATCCAGAAGGACAGCCCTCACATCCCGGACGTGATCAAGAACAGCCCGGACATGCAGGTGCTCGAGAACGCGATCGCGGGCTCCAACATCGTCACCAAGACGATCCTGTCGGCGCTCTCGACAGGCTGCGGGCTGACGGGCGCGGCGCGCTTCGAGAACACGCACCGCAACGACCGGCCCTCGACGAGCACGCTGGCCATGATGCACTACATCCCGTCGGACCCTCGCACCGACGCCAACATCGGGCACCAGAAGCACACGGACATCAGCTCGCTGACGCTGCTCTTCAGCGAGGAGTGGGGCATGCAGATCCGGCCCCCCGGAGCCCGCGAGTTCGGCTTCGTCGAGCCGCGGCCCGGCACCGCCGTCGTCAACGTCGGCGACTCGCTGCGCTTCGCCTCGGGCCACACCATGCAGTCGTGCATCCACCGCGTCGTGCCCTACGACTACAGCCAGCACCGCTACTCCATCGCCTACTTCCTGCGCGCCGAGAACGACACCATGTTCACCGACTCCGAGGGCCGCTACATCACCGCCGGCCAGTGGCACGACGAGAAGTTCTTCGCCTTCACCAGCCCCCCCGAGCTCCAGGCCGCCGCCCCCTCCTCCATGATCCTCGGCGGCATGGTCGAGGAGGACGAGCCCGAGATCCAGGTCCAGGTCCCCGAGCAGGCTGCCGTGGCCGCCTATTAGACTTTGTCTGTTCGTTCAGGCTTGTCGGTGGTGATATGTAAAATGACATGAGAAGTAAATACTTTCTTGGTCTTTCTTTACGTAGTTGGGGCTTAGATAGGAATACAATCTAAGTGAAATAAAGACAACTTCTTTAACCTCTGGTTTATTTATACATGCTGCTATTGCTACAGAGGGAAGCTCGTGAAAAATCATGTCTGTCGTAAAACGTCATAGATGTACAAATAACTTAAAAAACCGAGGGTATTTACCGACCCATCCATCTCAGGTATTTGACCTAACCTCCCTGGGTATAAATATTTTACATGAAGTACAATGGCTGGACCTAACTTTGGGTTAAACTCCAGCTGCCGGTGTCTATAGAGCCTGCCGGCACTGCCTGAGTGCTCAGGTAGATAAATGCCCTGCCATTTCTATTCCCTATAATGGCTTATTCCCCACCTGGTAGACGGCCTTCGACTACGGGTATATGGTATGAGAACACCCTTTCGCTGAATATCGTGTCTTAGTTCTAGAATATCAACCTCCTCTGTCATGGTGGATTGATCGATGGTAAATCGTCATTGTGTTATCAAGGACGTCCAGGCGAATAATCAACTCTAATGGATATGGAGGTATTGGTCCTATCAGAGCCTGTGGGCGATGAGTTTGCGGTTATTGTACTCAGCTCTATGTCGCGACTATCTTTGTTGGTTAATACGTCAGTCATAGGCACCAGGCCAAGTCCAGACGTTATGTGATAGAGCGGCTTACTCTGGTGGCCACGCCAACTTCGATATTGAGCCCATTTCCAGACGATGACCAAGAAAGCAGGTATTGCTAGAATTACGCCTATTATGCCGACCGCAACCTCCGCTGAGATGCCCATGAGTTTCGACGGTGGGAGGACCTCGTTTATTTCCTAGTTGTCTGTCCCCAGTGTTTAGAGTCGATCGTGATAGGGACGAGAAGCATCCCCATTCCCGAAGTCGTCTCGTGATTCCCACATACGTTAAGGGTTTATATAAGTGAAGATTAAGTTGCTAGATGTCGGCTTCTTGCCGAAGGGCAACTTTGAAGCAACTGCAACCCTGTGGAACTTGAAACCCCAGACTATATAAGGTCATCAAGTCACTCGGTGCGGCTTTAAAAGCTACCTAATAGTTCAGATCGCCCATGTAGTGCTACCATTAGTTGAATTTTGCTGCCTACGGCACGACTGATCCGATTAGCTATACAGAATACCACACCATATATGCGATACCGGATGACACGTCAGCTTTTTGAGACTTGAACATCTTACAGTACCTCATTTAAGGGCTATCCGCTATGGATCATTCGGTATCAGGTCCACTCTATAAAAGTTAACGACAGCCATAGTCCGCTAAGGCAGGTCGCCTTTATCGTTGAAAAGATCTGAGTGAGTACCTACTCTGCTTGCCTGCGCCGACTGTGAATTCAATAGAGTTTTCACTTACAAAATGCGAGAATCTAATTAACACGAACTTCCCATAAATCGGGTTCCGTTAGCCTAACCAACCATAATTCTGTTGATAGATACATGACGAAACTGGTCATGAGGTTTTGGACCGCAATACAAAACGCGGAAGATATAAGATCAAGCTGTAGAGAACCGTAACAGATGTCTGATCGACTGTCATGTTGGGGCTGAGGCGTCTAAGCTGGCCCTCTAAAGTTTGGGGGCTGATGACGGGTGATCCCAAGAACGGTTCCTTCACACAAGAAATGTGACGTTGGCGTGCGTGGGCTCCAACGGGGAGCGGCCCGAGGAAATGTCCGCCACCCAGCCGTTATATGGCCATACTAGTTCCTCGGAGATGCATACACTAGGTAGGGAGAAAGCCTAGAAAGGCGCGGTCGTACAGAATGGCTAATCTAGATGTTGCCTGTCTCAAGGATCGTTACCGACAATGAAACTGCTGCATTGTTGTACCGATAACCGACAATATTGAAGTAAGGGACTACTAATTCGACCAATTGGCACAATACCTACCTGGCCAATTCGCGATATAAAATTTCTTTTGCAGTCGAATGGCTTCCTGGCGTCGCAGTATATCTAGACGGGTAGGTTTTGCTTTGCCGTGTAGCTGGTCGGAATCATCTGTGGTCGAGATACTAATTTTATAGATATCATATGCCCATCATCGCGCATTATGTAGTGAGGTGTAACGTATGATCACCTCTCTCTAAAGGGGGATGTAGATGTTCTTAGAAGAAAGGGGCTGAGGTGGTCGTCGATAGAGAACCTGAGGCGTGCCTACGCATAGATAGGTGGTACTTACATACATGTATGTATGCAGCAACAAGGGTTGTGAGAGCACTACATTGTACCAGCTTAGGTAAATATATGGGTTAGGTGTGTGTGCACACTCGTGGGTGTAGGCACCTATGAGAAGGTACCTACCTCTATATATAAATGTGTACCTTAGCGTAGGTATTTTAGATAGAGCAAGTACCTATGTACATGTATACTCTGAGGATGTATGCACCTCAATGTCCTACAGTACATACATTGTACCTATCTTACTCTGCATGTACCTGCCTACTTCGGTGGTCCGTCCTCTTATCAAATTTCACGAATATTTATTGCATCGCTTTATGATGGCCAGTTATGGCACCTCGTCGAAAGAGGTACGTTAGGACCTAAGATGAGCAGAAACATGATGTACCATGATGTTCTATGATCATCGATTGTCTATAGTTGCCTTCTCCATGTTTGATCCATCATGAACCTCCTCGCCCAACCCGGTTTCCGGGCTCTAGTCCTGCTCCTGAGCATCGTGTCCCTCTACGCGACGTACGGATACTTCAACTTCTACCGCGACCCGCTGTCCATCTTCTTTTCCGAGGAACATGGCTTCGACCGATTCTACTCGACCACGCGGCAGGCCGAGGCGGATGCATTTCTCGACGCGCTAGAGACGAGCTCCGACGCGATCCGATCGCGACTAGCCAAGGGCGGGCCAAGGCCGGAGATCTGCGCAGTCTTCATGACTGTAGCCCGCGGTATGGCGGGGAGACAATATGTCGAGACCGCGGTGGGCTCCTTTCTTGCCAACATGACCCGCGCAGAGCGGGAAGCGATCCACCTAACACTATTCTTCGCCGACGTTCCAAACCCCGAAGCGCTGCATAAGAGCTATGCTAGACTGGCCGCCGCCGATATCGCCGATGACATCATGACGTATCCGGGGAGCCTCCGGGACGAGGACAGGGAAAGCCAGATGGCCTTGCTCGAGTGGTGGTCCAGGGATCTCAGGGACAAGAGCATGGTCGAGAGGAAGACCGTGTATGACTATGCATACGCACTTCGCCGGTGCATCCAGACGTCCGATGCGCCGTATATCGCATTGTTCGAAGACGACATTCTCCTCGCGGACGGCTGGGCGGCGCAGACGCTAAAGAACCTGCACGCCATCGAGGACATGATGAAGGACCCCAGGCGACACCGTCCTGCACCCGGCCGAGTCAAACCCGGCGGCCCAAACAGCTGGCTCTACCTTCGCATGTTCAGCCAAGAACGCAGCTCGGGCTGGGGTGGCGGCTACGGCTTCCGAAGCAACAACGCGCACATGATATCCCTCGCCGTCAGCATTCCCCTGCTCGCCCTCATCCTGCTCGCGCGCCGCTTCGTCCTCTCGCGCTCCGCGGCCCGCCACGTTGACGGCTGGGTGCTGCTCGTCACGTGCGGCGTCGCGGTGCCGCTCTGCGTGTGGCTCTTCTTCGCGTCCGGCAAGGCGTCGCTGCTCGCGCCGGCGCCGGGCGTCCGCGAGGAGTGGTTCGGCTGCTGCAGCCAGGCGCTCGTGTTCAACCGCGAGCACGCGGGCGCCCTGTCCGACTTCCTCATGGCCGCCACGACGAAGCGCGGCCGCGCCGGACGCGCAGACATGCTCCCCAAGGACTTCGCGTGGGAGCACGGCCTCGCGCGCGTGAGCGCGTATCCGATGCTCGCGCAGCACCTCGGCAGGGTCAGCGCGTCGGGCACGACGTCCGTTGAGGCGGGGAGGATCTGGAGTATGGCGTTTGAGGACCTGGATGCGCGCGAGCTGGCTACTAGCCATATGAGAAATGTCGAGGAGTTGTTTGGTAAGGAAGCAGTTCGGGAAATGATTATACGTGATTGATGGGAGTTTGGATAGGTATGCTTTCAGCAGAATATGAGAGCATCTGATGCACTTATATATTAATTCTCATGGCTTTGAAGATCGCCCTCGCTCTACTATACCCGAAACTATTAAATAACCTGTTGGACGACAGCACATACCCTCTGATTTTGGATCGCATCCGCACCTGAGACTACTTATAGTAACCGATTTGATGAATCATGAAATACTTATGTAGCTTCACAGTATTAGGTATTGGTCTTTCATAGAAGACGCTCATCAACCACTGCGATGTAGTTGTCTTTGATGTTCTAGTTTACCCTAAGGGTATACTTAACCAATTTGTCTACACAGAGCTGCTGACTTCGTAGTCAGGATAGCATATACTCTACCAACTTTCTAAATGTAACCCTTCTTGTAGTGAAGTTTTGTCATCCTTACACATGTCTGATCATCCGTCTCTTGGTAGTATGAAGCCGTAAACTGATGGGTATGGCGTGAGGGCCATGCTGCAACCTGCCTTCACTCTCGAGCTATCGAAGTAACCTACCTTGATGATAGGTCTATATAAAAATTCAATCTACTCTATGGATATTACTAACAACTTGGATCCTTGGTGATGAAGTTACCATAAGTACGATACAACTCAATATCAAGAGATTTAGTACAATCTCTATGAATTTATAAGAGTTATGTATTAAAGCACTATACTCAGCTCTGACGTACCTAGCTTCAACATGCTACTTCCAGTTCCACTCATAACTCACAAGATCTTCTCTCGTTACAGAAGCAATGGCTAAACGCCGTCTGTGGCGTTAACTCTGCTCCCTCTATTCTTACGAGGATTTGTATAGGTAGTAAGGGAAGTTGCAAGCCTCATTATTTCTCACCTAATTGGTCTATCCAGTCGCGTCAAAGTCGATCTTGCAGCAAACAAAAAACACCGAATCCTTGCGTATAAACAATGGAATAAATAAAGCTGTTATTGTTTTACCAATTACAACATCGCCATACATACGCGTATTCCCTTGTTTTCCTAGTGCCCTTGAAACCTCACTACATTGGGTCCACATCTCTGAGGCCATTCCTATATTTAGTTCTGCTTCGTGCAGAGGACAATCATGAGTCCTTTCAACCCGGCTGCACGACTAGCATATCGCATATCCGTCGCCTCCCTAGGCGACTAGCTCTCATCCATCATGGTTAAAGGGCTGTCAGCATCTCGCTGGGCTTCAAATTTCCCACCTGTAGCGTCTTGGCCTCGTCCTCCTCCAACCCCTCCTACCCCCATAGCTGGTGCTGGCGTTGCTACTGGCATCGGCGTCAACGGCTCTTCGTCATCTTCCCTAACACCGCGATCCCTCGCCAATACATCCTCCAGTACAGCTTCTCGCAATGAAAAACCTTCGTCGCCCGAGCAGCAATTATCACGATTCCTAAAGATTGTAGCCCGCTTGAAATGGAAAATCCCATTTCTAGAAATTGGCTACGGTACCGCCTTGGATCGGGTCGGCAAGCCACAGCAGGAAATCGACGCCAATGAGATCCATTTCAAGCTCGATTTCCACGAGTTCTACATGCTGATCGAGCGCGCCCTCGTCCACCTGATGGGCGTGTACGGTATCGTCATATACGCTCAAGCAGATGCCAACGGCAACGGTTACGGCGTCGGCGCTGCCCCCGAGGACAGCCCAGGCGTCTTCCGCGATCGTTCCCAGCAACATCGGTATCACGAGAACGTGCTACTAGCGCTCCATGATCCTATGAACCCGCTCCACGAGACGTTGGGGCGACTGGAGGTGCGCAGGCAGCTCGCACGCGCGAAGGACCTGAGGAATCGGTGGAAGAACGCCGACGATGTCGACCCCGGGCGATACATGCCCGCGCCGCTGGAGGCCTACAACCTTAAGGAAATCTTGCAGACCATCTTGCTGGCGCTCGAGCAGGCGTACTTCGTGGCCGAACACTTCGTGCGCCAGCGGAATCCGGGCGTCGACCAGAACCAGCCCGTGAGCACTGCCGACTGGACTACGGATTCAGACGACTGGGAATTCATGGTCGAGGCGATGGATTGGGAAGTGGTATAGACGGTATAGACTTCTTGTTTCACTTTCAGATTGGGTAACCTTCGCATGGTTTGGCGTTTCGGTGTCGAGTTCAGGCGGCTGGTGTTGGGACATTGGTACCAAGCATTTTGATACCCTAGATGGCCTACTACAAGGTATGCTTGCTTTCGGCCTCACTCACTTGTTCTCTAGATTCGATGGATAGTCGCTAGACTGTAGTTTTCTGTCTTGACTAAATGATTTCATTTGCAATGCTATGCAAAACCGCTTGCGATGCTTTTACAGTGACTAGTATCATTCTCCCTGTACACAACAATCACTATTTGCTGCTGTATGTCTCTATATAAGATATGAGCCCCTCTAATGGGAGGGGATGGGGGTTAGCGCTGATCAGCCCTAACCTTGATTCTCCTTTTTCTCCGATGCTTCATCTATACACGCATTTACCGCTGATATTCCTTTTAACTGTTAACATATGCGCCTGCTACATTACGAGAGGGGAAGGTGTTCATGATTTGGTCATCCAACAAGGTGATATTGTGATAAAAGGTCTTAAACTCTAATCGACTTAAGTACCTAAGTAGTATATAAGATTATGCTATTCCCAGTCAACTTGACTCCACACGAATCGGCAGAGCGGCAACATCATATCAAATTGCATTGCCGGGATGAGCTTAGATCACATTGACTAGTGTGCGAGCTAAACGCCTGCGCCTCTACTCCCGCGCAGCTACAGCACTGTAAATATCCGCTGCTGGTCACTCTGTGGTTCAAATTATCGACGTAAAACATACCAAGTAATTGGATTGCAGCCCGTTTTATTGATCAACTACCGTGGCTATACGGGCTCCTGAGTGAGGACGCTGCTGAGAAGATTAAGATGCGTATGGATAGATAAATGGGAAATTCCAGTGAAAATAACTCGATGACCTGGTAAATACCAAATACCTGGGTGATATGTCAAGATCAACAACCCCTGCTCAAAATGTGACCCAAACATCTCGACCATAGCCCGATAAGTAGGATCCTTCCTACTGGGTATAGCGCATGAAGTCCTGGCTAATATTAATCCCTTCCCAGACCTGCTTAGTTAGTACATCTTACTAAGTATCTATGGAGGGTAGTCGATGGCCAAGGCCTCCGTCTTCCTCGTCTTGTTAACCGTTTCGACGAAAATACACACCACATGGTCTAAACAGGCGATCTTAAAACCGTCAACGGGCCAGGCCGCAGTTCGACTCCAACAGCGCTATTTAGACGCGATCATCGAGGACAATAGAAATCATCGATCCGACGAGGCCGCGACGAACCCGATTGTGAAGCTGAGGAGGTTGGGTCGACTCAGATTGGATATTGGCTTGCTGGAGATATTTTGAACGGGAGACTGTCCAAGCCGATGAGCCGTGAAGACGGCGCGCTGAAACGAAACACCGAATGAACTCGAAGACCTGAAAGTCCGAATTCGTTTTCACGAAACAAAAGTTCAGGTTACCGATTGTCCTGAGGCGAAGCTATCCAAACCGACGGGCCCCTCATTACAAAACCTCCCGACAATTAATAATTACTCGGCCTTCTACACGGATGCATCATGGATAATATCGCGAGAAAGAAAGGAGTGGACCACGAAAAGTTACCAGACTTGCCCATTGTGGGAAATCAGAGAAAATGGAATGTCATCAAAGTCGTCTTGCGGAGCATATGCTTGACGTTAAGCCTCATCGACGTAGCCGAGCTCATTGCTATTCAGACTGCCAGTAACGCCCTGGATTACTGGCCAGCGGTTGCCTACCCGGTGGTGAGTTTTACGCCGCGTTTACACCACTCTACCTTGCCGATATTCTCGCAGTATCAACCTTCTTCTGATTTTCATCCCGATATCTCTATACTGATGCTGACTATGGCGATAACTATAGCTGTCGGGGTTCATATTATGGGACGTGATCGAGTTCGTCGTTATCATCGTACAGGGGAGCACTGCGAAGGGCGTCCATCCTGGAGCCCATGTTGCCGTCGAGCTTGTTTTGTGGCTAGGTAGCATCACTACGATCTTACTGCAAGCACTTAAGGCCAACTGGGGCGAGCTTAGTGCACCTGACTGGGTGCTAAAGGAAAGAGATCTATACCCTTGGGTTCAGGTGGCACTCACTCAGTTCAGCTTCCTCAGCCTTTTAGCGTAAGTTTCCCTGGCCCTCACTCAAACCGGCGCCCCTCATAGTCTCCCTCGCATCTTTTTGCAGGGCTTTACTACGTGATACCTTGATACTGGCTATACAATGTCTCGCATGAACTAATGAACTAGACCACAGGCTCCTACGCTTCGTATTCTTCGTGCGGGCGTGCGTCGAAGTGGACAGGCGGAAAAAGGACCGCCGAGTACAGCAGCTGGTGTTCGCCATCCAGCAGCAAGGCCGGAACCCGCAAGAGGTCCCCCTATCCGCGTTCCGAGCGGTGCAAGACCTGGACCGGATAAGCTCGCACACGGTGTTGAAGGCGCTATCCACGTCGGCAGCGCCGTCGACGATGACGCAGACGGCACACAGCGGGCCGCCGTCGGCAGTAACAAAGCCGCAGCGGCCGCGGTCCGCGCCAGACGAGCGGGACTTCGCGTACAAATACAATTTCCCCATACCCACGGTGCCGGAGCTCCTGGAGTCTGACATCCACCCCGAGGACGCCCGGAACCAGAAGGTCTTGATTGGGGCCTTTCCGAGGTAGGTGTAATAAGGAATACCTCGCGAGCTGAGCAGGGGCTTGGGAATATAGGCCGGAAAGGCTCATAATATAATAACGCATATACGTGGAAATAATAATACAAAATACCCCTTTCATCCTTACTCGCTATGCTCTAGTCTCGTGTCGTCTTCTCTCTATCTTGGTTCTGTCTTGCGATAACCTCATAACTGCGGGATGATAGTGCGTTTAGAACCCAGTATACTTGAGCTGAAACCTGGTATTGACAAGAAGAACCAGAAAATTCATATTTTCGGTAGCTAGAGGAAGGATTGAAAGTCACCTGTTAGGTATTTAAACTCACCTAATCTTGATGTAAGGCAGATTCATATAGGTACCTAGAGCTGTACCTAACAGCCGCTAGGTTCCTTATGTAGGTACCTACTCTGTACTACCTAAGAATTTCCCCACATATACTGGACCCTCCGCCGAGTGAAACGACGTCACATGCTGGACCCAGTGAAGCTAGGTGGGTAGGTAGCTATCTATCTATCTACATGCTGAAAGCAGATCAGCTGCTCAACTGCTTCCCATGCTTCTAGGCACCATCAGCACAAGATCACGTTAGCTCAAGCTTTATTGATTATCAAGCTTACCTTTCCTCCTTGCTAAACACCGCATAGAGATGAAGCTCTATATAGGCGACCACTAGATCTTCGCTTCAAGATCAAGCACCTGAATATTTCTAATAACCCTAGCTAAATCGCAACACGAGCAACGTGACGACACACCATGGCACCGACGATATCTTTGCGCTCACTCCTCACTTACGCGAACAACTTCGTTTCACAAGTGCCACTTCTCGGCAGTATTTCTAACAATATCCCCAACTCGCTCTCATCCGTATTCGATCCGAGTCACTCGAGCTCCTCCTCCCAGCCGCCGGCCGCGAACCTGCCATACGAAACAGACTATGACGAACAACCCATCCTCGACGGCATAACGCCATATGATCCCTTCCTCAGCGCGCCTTCGTGCCCGCTCGATGGGCCTATAAGTTGCAATAATCAGTCGGCCACAGACTCGTGTTGCTTTATTCACCCCGGTGGCCGACTGCTGCTTACGCAGTTTTGGGACGAGGAAGTACATGTTGGTGGGGGCGAAGAGGATTGGACTCTACACGGACTTTGGTAGGTTTGCCATACTCTTCTATACGTTCAATTTCGGAATAAGTCAGGGCCGTTGCATTATTGGACGCAATTGGAACCGGAACTAGGCGAAAAAAAGGGGTAATAATCAAGTGCTGACGTTGCGAGAACAGGCCCGATCTTTGCGACGGCTCATATGACCAATTCTGCGGCATGACGCCCACGTTTAACAACATCACAGACGTGTTGGAACATTATGACCAAAGCGAGCTTGTAGAATCTATGAACCGGTATTGGATTGCCAGCTAGTAAGTCTATCAATATTTCCCCTACCAAAGTCCTATCTCGTTATGCCTAGCACTACGTCGTCGTGGGGCTTTCTAGGAAGCCCATAATGGCTTGGAGAAAGAAGCGAGATACAGCGGAAGGGAGAAGGAATGCAACAAACGATCTAGATTATCCCTACTAATCAAGAACAGTGGCACAAATGAGCACCTCTGGGCGCATGAATACAATAAGCACGGCACGTGTATCAACACACTCGCGCCGTCGTGCTACGGCGAAGCCTATACCCCAGGCGTAGAAGTAGTCGACTACTTTGTCCGTGCCTTCGGACTCTTCCAGATGTTGGACACATACCGCGCGCTGGAACGGGTTGGGATCGAACCCCACCCTTCCAAAACATATGCGCTAGCCGATGTCGAGGCTGCCCTCGAAGAATTTAGCGGCAGCCGTGTTATACTCAAGTGCTCTAGACGCGGCGTGCTACACGAAGCTTGGTATGTGTGGTTCGTGAAAGGCAGTCTGCAGAGTGGCCAGCTCGTCCCAGCACGGGACAGCTTTAAGGGCGACCATAGCAATTGTCCGGCGCAGGTTAGATATCTGCCCAAGAGGGATAGGAGGAGGAAGTAAGGCGATTTTGGATATAGACACGGGCTGAATGTAATAATGATCATAATGGTAACTACCTCCAAAGTTTATAAGCTGACTAGCGATGAATAGAGCGTACATATATTTTGTACATGCATGTTATATCAACGAAGACGACTTCGCGCAATGTGCAGAACTCTGAAAATTGGCTTACTGGCTCGCTAGCATCTTCAAATTAGACTTGTGTTTTTCAGTTCACCTATACCGCGTATCTAGTGATACTCCTATCTATGATTAGTTGATGAACCATAAATAACTAAGCAGGTTTCTAAACCTACAAGCCATTCCTTCATAAATTTACGCTTTTTATCTATCACCTTCCAGCATCTCATCAACTCTGCCTCCGCCCTTGTTACTGATATGCTAAACTCAAGCTTACTCATACGAGATAGGTAACAGACAAAAAAGAAAGTTAAACTAAAAGTAGCGACTCAATTGCGATTCACGACCAAGAGACTTCGAAGCGCCGGTAAGAATTGTCATTGAGAACTGTAAGCAACTATCTAGCTACATGAGATTTCTGATCATACCCCCTTTTGCGCTCCCTTGATAGTAGGAATATGACGGCAACCTCACGAGGACGTTACTTAGCAACTCTTTCCGGTTTTTCTTAGCCCTCCATGGCTATTCCGTCAGTCCCCAATCCCCCTTTCTCATAGGTCGACACATCAGACTCGAGATGGCCAGCGGGGAGGGAGACAAAAGCCCCTTAAAGCTGTTTCACGTCGTTAGTCACTTCGTTGCATTAATAGAGTCTAGCAAACTCACCGTTTAGCCGCAGACGGCGCCGCCGTTGTGGTTACCGGCGCAGATGTCGCTGCCGCAGGACGCGATGACGACGAAGACGCCATTGGCGCATTGGATCTTTGCAAGCAGGTGTTAGCCAGCGAACCCTCTAGACACTTAGGGTCCCGTCTCTTCCACCATTAGACTCCCGGGGAGGACAAGTATGGGGTGGGATGGGATATGGGGAGGGCCTTACGATGTCCGTGCAGGACGGGTCGCAGGCAAAGCCGTCGCCGCTGCAGGCCTCGCCGATGGGGAAGGCCGTGATGGGCGCGCCGAACTGCGAGCCGCAGGTGCCGACGGGCGACTGGCGCGCCTCGACCTTCTCGACCGGGTTGGCGAGGGCCGGGGCAGCGGCTAGGAGCATGCCGAAGATGGCGGTGACGGTGGTGAACTGCATTTTCGTTGTTGTTTGATCGGTGAGGTTGTCTGGTAGGTAGACTGCTGAGCTTGATGAGAGATGCTTGGGATGAAGACAGAGTTCGATGGGATGGCGCCGTCCTTATATACCCGTTCCAGCACGCTGCTTTTCGTTTGGCCTGCCATCATGTTGCTCTCGGTTCGCTAGCGACGAGGTAGTCCCCAAGCTTCTCAGGGTGAGCGACCTTCGGGGGTGCGTGGAATACTGTCGGGGCGAGGCGTGCTCGTGATCTATTTCCCCCTTGCTATTGCCGAGAATATCCTCTACCATCGAGTCCCCGGTGAAGCACGTCGCAGGACTGACGCCAGCTTAAGCCTGTACACACCCAAACTCAGCCCTCAAGATCGTCCGAGCGTTGACCGAACGCTGGTCGACGTCCTTCGTCGACACAAAGACGGTGAGGTTTGTAAGCTGTGGTAATAGCATACATTCCGCTGCTTCCGCATTCAATGGGAATAATCTCTCTTGACGTGCACTTCGAGGAAGCATATGACTACTATCTCCTGATTTTCCCATTCGTGTGACGGTATTACAGCGTATGCTGTATCGGCTGAGCAAACCCCGCGTTTACTTTCTTTGGGATATCAGATTTCTGCGGCCAATAGGACTATTTACAAAAACCTCGTGGCTTATAGAACTACCGCACCAACCTCAAATCCCCCTTTCTAAAGCAATACGCATAACCCGATGCTTTACTTCCCTTCTCCTCCCCTCTTCTTCCTCTCAATCTTAAACATTAATCTTCCCTAATGATTTGAATGCCGACAGAAATTATCACACACAGAATGACCCTTCATTCGGTCTTGTAGGAATGAGTTGTTTATGTCTCCTTATTTTGCATATAGTGAGAAGGCTATGAGCTCGCGTAAAGACCTACGGTCAAGCCAAACTTGAAGAACAATGTCAGCTTACTTGCATGGAGTATGATTAAGCTTTTAGGAGGCTTATACGCGGGGTCTAGCGGATGGAACTCATCAGCAATAGGCAATAGGTGTTAGCATAGGGAGTGGCGTTGAAGGTTGACGTACTTCATAATCCGTCTTAGACCCGGATGGCAACAGCAGATGGCGCAGATGACAACATATGATCTTTAGGATCTTTTGCCAAGGCAGATCTTTGCCGACGGCAATAATAGCCATAGGATTGATTACGGGGAGACGGCATAGGCTTGCATATATTGGGTTATCTGACATAAGCCATACTCCCCCTGTGCTCACGGATGAGGGAGGTAGACTTATATAGAGGCTTGATGTATAATACAAGTTCCCCTTGAAAGTTATATATGACTATGAGTTTAAGTGATAACGTATTTACGCTTGTCACTTCTAACGACCTTTTAAACTAGTCTCCTCGTCCCATACGACCGAGAAATTAGCAGCGATGTTGATTGCTGAATGAGGTTGTGGGAGGCACCAGTTTCTATCTTCATGCAGGTACTGTCATAGAGCATTGCCAGATTTGATACTATGACGCTACCCCTGCAACACATAATATGGGAATAGGCAGTTCGAAATCTTCAGCTGATTGTATAATATGTTGTCGTGGGGCGTGTAACAATCTGATAATCATTTAACGTAATGGAAACCGATGATCGCCATGGCTGTGGAAAGCTCGGAACGCTGATGCCATGCAATGTGAGTGAGAGCAAATCCCATGACACGAGTCCTCAACTCTTCAAGAGCGAAAATCACTGTGCGAAATCAAATACTAGTAGATGTAGTCGATACAGTCGTGTCGATATCTCATTATCCTAAGTGCAAAGCTATCTCAAAGCCTTGTAGACTTCAACGATAAGAGCGCACGTCCACAGCTCTTCCATGCTGAGCAATTCAGATAGTTCATTCGATAATTCTCTTCAATATTAATACTACGGTCTGCTACTTCATCATTGTATTCGCGAACAGAAGGCGGCAGGCCCCATACAACATAAGAGCCATGCTTTACAATTAGAGTAATGATAACACAGCTGACAATATACTAGAATTGTCATATGGGATATATTCTCTTATCGCCGTATCAAATTTTATCCTCGATTCAGCCGAGAGAACCCTCTAGTTGTAAGTATTTGTAGATTTTATATATTCTATTAGTAGCATATGAAACATGCCCTACAGGTATCTGAGTACCTAAGGAGATATGTTTGTATCATAGAGTTTAACTAAGCTATTGGGATATGTTACTACTCATAAAGGAAGTAGAAAGCATGGCCCGGCCTACATATTCTTCAGTTACGTGATACTATAACCTCCTTCCCCCATCGTGGAGCACTGAGGCCTTACCATAAACATCTCTGAGAAATCATTGGAAGAATGTAAAGATGTGTACGGAGGAGTCTCACTAATCGTGGTACGTTCTTTCATTCCGGTTCTCTGCTGTGTTGCTTGGTGCTAATCTAATGTTGAGTTTCATCTAAGTGTATACCTCAGAGTAATAGCACGCTCTCTATTCTCATGTTCCACTCCCCGACTACCACTAGGTGATAAGAGTGCCATGCGATTTTCGAGTTCGGTCGCAATCATCATCTCACGCTTTGTCACCTGCCTCAAGTACCTAGTCCATTATTTTATAAGATACAGGAATAAAACTAAATCCACTGACAGAAATTTTCTCCAATTCTATACATCATTGTATGAAAAATAATCCTTGGCCTCGTCACTTTATTGTATACTCTTAAACTTGTTAATACATCCATATTCGTACTTTAGCTTAAATACGGCATGCAGATATACTTCTTCAGATATGAAACCCATATTATACAGTTGTATTTTCTCTTCCAGTATGACCTTGTTTGAGATCATGCCGTACCTATAGCGACCTAACGGTGTAAACAATGGTACATTTATCGGTTCAAGAATTTCAGCTCTTTAGAATGTCTACCGTATCAATAAATACCTAGGTACCCTTTGTACCTTTAAACACAAGCAGCTCTGGTAGTTAGACCTGAATCAGTTACCTTTATGGGAGCCTTCACTAGATAAGCCCTTCTAGCGAAACAAGCTCAAAGATATAAACGCTGTTAGAGACAATAAACATATATGAGTTTTGTGCGTCGCTGTATCACGATTCTATATATGCACCACCTTATAGGATTGGGGTTTACCGAGTTCTGGTTAGGAGGTACTGTTCGGCATCTTATGGCACTAAACAGGTATTACCTAGATTAGGGAGGAGTGTACCCAAAAGTTTACACTCCGTAGGCAGGCCGCAGTGTCGCTTAAAGCTACAGTGAGTAGAAGGAATAAAGATTGCTGTTTGTGGAACTACTAGGTACCTAGTAGAAGTCTAAGCTACCTAGATCTAAGATTTGACCGGGGCGCTGTACATTTAAAATACTTACCTACGTAGAATTCTCTTAGAAACCTAGAATAATTCACCGAGCCGAAGGCGGTGACTAAAGCTCTCGCGGTAGTATTTTTATTCTTCACTGCTATTATAAGTACCTACTATTAGTTATTTACATAGTAGAGTGTTCTTTGTTGTTCACTTAGGCTAAAGGGCTCAAATTGAACAATGACCATCTACGTAAGTTTTTTTAATCCTATCTGAACGGTATTGACATCATTTCATTGGCTTGCACTGCCCTATTGTGGACATCTACTTGCTTTATTTACAGATGATTTCGGTAGTGTCTAGCAATAGCTTCGATAGGGCTATTTAAAATCTGGATTTTCTTTCTTGTATGCCTAATGTAGATACTATCTTGACCAGGACCGGTTGGTTTGAGTACTGCTACAAGTGTGATGATTTTTCGTTAGGTGCCCTAGCACGCCCGCTCTAGCGCTTGTGTCTGCCTACGTATATAGGGGATCTGTGGCTTGATGGGCTTTGCTTGGCATTGCCCAAAAGTCATCGGTTATAGTAGATAAGGGATATATACCAAGTTTGGAAGAAAGTATCTCAATGCATGAATTAAATGCTTGCTTTTGAGTCTCAAACATAAGATATTCCGTAGTGCTCTGGTGCTTTGATTGGTGGTAGATGGTGATGAACCGCTACCTATAGCATTCTGTAATAGCTCCACTTATACCGGGATCTGACCCTTTCTTTAGGGCCTTGTTAGACCCAAATCTGGACCAAAATTGAACTCACCAGCTCCTAATTACCTATTTATGTAATTCTTCTTTTTTTCTTTCCTTTCCTTTCCTTTCACTACGCCGACCCGTGTTTGCATTCCTGCGCAAATGTGTGACACGTGAAATTTAGGGGCTGCCATGGTCATGTGAGGGAGCTGTAGCCAGGTGACTTATAGGGGTATTGCACAGAATCACTGGCTGTGCACTGACAAGATGATGTGGTCGTGACACACAGAACATCGGGGACAACCACTGGCAACTCAAAAGAGATAGCTCAGGAAACTTTCCACTGTTAAAACTCTCCCGCCAGCCTTTAGGCTTTTATGCTTTCTACATTCCACCTGGCCATGCAAACAACAAAGGCTGCTGCTTGTGGAAAAGGCTACTGCTGGGGCAACAAAGAAGTATGCTAAGACAGCAGCGCCGAGCGGAGAGCTGATGACATCTAAAGTCTTCGGCGCAAGCAAAATATTTATTTATTGCTGTATTGGGATCAGATCATGAGCCCTTCCCCGATTTTAAACACGAGAGATTATTTACACCGACAACATCACACCCGCGTCTCCCGCATCAACCACCGCTCGTCAACCCCATTATTGGTCGCCAGAATGGAATCTCTCCGAACCCAGCTCGCTGAAACCGTAGGCGCGCTTACCGAGCGAGACAAGAAGTTCCGTCAGCTCCGAGCCGACCATCTGAAGGACAAGAAATCATGGGAGGAGGCAAAGACAGAACTTGAGGAAAAGCTTAAGCACCTCGAGTTAGAGAATCTGAGACTAGAGGCGGTCACGAAAAGCCTACCATCTCCTCTAGCACAGAAGAGCAAGGAAAATTTGCTCAAATGGGAGGACCTGGAAGATGCGGATGGAGACGAGACGGTACCGATCACGCGTTCACGGATGAAGATGGCCGAGGCGCAGTTCAAAAAAATGGGCGAACTATGCGAGGCACTTCAGGCCGAGCTCGCTCGGTCGAGCCCGGTGCCCATTATTAATCTGAGCGAGGACGAAATTAAGACACGATGGAACCAGCTTCGGGTTCTGATCCGCAATCTGTCGCTGGACGCCCTCAGCAAGCCTTTCTCGATAGATTTGGTGTCGGACAAGCACAAAGAGGAGTTCAAGATGCTCTCGCCACACTGGAAGACTTACGCGAACACGGCAAACATAACCTGTTATCTCTTCCGCGCCCTTATTTGGAGATACATTCTACGCTATTTCGAGGTGCCATGCCGTGCGGCGGGCCGCGATATCAGTAGAAAGATTGCAGAGGTGGCCGAACCCCTTTCAAAGACACTACCAGATGTACATTATCAAGAATGGAGCATTCGCACCGCAGCCCTAATACACAAGGTCTACCCGATCGACAAGAGCCTCATCGAAGAGCTCACCACGAAGATTGCAGGGGCGACTACGCCTCTTGCTGGAGACGTGGACCCCATCGCTCTCAAAAACTCACTCCGAACTATTGTCACGGCGGCAGCAGAGCTCAGCGCTACATTTGACCAATCCCGTTTCGTCGTGCTGATGTATAACGAGCCCGGAAGCACTCAGACACACGGCTTCCCGTTCGTGCCGGAGCTGATGGACATGAGAGTGAAGATGGCGTCACAAGGAATGGTGACCTTGATGATTACTCCGAGTCTCCTGAAGAGGGAAGCCACATATTCGATAGTCGAGAAGGCGGAGGTGATCTGCTGACGAAGACAACGTGGAAGCGGTTAGGGGAGGAAACGGCACTCTAAAGAAACACTTGTTGGGCTACGTCATGAGGCATGCAAGCTACTGGGAACTATAAAACCTTACACATACACAAGCAGAATGAGCTAGATAAATGAGATGGGTCTTTCGGGATTGCGATGGTCATGTACTACTTATCACGGAAGATGATTGCCGCATAGGCTGGATTGGCATGAGATGAGAATAGCTCGATAGATGAAGCTAGTGAAAGGGGATCAGAGGAATTGGCCTTTCGGGAGCCTTGTACCCGGTAATACCAAAAAAAAAGTCAAATCACAACCCACGAATACAGAGTACCTAATCAGCCGATTTGAAGATGTTGACCTTGATAAGGACTGAAAAGTATATAAGATGGCACCTATGGAATTGGCTGGCCGGTTGACGGTTTAGTGGATGTTTAGTGGACAGCTGTAGGGGCCATCAAAGAATATTCTCTTCGAGGCTACTTTTAGGTTTATAGATAGGTAATTAGGTAAACATAAACAATGTAAACAAAACATCAGGTAGACTGCATACATACAGTTCAGCTTTCCCTCGATCCCATCTCATCTCATCAAATCACATCACATTACTGTACTTTACCTTCTCTAGCTCTCATGGCGACCGAATCAGATCTGATATTCTCGCCACAGGCAAACCATAATTTCTCCCGCATCCTCACCGACCTGAAGAGGGCGAACCTCTCCATCTCCAACCGCCTGCGCTCCATCAGAGACGACGCAGACTTCGTCAGCGAGGTGGCCGCGGCCTTCGCCCGCCCCCTGGTCGCGAACGAGCGCTGCGGCAGCTGGTACATCGACCCCGCGGCCAAGGCCGAGTCGGCCTACTTCAAGAGCACGGACGGGCACGCCGGGCAGTGGAACTTCAGCGCGCGCCGCCTCAACCTCCACCTGCTGCCCCTCGTCGGGCGGCACGACGGCGTCGTCGTCGTCGACTCCACCCGCCGCGGCAAGCAGATGCCCGACGCCCTGAGCAAGACCGTGCCCATCTGGTGCTGCGTGCTCAACCACGTCCTCTTCCCCTCCCCCGCCAAACCCCACCGGCTCTACACGCCCCCGCACGTCGTCTCGCCCTCGGAGCACGCCCAGGCCGAGGCGCGCATCCCGGAACACGTGGCGGCGCTCACGGCGCTGCTCGCGCCCGCCGACGTCGCGGCCCAGCGCCGGTTCGTGTCGAAGCCGCTGCGCCCCGTCTGGGTGACGCCGGACTCGCCCCTCACGCCGCGGGCGGGCGCGGGCGCGATCTTCGACGACGCGCACCCCGTCGTGTGCTGCACGAGCTCGCGCCGCGTGCCCGGCGGCGAGATGAGCGAGGGCGGCTACATCCAGGGCGCGGGCGACGACACGGAGAACTGGGCCCTCGGGCTCACGCCGCCCCTGTTCTGGGCGCACGCCGGAACGCTCCTCGCGACCGTCGAGGCCGACCTGCCCGATCTCGTGCGCGCGCTCGTGGCGGAGGGCCGGCTGGCGCCGCAGTCGCGCGCTGCTGCTGTGCAGGTCGCGCGCGGCCTGTTTGTTAGCTCGTTGCCTGTGCCGGCGCAGGATGCGTCGGCGTGCATTGTTGCTTTTGTTACGGCGGCGCAGGAGGGGCTAGAGAAGGGTGGTCCCGCGCGGATGGAAATACGCATCAGCAACCGGAAGCTTGCGAGCCGAAATCTGCGCGTGCACCTAGAGCCTATATGCGATTTCGTCGGCGCATATCTCCGCGAAGGCGACGGCGAGACCCAGACACCAAAAAGGATACTGATTGCCTGCGAGACTGGCAAGGACTTGTCGATAGGGGTCGCGCTCGCGCTCCTGTGCAGGTTTTTCGACGACGAGGGGAACTACACACCTCTCGCCCCGGATTCGGGTGTCAACAAGAACATTATTAAGAAGAAGTTGATTCGGATTATGACGGCGTTCCCCGAGGCACATCCTAGTCGTGCGACCTTACAGAGTGTTAATAGCTATCTCATGGGCTAGAGGTCTAAGATATGCTTTTCGACTCACGAAGCGATGGATATGATATATGCCTGGAGACATTTGTGTGATTTTGACTATCTATAACGTTATATCACTGCAGCATGAGACGAAGGCACTCATCTGTGTCAACTCACTGCGATGTCTAGCGCATCGCCCGCGTCACTACTGCTGCTATTGTGCTCAGTAGCTATCTTGTATAGTGAAGACTCCTCCCTTCCCTCTGGATTTTGCTCTATTATTAAGGCAAAGACATACGGCGCGGTTCGAATATCATCTCGAGAAGGAAACAGCTTTGATGGCGTGGGCACGTTAGAAAAAATCACGTGCGCTACGTATTATTGATTGCCTTGTGAGAACAGGCGACGCGACAAGGCGGCCGTTTCACAGAAACTGTACAACGCTGCGTATAGCCCTGTCTATCCATGTTGTGTGGTTCCACGGGCGGTTCTTCGCGCGTTGTTTATTTGTCCACCAAACAAGGGTGGCAAGAACAAGGGGGGTCACAACATAGCATGAGGATATACCTTGTTCGAGCGCCGTAGTAGGAGGGCTGTGCCCTTGAGGATTGACTGGCGTGGTCCTTAGCTGTAATTTACGGTTGTGTGACGTGGGATGATTCGATAAGAAATATAGACTTGGCGGACTGGATGAAGTGTGATGGATCAGTATAGTGTCCAGGGAGTTGAAGTATATCAAGGATCACATTGTCTCACTATTAAACGCCTGCTATACCATCATGCTCATCCGATGCCCAACATCCATTACCCTGGGTCTGCATGTCTCGACTACTTAATTAATTGTGTCCAATAGCTAACCGCCTTCCTGCCGTTTTAGTCCAGTCTCAGTTTGATACCAAGCCTGGGCTAATTCGGTAACACAGCCTCGTCGCCTCTAACACCCTAGAGCTCGTGACAGAGCATCCTTATTGTAGCCCTAAGATAGTCCGTTTGCTCATATCTGCGTGGACCCACTCGACCATGGTGTTCCCAACGTCACCCACGAGGCCCTCGTAGTGTTCGCCCGTAAAGAAGAGGCCCGTGTGCGCCGCCACCTCGTCCATATCCTTCATGAAAACGCCCACCCACTTCGGGTCAACCTGGCCGTGAGACTTGGCAACATTACAGAACTTCCGCCCCTTTTGCTTATCTTCCTTTTCCCTGTCCTTACTCTTAACCTTGGCTTTCTCCTTAGCTTTCTTTGCGGTCGTCCCCTCATGTGTCAGGTCTGGAGATACTGGCGTCCATTCTGGGGGTGCGACCTGTGATGCCTCGTGGCTCAGCGCTGAGAGCTTTTCATTAACCTCTGGTGTCGATGTAAGTGGCGATGCTTCTGACTCTGCTAGTATCGTGGGAGATGCTATGGCAGCGGTAGCAGTAGCAGAAGCAGTAGCAGCAGCAGCAGCTTCTTCCTTCTTCTTTCGTTTCTTCTCTTCCTTGGCCTTTTTCTCGGCTTCTTGCGCTAGCTTCTTTCTCCGCTTCTCAATTATCTTCTCCCGATCTTTGATTGCCTTTTCGCGGTCTTTTACCGCTTGCGCATAGACCTTTTGTGCACGTTTTGCTTCCTTTTCCGCTAACTTTCGAGCGTCTTTATCAGTGTAATCCTCTAGATTCAGCGGGTCGGGTTTAGGCGGCAGTTCTGGCACGGCTGGAAGGTCGAGGTCTAAAGCAGCTACTGCTTGTGTTACATCTGCTGTTGAGACCTTATCTTCGACGAGGACTTCACTTATAGGAGATGAAATGGTGTCGTGCCTACTTGCTTGTACAGTGTCTGAAAGGATGTCATTTGGTGTAGAATTAGGAGTTGTTGTCTTTTCATCGAGTAAATTATCTGCTGTTGCAGATGGTGCGTCGTCAAGCATCGGCTCCGGACTAAGAAGCTCCAGGCTTGATCGCCCACTATTCGATGGGCTCGGGGGCTGAGATTCATGTTTGTATATCTCATTTTTGGACTCTAGACTAGGGTCATCAACTGATATGCGTGGTGATGAGGGGCCTTTCTCTAGATAGGGGCTTTTCTCTTGACTGTCATGAATCGACGCAGAGTGGGTGTCGTCTCGTTCAGGATCTTCCTGCTTTTGCTTCTTCGGGAATCCATTACAGATAGTATAATATTGAATAAAGCGGACTTGAGGTGGTACATGCGGGAAACCAACCTGTTTTAAGTCATCCACATCCTCTAGTTTTCGGACGCTTTCGTAGCGAGATTTGAGAGAATTAATATCAAACATGCTGCCACCAAACTCTAGATGGGACATGACGTGGTTGGCGGCGGCGTCAATTAAGCCTTCAGAATTATGTTTCTTCACGAAATGTACGACATTCTTCCACCAAGTCCTTTCCTCAATGCGAACGTCATTTGCAAGGCTTGGGTTGAAATTCGGATCATTAGTGAAGGCAGGGCGCATGAAGGGCGCCGGTGGCGGCGGGGGAGAGGGCAGCGCCTCGGATATCGTTGACGGGACAGAGTACATAGAGAGGTTTGGTGATGGGAGGCCGGTTAGACTGGAACTCGAAGTAAACTCCGTTGGTAGTTCTCCTTGGACTTTTGGGGTCTCATTCTTTCTAAACAAGCTGGATATCCCAGAAACGATGACTCCTGGGTGCATGCCAAGTAACGGAGCATCTAAATGCACAGCTCCGAGGATACGGTGCTTGAAATAGCCATGCTGAGACTGATATGTGCCCGACTACACCAACCATTTATTAGTCGTAAGACTCGGCTCGACGGGATGTATTGGACCACTCGCCTTGAGGATAACGTCAGCAGCCAACAACCCACCCATCGAATGTCCAACGAGGATGATATCTGTCTTGGGAGATTCAAGAGGCTCGAGCCATGTGCTGAAGTTATCGCGAGCAACATCAATAGCCTTATAGGTCTTATATCTCGGATAAACCTTGGAGTGCACCACATGACTATCAAAGAGGGCTAGCTTGAGATACCTGTGCACATGAGCCGGAAACGATTGAAACGAAGTGTCATTTCCCATGAAGCCATGAACGTAAACCACTAGGAGTTTACGTCTCTCTATTTCCTCATATTCTGGCAAGGAGGGCGTCAGGGACTGAGTAGACGATGTGCGGGGATCATTATAGAGGCCTCCAAACGGGGACTTTGTTGGGTTGGAGTGTCCGCTGCTGGGTTGAGAAGGCCCAGTGAGGCCCTTGAAGTCTGCAGCAGCAGAACTCATGATTGTGGATGATTGATTTAGCGATGTAAAAGTTTCCTTCTCAAAAGCTAGGTGATACTAGACTTAGGAACAATCATGAAGTTGTGTTGAGGTTGGCTGGGGGCTAGCTGATGTCAACGGGTGCGCGGTGGAGTTAGCTACCTAGTTGCATTGGTTGGGTGCCTGCATTGGTAAAACAATGTGGTACCTATTTAAGGTCGTAGGCAGCAGAGAAAACACCATTTCAAATTATCAACGTAACATATATATAAGATAGGGGTTAAATGTGTATATATTTTATCAAGTTTTGAATAGCAACAGTAGGTTTCTACCTTTGATGTATGTATCTAGACAACATGGAAGGTTATAAGAGGAGGATTGCATCCGATATAGAGAATATCTACCCACATATAGACATCTGTACCTACCTAATTTAGACATTCATGTACCAAGTACGGATATTGGCGCCACATTTTGCTGGGCAAACGGCTCCCTCTGTAGGTAACTTATTTAGCAAATTACCTACATACTTACCACATAAATGTACCTATTTATAGAAGCTGTGCTCTGTAGGATGTAGGTAAGTAGTGCCCTATTCTGCACCTATACTCTGGAATGGAGCTGAGACGTCGGTGCTGAAAGAGTGCGCAGTACATATAGGTGGGATGAGCCAGCTGGGCAATAGCTCGGAGGCATTCAATCTTGGTAATTGCCGACTACCTAACTTAGCGCTAACATCACCTCCTGATTGATTGAACGCCCGGTCGTCGGCCTCAACTTACACACTACCCACTATCTACATTCGTTACCTACCTCTACCGTACGCATCTCTCGCTTGCCTGCCGGGCAGCCGCTCACGTCGCCGGATGTCAGTAGAACACAATTACAAGCCTTGAATTCTGCTGGTTTATCCGTGCTATTTCTTGTTACTGTCTACCGTCTATCCCCTACAGTATACGGTATTCTGTACTCTGCCAAACTGAAGCCGGTGATCAACTGCTCGCTTTGTCTGTCAGCTTATCTATCGCATCTCACCACCCACGAAGTGCGGCTGTGGCCATGGACCTCCCGACCGAGATATGGCAGATGATCTATGGAGATATCCACGACAATAAGACTTTATCGCGCCTGTCACGCACTTGTAGATTTCTATGGGAGCTGGGCATACCGCTTCTTTATAAGAAATTCGAGACATTCGACCTCAATGATGGGAGACCGATACACTACCAGAGCCTCTCGGCCTTCATCCGCACCGTTTCTAACAACCAGTATCTCGCCAGAGTTGTTACTGAGATGTATGCAATTTTTTGATATTTCTGTTGATCCATCTATCAGTCACTCTCTGAAGTCGTCTGATATGGCGCTATAGCCCAATTCGGCCGATGTCTTCGCCAATGGGGAGACGGAAATAGTTTAACTAGGTCTCATAAATGCTCACTTATCATGCATCTCAATAAAGCTAGTCACCGTGACTAACTATCTTTTAGGAGCTGTACAACCTCGGCATACACCAAGCATTATGACCGCGAAGACCTCTTCAGGCAGTATTCTCAATATGATTCTGCCTTGGTTGGGGATGTTGCCCGGCGCCTCCGGGTTCCGGTTTCCAACATCCGTATGAGTTCCGCCACGCTATGGGGGGTATCTAGCCGGAGTAGTTTCGCGCATCAGCTCCTAGTATGCTCGCTGCCCAACCTTAAAACCCTTGAACTTAGGGTTCCGAGTTCATCCGAGGGGTTCAACGAGTGCCTCTCCATCTGGGGGGCCAAAATCCCCTCAAACCGTCTCTGGTCACTCACTGAGCTGAAGATCGAGGAGGAGAGTATATCGCGGCGCTTCAACTTTGCCGACGTCCAGGACATCATACGGTACTCGCCCAACCTTGAGTACCTTTCCTTGAAGAGATGCTATAGTATCACGGCCGACTACGACCTCGACCTCCGGAACCTGAAGCGGCTACGCATCATCGAGAGTAGGTTTCACCGCGAGGGCCTGTTCCTCTGCAAATACTGCCGGCGCCTCGAAAACTTCACCTACATCTCCTTCGGACCGCACTGGGCCATGGACCGGCTCCCCGCCGAGATCGTCGTCGCGCTCGAGCCCGCGAAGCAGACCCTGAGACAGCTCGAGATCTTCCATTTCTCCAGGGATAGTCCCCGCGAGCAGCACCAGGGCATCGAGTCGCTGCGCGACTTCCCGGTCCTCGAGATCGTCACCCTCAACCCCGGCGCCCTGTCCGTTACTCCAAGCCCCCCCGACACCCCGACTCGTGGCATGCTCGTCGAGAAGTTGCCGGAATCCCTGGTAGCCCTGACTCTCGTGAACGTCTCGCGCGATCTGCTCGAGGATATCAGGCTGTTTGCCCAGTGCGCAATAGAGGGAGGCTTTCCACATCTACAAACAGTCTCGATATCTGGGGGTCCACCAGACCCTCGACCGGATGAGACGTCGCCTACTATTGAACATTTTGACGAGTCGGAATGGAAGCTCTTCCGTACCATGTTTGAGAGCGGTGGCGTCGAATTCGAGTGTCAGAGCGACTGGTGGCATCGCTTGAGGTCATTATGTGATATGGTGCCATAAGCTTTGCTTAGCTCCCGATCAACGATGTACACCTATTTTCGTCATGGTACGAGGGAGAAAGAGCTACTTCAATGACTGGATACCCAAAACAAAGCAATTTTGTTTTTAACAAATTTTTTGTATTGTCTAGCTGAGGCCATGTCTGTCTGTCTGTGCCGCAGCTGGTATATTTTGGAACGCCTCGTCCGCGTCGTCTTTTGGGTAAAGCAGCTCCTAAAACCGCTTGTTGGCCAACCCAACGTGAATGTGTAAAATGCCATACGTAACGCCTGACGCCATGCTAAAACCATGAACTATGCACTAACCGTAGAGAACCGTGAAGCCGCCTCGAAAAAAAAAGGAATGGGTAGTTTTACTGGCACCCATCCAGAATATTTTTACACCCCCGTAGCATGTCTGCATCACCGTCCTTCATCCTGCCTGGGTATCATGTTTATATCCGTCCACTTAGTAATGGACCGTTCGGGTTCTGTCATAACCGATCAGCCAAGAGGTTTCTAGAAGACGGATGATCTGATGAATGCACCTGTTTTCTCCTCTTCAGCTTGGACGACCGATCATCACCATCGGCCGTAGAGTAACCGCCCGTGTCATCATCGTATCCTTCACCATAACCCTCAAAGCTACTGTCTTGGTAGCTTCTTTTCTTGCCAAGTCGACGATTGCGGTCTAATTGGGGCGCTAGTGCTTTGGAAGACTTTTGAGCAGCACCTGTGGCAGATAATGCGGGAGTGTTAGGAGCGGTCGCTCGTGGAACTTGATCCGAACCCGTCTTTTTCGGAGCATTCGAGGGTGCCATATCTCCCAAGACGGAACTGTCCCATAGTGATTTTGGTATTTGTCCTCTAGACACGGTCATGGCTCTCGTCAGGTTAGACTGGCAGGATGCAGTAAACCCCCTCTCAATGTCCCTTCCGGAGACGACGCGGTTTTGCCAATCCTCTTCCGCGACCATTAGCATCTCCATGAACGGTGATGGTTCTTTCTTAGTGATTTCGAAATGGCCAACGAGACCCAATGTCTTGATCTGGCCCTTGAACGTCTTACGTAGCGCATTCTTTTCGCCATTCGGTTTCGTACGAGCGACCTCGGCGGCAATGCCTGTTAGGTCAAACAAGTCGAACAAATCTTCCGATAGGCGCGGTGAAGATACAGATGAGGCTAGATAAAAATAGGGTGTCAACAAGGGTACTATCACGTGCCGGTTACTTGGTCTACTTAAAGATTGCCAGGACATCTGTATCGAAAAGAGACTCCCTATAACTAGGATGATAGATACTCTTGAGACATTAGAGGAGCCTTACGATTCTTGCAGAGAAGGTATTTTTCGCCCACTTCTAAGTGTAGGTCCTGAATACCGATTTTGCGGGGGTCATCAAGGTGAACTTTCTTGTGCTCGCGGGCCCCAGTGTCGTCAAACGAATTCTTCCGCTTGTTTGAAGAGACACCCATCATTGCAATGTCGTGGGAATTGTCGAGCAATAGATGAGATCCGTTTACGCTATGCGCTGGCTATAACAAGATTAATGACAAATTAGCGGGATGGTGAGCGGTGGGCGAGAGCATTTGCGGATAGTGGAAAGGGATAAGAGTTGCTAGTCCTAGGTAAGAAGAACAAGAAGACGAGACGGAAATATGGCTCACAGTGGGAAGCGAGGCCGCCGTGGAAGTCATCGAGGCGGTCATGCTCAATCCCTGGTCCGTCACGCTTGGAGAGAATTGGGAAGGGCTCTGGGGTGTTCGAGGGTTAAATGACATGGTTGCCATCGAGATCAAATCGGGGTGCTAGATTCTGGATGCGAGCGATCGGTGAGGAAGGAGAAGGGGATTTGATGCAAAGAAGTAGGCGAATGCCGCACGAAACGAACGCCGATCGGTGGGGACGACGTTGAGAAGCTGCAGTCGGCGGAACGGTGATGAACGGCGAGACGATAGCCGCCGAGAAAAGTAGTAACTTTCTAATGTCTAACTACGCGCTCGATAAATTCGCGACAGGAGTGACGCTGATGTGAAGTGCGGAAGTGTAATGGAAGGCCTCTCTCATTCGGCGGCGAGGATGGTGGCAAGATGCGCGCCAGGCCACCGACCGAGTTGCCGTGGTCGAAGTGCTCCGAGTCCGCCCAGCATAAACAACCCCGGAATCAATCACCTGTTGCAAGCAATCGTATTAAATCTTTCCCTTCTTCTAGAGTTAGCGAAGGCGCTCGAAAAGGTGCGGCGATGGCTCGTGGTTGAATATCGACGATCAAGGGCGTGGTGCGGTTGTCGGTCGGTAAGAAAGGTTGGTTGGTGGTAGGTTGTAGGTGAATGGGAGGTTGAGAATTCGGAAACCTACCTAGATAGGTAGACGGCAAAGACTAAAGATGGGGGCAGGTGGCCTTGCCTTGTCACCCGGCAGCACCACCAACCACCAGCAGCAGGCAGGGACGTCCTTGTTCCGCCGCCCCACCCCCTGTATAAAGTTACAAGTACGTACCTACTGAGTATACCTGCCGCCCACTGATAGAATAGCGCTACCGCCTACCTACATACCTAAGGTACGTACCTGAGTAGGGGGGATGGTAGTACCTACTGGTACTTTGTCCCTGTCCCCACGTCCCCATGTCGTTCTGCACCTCTTGTGGTAATCATGGGAACAAAGCGAATACTCGTACTGCGAACAGTATCTATATAGGAGTACATACATAATGTAGGTATGTAACCAGTGGTGTGGTCGATGCATGTAGGTATCCCCTTTGCCCACGTACTTGTACAATATCCATCATTTTAGTGCCTACTACCCACTAGACCAGGATTTTCATATAGAATATGTCCCGATCCCTCATGAACACAGCTATGGCTGGTTCTGACCCTGTATCACGTATATCGCTATACTCGAGACTGAGTTATTTAGGGCGCCCAATGTTAGATCAAGGTAGGGTATCCAAACAACTTCGAGCTTATCTCACTGGTTTTCAATAGGTAGGTATATATTTACAACGAGGTGATGGGTCTATTACGGTATCGCTGTCTATCTACGCATAGATCCCATGGGTACTCTGTAGAGGGAGGTGGATATCGCATCACATGACAGGAATTATAGCCGGTTGATTTATACGCATGTATATATGCATAAAGGACAATCATTCAGAGTGCTTGTTAACGAGGCTAATTAAAGACCTCTTCTACTCTACTTACATACACAGTACGATGCTATCGCGCCTGTGTGGTATCACTGCAGCTGTGCATAGCGGGCTGGGCGAATCATTTTCTTTCTGGTTGGGCTAATAGATGCCTAGATAGTGTAAGTGCTGATTTCTTTTCTTCATAACTTACCTATCTACTCCTAGACCACATACTATCTAAGTAAGCGTACAGCCTGTTCAGAGGGATACTCAGAAGGGTGGCGAGCCAACGCATCGTACGCATAGCTGTTACGGCTACAGGTACAGGATGGGTCGGTTCGGACACACATCATCCCTTGTCAGCATGAGGTGAAAACCTTTTCAGCCGTTGGAAATAATTGGATGAGCCAGGTGGTGTGGTAATAATAAGATGCTTGGCTCGTGTCGCAAATAACTAATGCAAACCCTCAATATACTGTAGAAACTACGTATAACTTGCCTGTATACTGCTTGACTCGCCTCCGGCTCGTTGCTACGAGAGGTTGGCTGAAGCTGGAAATCAAGCCTATTAGAGGGAATGGTGCGGTGAGGAATATGTTGGTGTGTTGAAGCATCCGGTCATCTCACGATATAAAGAATTATATTCTGTACAGAGACACTACCTAGGTAGGTAGTGGGCTTGTACTTGTATTTTATAGTATTGAAATGCGGTGTAATATTCTGTACCTGAGTCCGATTAGTTTCCCCCTCACGCTTAGTAGTACATCTTAATACCTAAAAGAACCTTGGAAGCCTTTTTTTCAAGATACCTATCCCGACGTCCCCGAACGAACACCAACAGGGCCCCCGGGCATGCCGTAGGGTAGGTATGCAGCATACAAAATACTTAGGTACGAGTCAGGAGCTCTTGCCGCCGGTTTATTACAGAGCATTCCGTCAGTATGGATCCCTCAACAAGGTCCCCATTTCACTCGCGCGCATTCATTCATCCACTTTCCCTGACACCTGGATCAGTGCCATGGGTCATGCACCGCCTGGACCTGGAGGTACCTCTCACCACTTCCTAATACCTCCCACTTACCTAATCCATGTCCGATGCTATAGGTAGGCACATGTACATATTCAGTACTGTAGGCGATATCGAGATACATTGGGGCCTTAACGCGCCCAAAGGAACTTGGAACATCTCCCCCAACCCGCCCGCCTGTCCATCCGATACCTACCTCAATACATAAGCACGGTCCTGTACGACTGTACCCTCTGCTACCCGAACCATCCCATTTCCGCCCTCACACGCTAAACTTTCACCCATCCGACTTCGATCAGACAATCACCATCTGCCTCGCCGCAAACACTACCAACAACCAATTTCGATCCGCGCGCTTCCGGTAGCATCCCAGTAGGCCGTCGACTCTTAATACTACCAGCCTCCGCCACATCGCCCGCCTCAGGTACACTAGATAATGGCGTCGTCGAGGCTGGCAGGAGGTGCGAAGCATCGGCTTATGATGGAGATGCAGGATCTTTCTAAAGAGAAATGGGTGAATATTGATGTAAGTGGTCATGCTCGCTCCAGCATCGGCCACGGTAACTCATGCAGCGACCACGCTTGTAGCTCGTGAATGATAATATCCTTCGCTGGCGCCTCGGCCTTATCGTTGTAAATCCGGATAGCGCCTTCAACGGCGGATACTTCAAGGTGAGGAAATCTTCCCTTCATGCTGATCGGTTGTACGATCCCAACGTTCTCCTAACATTCTTCCGTTTGGTGACAATAGGCCGAGATGACTTTCACCGAAGAATATCCCTACCAACCGCCCACTTTCCGATTTTTGATTCCGATATACCATCCCAACATTTATCCCGACGGTAAACTATGTATTTCTATTCTCCACACACCCGGCGAAGATATCACATCAGGCGAGCAAGCAAGCGAGCGCTGGTCTCCTCTACAAGGCGTCGAATCAGTTCTCCGTTCAGTTCTCCTCCTCTTAGACGATCCCGAGATCAACTCCCCGGCAAACGTAGATGCCAGTGTGATGTACCGGGATTCGCGTAATACGTACAATAAGAAGGCAGGAGAAATAGTCGAGAAATCCAAACATGACATCCCCGAAGGATTTGTGATGCCCACAACCCTTGAGCCTCCGCCGCCACCCAAGTCGGTTGATGACGATGCTGCCTTTTGGGACGAGAGCGACGAGGAGCTTGATTTTGGGGGCAGCGACACCGGGGACGATGAAACGGCCGATTTCGACGAAGATGGCGAGGAAGAGGGACAGAGCGACGACGACGATGTCTGACGACTCATCTGCGACAAGCCGTGGAGGAAATTGTCTCCAAGGCGTGCAATTCATCCCCACGGCTGAAGACTGCCTGCAACGAAGGCCTCTCCCGGCTACGAGTGCGAGCACACTACGGTCTAGATAGTGCTGCCGAGTTTAGGTTTGGTTGACACTATCCCGTATATGCCGTTCGAGAGAGGCTAGGACCATTTATGAACGGGCAGGCATGGCTTCCAAGTCAAGTCACTCGATGAACAAATTTCCCTATCAGCGGTATATATATTCTTGCATAGCGTCGGATACTGGCGTCCTCTGGGTCTCTTTGACTAGATAAGGGGAGTTGTGTGCTTTTACAGAACTTTGATTTTGCTTCTAAGCTTCGGATTGGCTATCGGCTAGTTGCCGTATACTCCTTCATAGAAACGTCAACCCTAACAATTACATAGCTGGCTGCCATTGTCATAGTTTAACCAGTCTAGGTATATGGTTAAATAGATGGCTACGCATACTAGGATTTAAACATATTTTCCCTTGGCAACGCTCACCATCACTACCATGTAAAGATTATTCAAGGGCTAAAAGATCGAAGTGTATTCTAGGGAAATGGTGGGGTATGTCAATACTTTCTTTGGTTAGAAACCTGTCTCTTGATAAGTGTCAGATCGAAGCTCAAGTGTGTATACCTGCTGCGTATAGTATAGGAGGTAGGTCTATGTAGGTTAGGTTTAGTCTACATAGGCATTTACCTAAGACCCCTCACAGTAGACTACGCATGCCTACTCCATAACTTAGGAGGGGTAGAGAATGCATACCGATGTATCTACCTAGGCAGCCAACCGCTTTTTTAGGTACAATATCTAATGAACGAACACTTGTAATCTCATGTTACGCAACAAAATACACAATCTTCTTAATACCTACTTGTAAGTTAGGTGTTTAAATAGAGCTACCTAACTTTTATTCATGCTGTCACTGAAACAATTTCCAACCCAATGCCCTTATGTTGCTAGAAGAAGGTACTTTATATATTTGTGTTGGTACTTCCCAAAGGCAGGTAACACCGCTTCAAGTGACGTACCCTAAAGTAAGTACCTGGCAATAATAATGTCCTGCAGCTGCGGCTAATACCTACCCTAGGCAGGTCCTACATAGACCTACCTACCTATTCTACCTAGTAAGGAAGTGACTAGACTAAGTTATTGTTTGTCGTCATCTTCAAAATCCTCATCTCCTATTCTACTGCGTACTCTTTACCAGCAGCGCTGACGTGGCTTAACTTCGCCCACTTCTCAGGGCAGTTGAAGGATTGCTTAGGAGCACGAGGGAACATGCTCACACCTACTCAATCGACACTGAGTTAACAAGCCTCAGTGCATCTTTTCCCCTGCGCTCGTTCATCCTGAACTGGCGATCAGGTCATTTCCTATGTCCATCGAACCAAACTTGTTGCCTCCCTGCCTCTTTGCTTCTGGACTCGTCTCCCTTTACAATGGTGTTCTCGGGTGAACCTGAGGAAGACTTAGTCTTGTTGCTACAAGACATTCTCGGAATACCACGTGTGGAAGCAATCAGTCGTCTAAAGGTATCGAACACCCCTCCATGTCACTTACTACTTACTGTTTATACCACAACTCGAGCGCCATGACTGTTGACACGCCTCTCCTTGCACATATAGGCAAACCACAATAGTGTCGAAAACGCAACGAACGAGTATTTTGACAACTCCCTAAGCACCAAGGTATCTTTGAGAACTCCTTGGTTAGTTCGATGGGGTAGGGCTGATAGAACCCTATAGTACAGATGGGATGAGTCGCATTTCAATACAACTCGCGATGGCGAGACGAATGAGACAGGCATTTGTTAAATACCCCGTCTTCCTTCAGTCAGGGCGCTTGCTTATACCAGCCCACAGCCTTCAATATACAGGGCGCCGACGAGCTCCCCTCCGCCAGCCACGTTAAAAGCGTAGCTCCGACACGCCCTCCCTCGCGAACGAACAATGCATCACCGTTGGGTAGGCTTATATACTTGCAGGTATTTATCCTGCTTGCGCTTTAACAAGGTGCTAATCCCCGGCGCAACAGGTCCCACCGACACTACCCAAGAAGACGCCGATCTTGCACGAGCGATTGCCGAGTCCGCTGCCGAGTCCGGTATAACACCACAAGAGGCCGGCGTTATTGACCACGAGACGAGCTCCAAATACTTCGGTCCCGCAAACCGCACAGAATATGATTATGAGAAGTGGGCGATGGTCCCGACAAAGACAATGGTGGAGGCTGAGGCAGCTGATCTTCCCCCCTCTAATAGGAAGAGAGACGTGGATGCGCCAGCTTTTCTACGGCAGTCAAAAAGCCACCGTCTCGGAGCCCTTCTTTCCATTTATAGCAAGATACCTCTAGCTAGGAATTTTCTCCTTCGTTGTGGTCGACTCGCCCCCACGTATGGCTACAACACTGAGTGGTGGAAAGGGAAACCTATTTTGAGACAGGATGTTCTCGCGAAGATGTCAAGAGGAGAACAGGTCACAGGCGAGGACGCCCATCCGGAGTTTGTCGACGAATTGCATCGCCTGGTGGCGTTTCTAGACAAGTCGGAGCGAAGCTATGCAAATGCTGATAACCTATCAGAGACTAAAGCGATTGACGAGAGCTTTGGTTCATGGACTCCGGATGTCGAAGAGAGACTATTTCAGGCATTGCAAGAAATAGGCACTGATAGTCCCGACTGTGGTCTAGAACATATGATCACGACTGGCAAAATAACATCTGTTATGCCACCGTCACCCCACCAATTCGATTCTGACGGACAAACTGAGGAAGAAGAGGGTACCACTTCTTTCATCTTTCTAGATATCGTACTAGATGTCGACACTTATTCGTGGGTGAATACTATGTACGATGCACTAGACCACCTTCTCTGGTCGAGTGCTCTATCGTTGGACTGTCCCTTTCCTCATGACGCCAAGACAGCGGTTTTGTTAAAACCTGCCGAAGTCCTCACTATGCGTTTTGGAGGCTCGGGCTTTGTGAAGCCGTGTGAGATACCCGAGGTTTTCTATGCCGACCGTTATATGAATAGCCGCAAAGATCTAGCCCTGCACTTCCAAACTCAAATCCGTGAGGTCAAGATCGCGCTCAAGAAACTAGTCTGGGCGGAAGAGGAACGAACTAAATGTACGGGTCAGCTCTGTTCCTTCAATCTGCAGGGTTTCAACCACAAACACGATATTCGCGAGTGCAGCAGCCAGATGATAAAATATGCCGAACAGCTCCTCGAGCGTCAGAAAAGGGACATGCAATGGCGTCAGTTTCAATGCCAATGGGAAAAGGGCACACCATATAGCATGGACGACCTTCGCCTCATCCACACATGGTCTGGGCCTTCAGGCTCTACGAATGATGAAAAAGTCGGCCAGGAGAGATGGGAGCATATCATCCAAGTCTGCAAGGATAGAATTGATGAAGCCGGCCGTGCATTGAGTGGTAAGTCCGACGCATATTTTGCCAAGGGTCTCGTGACTAATTCAATGCAGAATATGAACAGAAAAAGGAAGAATTGAACACCTATCTTGATGTGATCCGAAGACGACTCACTTGCCAAGAAGATGAAGTCGACGATGATCTGTTCGTTTTCCGCTCGCACAGTGACGCTTACCGCCCTGAGTATTGGGACCCATCTACAAAATATTTACTACGTGGTGTAGCCACTACTTCCGAGATCGCCTACGTCTGCGTCCGAGACGTAGGAGACTTGGCAAACCCCGGGGAAAATTCAGGAGTCAGGGACCAGTGGTGGAAGATTGGATACGTCAAGAGCGATGCTTCTCCCATCAAGTCCGAGGTAGGCATAAATGATTTCGCGAAGATCTCGCGAACGGACTACAGTGCTAAGCTACTATACAGAAAGTCACACTTGATGATGTCTTGAATGCGGCCGGGACCGAGGCTAAGAGTCCAATTCTGGTATATGCTTCAGAAGTCGCATTAAATCAGGAGCAAATCCCACTTTCTGACGCTCTGCGTGTGCGTATATCCGGACAAGCTTCTATAGTGGAAATAGATGCAAAGAGAATGACTAACGCATTAGTTAGATGTTTGTTAAGGCCGACAATCGCTCGTTTCAGCAGGAGCTTGCGCAGGAAGAAAGCTCACAAAAGACTAAGAATCAACTTGGAGATGTACAAATGCAAGATCAATCAGAAATAGGAATAACTGCGGAGGCTCTCGCACGAATTCCCTCGGAGGCCAGAGGTAAACGGAAACATAGTGTCGGCTCATCTGTTGCTACCAATGGGAGTATCAGGAGTGATCTGGGTGATGTCGAACTCACATTTGACGACCCTCAGATATTTCACGACGAGTCACTAAATCCTGTGTACCAACACAATGACTCTCGGTCCTCCGAGCTTAGTAGTGATGTCGTGACTCGCGGGTACGAGATACCAGGGCACGACGAGAAGGGAGGACAACATTATTTTGAAGGCCATAGTCAAGACGATGGCAATGGTTCGGACACAAACACTGCCACTACGCAGAAGATGCCGGAAATGAGCGAGCGCAAAGGAGGTGTCAATCCATTTCTAGCCCGACCCGGAAATTCAGCTCAAACCCCTATTGACATGATGGACTTGGATACGAAGCATGAACTTGAGGGAGGTTAGAAACCATGGGCATTTCGGTTACTCTGGCTATTATGCCCGGGTCTAGTAAGATGGTACATGATTGAAAAATGGATCTATCTGTATCGCCAGCATCGGGAATCCCATGACAGATGATACGCAAAGCACCAGTATGCTTGCTCTCGAGGGTCGACCTAGTATACTTTTCCGCTCAGCTAGTTCATGGTACGTAAAAGTCCCAGGATGCATTCGTAGTCTGGCCAGGTTCTGATGTGGTGGTGATAGAGATGGGCGGATTTAGGAATCAGGTCTGATTCCATCCACGTGCTATGCATGTACAATTATACCCACAGCCTTGAGTTGGCATTGTTGCATAATACATTGAAGCATGACAAGAGCCCCTTCAGGAGGCTAGGTACAAGGCTCTCACTTGCCCTAAATAGAAGCTTCGAGAAATTTCTACTGTGCTCTATATACCCTAGTCGCAGGCTAAAGAACGGCATAGTTGCATATCAAGTTGGGTTAGCATGGATTGAAATAGCATGTGATAGAATACCGACCTATGTACCTATTTAGATACGCAGTACGCAGTAAGTACATTTACCCCGCGACCCCACCAGGGTGTTCTCCAACGTTCTAAGCTTGACATCTTCTCTGACCGCCTAGGATATGGTAGGTAGTTAATAGTTCCTGCTAGAGCTACAGACCCATCAACCCATACCATCGACCCATCGACCCTCCTACATGTATCCAGCCACACTCTACGCATAGTCCAGTCCCGTCCCGTCAAGGCAACAACAAAGAAAAACTAGAACAGAGACAGTGACATACAAGTCGTTATCTTTTGGTTGCGGAATCTTTGACGCTTCCCTGAAGCTTGTTCCATCATACCCATACCGCCCATATCCCGCGACCACAGTTGAATCAGTTGAACCCGGTTTTGTGCCTCGCGGGACTTAGCTGGGTGCAACGTCACTCATCATCTGATCGCTAGCCTACTACAGTGCTACTGCTGTAGCGATCACCTGCTGCAAAACATCACCATCTCTTTCTTATCTGACCACGCCTGCGAGCCTTCGCACACCTTCGTGCACCTTCCACCTAAGATAGCTAGCCACCGACTGGAATCCGGCTATGCACAATCGCTAGTTGGAGGCCCGACGCCACGAGTCTCTAAATACGCAACACAAGCACAGCTTACGACGAGCGGAAGCATCTCTCCCGAGCCTTTCAATCCTGCCCATCGTTCCCCAAACCAACCTTTTATTCTCACCTGTTACAGCGCCAGGATTCCACACGATTGATTCGCCAATTCTGAGCATCAGCAACACACATAACTTGTTTCCACAAGTAGTAAAGCCGTCTTACAACCGACTTAATCGATACTCATAATCCACATCAACATCTCCATCTCCATCTACATCTACATCCAAATCCGCCCTTCCTTCTTTCTTTCATCCTCCAACACGCACTATCAGTCAATCCTCATCGTCTTTTTACCTTGGCCAACATGGTGAAAGAAACAAAGCTCTACGACCAGCTTAACGTCAAGCCTGACGCAACACAAGAGGAGATCAAGAAGGCATACCGGTATGTATTAGCCCTCTCCCAATTCCCTTGCTTTTGCCTCGGGGTCATGGAGTTACCTATCTCACACGCCTGTATGCTAACATACTTACAGTAAAGCCGCATTAAAATGGCACCCAGACAAGAACAAGGATAACCCGAACGCAGCCGAGAAGTTCAAAGAATGCTCCCAAGCCTACGAGATTCTCTCCGACCCCGAAAAACGCAAGATATATGATCAATATGGACTCGAGGTTCTGCTTCGAGGTGGCACCGCCCCGCCGCCTGGGGAGAATCCCTTCGCCAGCGGCCAAGCTGGTGGCATGCCTGAAGGATTTCAAAACTTTAATTTCAGCGGTGGTATTCCCACTGGTGCGCGGTCCTTCCACTTTACAACCAGTGGCGGCGGCAATCCATTTAATTTTAGCAATCCGGAGCAGATATTTAGCGAATTTGTTCGCAACAGTACCGGTGGGGACGATGATGATACTGCCTTTGCCTCCTTCTTTGCCAACGGCATGCCCCGAACTTCTGGTGGTAGATCAACGCGAGCTCGTGGCTTCCCAGGTGGGGATTCTTTTAGAAGTGGCGCTATGAGAGACGCAACAGTACCCGCCACCGAGGTCACGACGGTAGAGCGTGCTTTGCCGCTGACTTTGGAAGAATTGTACAACGGTATCAACAAGAAGATGAAGATTAAGCGCAAGACCTTTGATGAGAGTGGCAAGAGAACGACAAGCGATCAGGTCTTAGAAGTTCCGATCAAAGCTGGCTTGAAAAAGGGCAGCAAGATCAAGTTTAAGGGCGTCGGCGACCAGGAAGAAGGCGGGAAACAAGATTTGCATTTCATTGTTGAGGAGGTAAGGCTGAAGCTCAGAATTCGCCCTTAAAGTTTTGATCGGCGCGAGAACGCTAACAAGTATCACAGAAACCACACCCGCTATTTGTTCGTGACGGCGATGACATCATTCACACCATCGACTTAGATTTGAAAGAAGCTCTGACCGGGTGGAAGCGAACGATCCCAACTATCGACGGAAAGCAACTCAATATCGAGAAAGGCGGCCCGACAGGCCCTGGCATGTCCGACTCATACCCTGGCCTCGGGATGCCCATATCAAAAAGGCAGGGCGAACGCGGCAACTTCATAATAAAGTACAACGTCAGGTTCCCCACCCACTTAACGGTGCAACAAAAAAATGAACTCAAAAATATCCTATAAGACAGCTGGAGCATCGAAATCACGCGAATGGGATAAATTGTATACAGCCAATTTGAACGGCGACCAGCAAGGAACTTTTGACGGTACATGACGACTTCCACGATCTTCTTTTCTAGTAGCATTGTACGAAACACTCTTACCCTGGGCTATGAAAACCCACCAATAGCAGCAGGAGATGTAGAGTAAGGGTACAACGGAGTCTCTGGAGCATAGGACCTTTAGACCAATCGAGGGATAATAGGTTGCTCTTTTATTGGCTCTTGGTACATATTCGGTTTCACCCAATGTTCTTTGTTCAGCTTTCGCATTGCTCAAGGGTCATCCTCAGAGAAGTTGAAGTCACGAAATGATTTCTTCGACGCTGATGATATACTACTCTCCATTGACTGACTTTCGGTAAAACGAACTAAGCCTATATCCACAGGTAAAGGGGTGACGTAATAAACTCCAACTGTATATAGATCAGTGTAATATTAGTTGCAGCAATGGAGATTTTTATATCCTTTGTCCACTATATAGCATTGTTTAACATCAATGAGTGCGTGAGTGTTGCGATTTATAAATATTGAACTCTGTCAGTCGGGCATGGGATTCTAAGTCGTTTAGAATGTATGGGAGTGAAGGCATAGCCATGGCCTTGTTGTGACTAATGGACGGATATTTCGAGGTTCAATATTCTACCACATAATACTGAAGCGCTATATTCTCATCAATGCACTACCTCGTTGCCGGTTCTACGTAACTCGACACGGTAGGTGTTTGAGCGTTACAGGGCAGCAGGGCATCGCCCTGCTTGCCATTTGCTGTAATTAATTGCGAGGGATGAGGTAGGCCGAGACGAACAAGGCACCGTGTTTGAAGCTCGGCACGAGGGTGTTGTCAATATCAATATAAAAGTAGCCATATACGCATGAACACATAGAAGGGGAAAGACTGTGACTGTGCCAGGAATTGTGAGGGAGGCAAAAAACCTGCCTGGAGGCAGAAGATGGTGGTTGGTGGGGATGGGGATAATACTGCACTTCGTATATGTATGCACTTGTTAATGAGCTGGCTGGAATATCCTGCACGTCAGTGCCATTTAATACATAGTATGACGACAGGAATACTCTTCCGAGAGGCCCGGATGTGCCACGGCGCTCCTTATCGAGCTGAGAAGCGCAGGAATCAATAGGTGCCTAACTACTTAGGCCGCTCTACTCGCCCTGAGATCCGAGAAAATACTTGATGCTGGCTGCCAGATTATAGTTCTCGGCTGCATTTAGGCAGCAGCAGCAGCAGCAACGGCAGCAAGCAGCAGGGCAGACAGTTTGGAGAATGCACCCCTCAAGTCGGTGGTCACGCATTGCTACCCTACCTAACCATTTCCCCATCTCCTTCAAACGTCATAGTTGCAGTTTCTAGGCTGATTGAGGACCCGAAAACAACAATATCGGTGACCCGGGGGTTTGCTGATAGAAGGTCGCTCGTAAAGCATGTGACATAAGTTATCGACCATCTTGAACTGGTTGAAGAGGCCCTCTAGGGTATCGTCGGCCCCCTGAAATATTCAAGAAACTTAAATCGAACACGCCAAACTATTCGTGCCTATTTTTTTAAGCATAGCTAAAACATAAAGTCATGACTTCGGCAATTTGAAGCACTTATTCGATGTTTTCGATCGTGGATTAGAAGGATCTCTGCGACTGCTGAACTTGGGCGAAGGGTGCATAGTGTCGCTCTCTATAACAGACGCCATTATCCATAATGATGCTTAGAATTATAGTTCGACAACTTGTGGCTCTCAAATTATCTATGTTATTAAATAATGTTCATCTAACTTGTTTAAGCTTACGGGATCAACGGAACACTGACAGTGAGGCGGGTTGACCCCAGCAGAAGATTAGGACTTTAACCTTCTCACGTGCCTTCAATCACCAAAGGTTAGTTCCTTATACGGCACTCCGGCATATAAGCGCATGTAATCATCTCATCTTAGACTCTGATCTAACTAAAGGGATAACGCTAATAAGAGCATGTAGGATCTAACGATCCCTTGAGCTCTACATCCATGCAGTCAGCCAGTAGTGGAAGCCAGCTGAAGGCACTCACCTCCTTTCGCATGATACTACGGCATATACACTATGAGATACATCTACATAGTTCGGGTAACTATTATTCCCCAAAGAAACTCTACCATTATAAAAATCACGCTCGAGCTAGCGATCAATGATGCGGGATGCCGTGCTAGCCCAGCCCATTGAATTCCGGGAAGAGGCTTACTCGATAAACCATCTATATGTTCATGGTTTTAGGTTTAGTGTCGCGGGGATTGGTCACAGAACAAGGCGGCCGTCATGGCTAGGTACAGGGGATAGCATAGCTAGGGCTTATAGATAGATCAATTGATCCCCAAGCCTCCTATGCTCTATTAAGGGGCGGGTGCCCGGGTATACACGTATACCAATGTACTAGTCCAAAGGAAAGTTGGCATATAGTATCCTAAAAATGGCGCCTCTCTCAAATAAATCCGGGCTGAGTTCTCGCATGTTTGAGAATTCGTATGGTTGGCGAGACAGCAATCGCGAATCACAGCATCGCCCCTATCCTGTCACTTCTGCAGAAGCAATAAAGCCTTGCTAATTAAATACAGATAATCTGGCCTATTCTTCTGAGACGACTAGAAAGAAAATTTATTCCTGAATATCGTTGATGTACACCAAGAAGACGAAAGCTACAGGAGAGAAACTCTAAGTCCAGTTGACTCGAATATGTAGATTGGACCCTAAGCTGTACTTAGTGGATAGGATAGTATACATAAAAGATCTAACACACTATTATAGTGATAGTTGAGAAGTAGTATTAAACAGCTTTCTCTGCATTGGGATTTGAAGTACTGCAATAGGTTGGAGACAGGGAGCAAAGCTCACATGATAAGGACTACTACCACACCTAACGGTGCCGTAGACATAGGTATCCTTGGAGATCGCTAGATTCTTGCAACATAGAATGTTCCCTGCTTTCACTACCTACCTCGAAATGAATTCCTGGGAGAAGCACTATATGCCTAGATAGTATTAGATTAGAATTCATGGGGGTCGCGTACCGAGTTTCTTTTTGCTGAAGGCGATGGCTTTAGGGAAGATATCAAATTGAGCTCGCGTGGTACAAATCTATTACAATCCCAGCCGCAAGCCACGTATAACTAACTGCAGATGATCAAGTTCCTAACTTAACAATGTTTTACTCTTCCAGTAGTCGTGCGGTACCTATAATGCTGCAGTTATATTCTGCGATGAATCCCTATACTACAATTATAAGTAGAAGTAAACGCTGCTCTGATGTTCAAGCCAGGGACCTTCGTGTCTATGAAGTAATAGTCAGTACGAATTTCCGAGTATAGATAGAGAGTTTGAATTAGGGTGATGGGCTGCACTAAAGTTAGGGTTACTACTCATCTGCATTTTGCACTTAGATTTATCGTAGAAGCGTTGAGAAAATTATATTGCGCGTTAGATCCGCCGACATAGAAGAAACTGCTTGACCTAGCTAAAAGTTTATTGTAGGCGTAGAAATGGAAACATAGACAACAGAGCTGTCTCGATCTCCAAGACAGGTACGTTGGCAGGCCTAGCCATAATATGGTGGGCAGCAAATATTGTAGTCTAGTAAATCTAGAGCCTATGAAATGCAAATATTCTCCTTCGCCCTACCCGGATTTCGGAACCATCATGCGGGCTTGCTTCGTCGCCTAAAATTGAGCCCTGTAACAATAGTAGCTACGGGGGATCCTGGTTAGTAATTATATGTCGTTTTCTTCCTACTCCCCCTACCCTACCTGCTAGTGTAGGGCGGACTAGACTGTTGTACTAAATATGTATGGCATCCTACAACGCTATACCTCTTCCCACTATACCTCTTCCCACTATACTTCTTCCCGCTATACTTTTTCCGACTAACGTGATCAATATTGGAGCCACACAGATTCTTTGAATGAAACCTAGCACTATCAGAATCATAATTTTGCCAGGCAGGCAAGCGTCGTCTCGGATAGTGGCCGCCTCGGATCAGAGTAGGCACCAATGGAGCCGGCTAGGGATCGACGGTGATCTCTTATCACAAATGACAGCTAATGTTGAGCTTGATGCCCCCGGTAAGACCCTGATGATGAACACACATAAGTACTAGCGTTGGTTTATAAACCATTATAAAGAATTATAATGTATAATTATCGATATAGAGCCCATATCGAAAATAGCTTACCTATCCCATCTGGTGTTATTCAACATGAAGTTGTTCTAACAAGTTTACGTCGCAGTGCTCTATATTAATGCTTCGAACTAAGAAGATACTTGAGGTCATGATTGGCTTCTAGATAATGGTGGTATGTCTCAGATGAAGACCTTGTGATCGACTAAGAATGCCACGATTCTCCATATCATCTTGTATCTTTTTCAGCTATCATTGGCTAATGCGTACCTATTATAGAAAATATATATACAAGTCGTATTTACTATCCAAAATACCTCACTAATTTCGATGATCAGAAATCTCAAGCAAACAACAACAAATCATTGTAGCAAACAAGAATGCATAATATTCGTGTTATTAATGCTTGCTAGCATGTTGTGGGAGCATTGGCGCCGCATGTAACGAATAAACCTACCCTATTAAACTTCAGAGTAATATGCAGTACTTAAACATAACATGACTTCTTGTGACTAGTCACCCACATGTGAGCAAGCTAATTAGTCTAGTTCTGTGGACTACACAAAAATTTAATTACCCATTTTATCATGTTTCAGCATAAGGAAGTTCTTGGCTGGTGGCAAAGCTGAATACAACTCGACGACGATTTCTCAAGCTATAGTCCTACGCTTACGGAGTGTGAGCATGCTCTTCGGCTGTGTTTACCTAGCCCGAGCTTCAATTCTGTCATACTAGATAGTGGATACATATACTAGCATCATTTGTAGTAAATACCTAGGGCGTAAATAGGGAGAACCATATCATCTAGTGCGCACTAGGAAGCTGTATGCCAAGAAAAATACCCTAGCAGCCACATGCGTTAGTTAACGTGTGGTCTTTCTTCCTAGCACGCGGACTTCGCACCTGAGGTGCCTCGGAAGGACTAGCTAAGATGGGCGGTAAATTAGCCATCTATATTGTAAACGAGGTCCTCCGTCTTGTCCTTGTTCATTTCATGGTTAACTAAACTAGACTTATTATGTGAGACCTGCGTGCTAGTCGCGACACAGCTGGATACTAGTCTAGTCCAGACGAAGCTACCCATGTGTCAAAACGGTCATAGTTAATTGACGTAAGCACAGCCAGACGACCTATTTACATATGGTACGATTTAAATACAGGGGTTTAAAGGCATTCACTAAGATCGGATATCAGCGTATCATATATGGCTAGAACCTAGCAGCCCTATATGCAGGTATGGTCGATTGAGAGTCGGTGGGCGGGAAGTCTATAAGATGGTGGCTTGAACGTCGCCCTGTTAGTGTAACGGTAAGATTCAGAAAACGTCACCACCACAAAGTTCTTATATGCGTATACTCGCTGAACCCTCCTTGCGCTATCTGCAAATGCGACCCAGCTCCACGGGCCCTAGCCCCCTACTAGCATTTTAATCCGTCTCGGCCATCGCAACTGATACGCGACGTTTATCTCACCACCTCCGGACTTTTGTAAAAGTACAATGCAGGTATACCGGGGCCTGCAGGGTCTAACTCGTGAGCCTGGGCCGCTTCTCTCATCGCCGGTTGAATCTTGGGGAAAACCCCCTGCGTTACTACATGGACTTTTGGAAATCTACGTTAGTACTCTAATGGGATTTAATTGCCGGCATTTAATGAGACTGCGTAATCCCTTACAAAATAGTAATCGCGCCACTATGGTGCCTTGCTTGACGTTAATTATAGCGCCCCCTATAGGCGGGCGTCATAACGCATAACGTGCGCCATGTTATTGTATTACATAGGATAGGAGGACTATACTTCAATGTTGGTTGTGCAACCGATATAGTGTCCCCCTATGACTTTATACTTAATAGGTAGGCTCCCTCAATAGATCTATTCTACTTCATCTAGATTAGAGACTGGTGTCCCTTTCAAGATGTCGACAAACGGAGAACACCCCAAACATACCATCCTCATCACCGGGTTGAACGGATACTTGGCTGGTCGAACGGCCGAATTGGTATTGCGCAAGGGATATCGAGTGCGTGGTACTGTCCGTGACACGGTAGTAGGTCAGAAAGTGAAGGTGGCCCTCTGTGGCCTGGGCTATTGTTCAGACGCCATCGACGTGGTACAAGTTTCCGACATCTGCCAACCCGGTGCTTTCGATGCTGCTGCTGATGGTATGAAGTCAATTCGAGTCCTAATAGAACATACGCTAATTGACATCGTCTAGGATGCTGGGCGATTTTCCACCTCGCTTCACCCCTTGCCGACATATTCACACTTCCTCCTTCAGAAGTAGTACGAATAGCGACGGAAAGCACAACAGTAGTCCTAAATGCAGCACTAAAAGCAGGCCATAATATGAACAGTGTGGTCCTTATGTCGTCAGCAGCAGCTTTGTTCGACCCTCCGCTAGAGAACCGACACTATACTGAGAAGGACTGGAACACCGAGTCCGAGAAGATCCTTGAACGGGATGGTGAGAAGGCGGGAGGATTCCACGCCTACCTTGCTAGCAAGACTGCTGCAGAGAAGTTGTTTTGGAAATTTCGTGACGACCACAAGCCTTCTTTTGGAATGACGACACTTCAACCCACGTGAGGACATCGACGTCTACATGTATCGAGCCATGCTAATATATGAGATAGGTACTTCATTGGAGCACCACTAATTCCTTGGAAATCCGCCGAAGAAATTCCATATTCCAATAGTGATTTTTGGAAGGTAGTAGCAGGGGAGGAAATTCCCGGTCCTATGATGATCTATAACGATACAGTTGATATACGAGACGTTGCACGAATGTTACTGTGGGCAGCATTGAATCCGGCACAGTCGGATGGGGAGCGTTATGTGTGTTCTTCATGGGTCGGTGGTGGGCAGGCTATTGCCGATATATTGAGAAAACGCATGCCTTCGGCCAACATACAGCAAGGCCAGCCTGGACAAGGATACTTGTCTGACTATAAACTTAGGATTGGTGTAGGTGGATTTGACGCCAGCAAAGCTGTCGCGGCGACTGGGGAGGGCTGGATTCCGTATGAGGATAGTGTTGTCAACTTGGCCCAATTTTTGCAGCGGTATCTTCCATAGCACTAAGAATTAAAATAACATTCCATAGGCCGCACCACTTCATCCCACAAATTTGGAAACCTTCTTTCGAAACTATACTGTTTTGGCATGATGACTACATAGCTTGGGCCAATAGTTGTGGAAGACGCCTCGCAATAGCAGAATCTGTCCAATTATCAGACTACCCCTAATATTAGTCTACTCTTCCTTCCAGCATCTCCAAAATAGGCATGTCCAGCCTACGCTTAATTAATCTTTACTATATCTAAGGCTTGGAAGAGGTTAACACTAGCAATTGTCTTCGATGATACCAAAGGCCCCTTAGCCCTTTACAGCCTAGATGAGAGGTCTACGGCTTACTTGGAGTTTGAATTGTCTGGGGCTAAAATAAGCTGCATCGCATCCTTGGCCGTCTGTGTATACGAATACAGTCTTACCTATACTGGTAGACTGATTAGGTAGTTAACCTTAATGTAGCAGTGAAATGAATTCAGTAAGGGGATTCTGATACGAATTAACCATTATTGTTATCGAAACCCTCGGAAGGCTATACATGTTATGGATATATACTTTTTGGAGTCTAGAATAAATTAGATATAATATGTATGTAACTTAGTGAAAATGAATTCGTCTGTCCGTTCTTCTCGCAACTACGTAGTTCATTACCTAATATCGTGGTAGGTCATCAATCATCTTATAAATGTAAACCTATAGCTCATCCTAAATATGACGAAATAGACATCACAAAACTTGAAAATATTGAATATTATGAGTCGATTATATAGGACTCGACTAAAAGCTTTCGGTATCCCCTCCCGGCTTACTTTTTGACGTAAACATATACTAACGCCACAAACGCCACAATCTACACGCCACAAAGTCGCCCCTAACTAAAATACATTGTTGTCATCAATGGCCTGAACTCAGTCTCTAGCGTCTTGCGCATTTTCAATTCTTTCTCTATCCTTGACCAGAGTGCGGCAAATGCTAACAGGGCAGAAGCAACATATCACACCGGCTGCAACGACTTTCTATAAAGGGCGCTGATCCCTACCTGAACATCCGGAGTGAACTGTGCCACAATGTGGCCTATGAAGCTTGATAGGCGCCGTCGCCAGCAAGTTGATCACGGGCTTAGAGGTCCTACACGACCCCAGCAGCTAAAAGCGCATTGAAATTGCCGCTAAGGATAGCTGACGAGATAGCAACGCCCCAAATATGATTAAAAAGGCGCAAAAAAAGTACCAGGCCGCAGTTGCAGTCCTTTCGTCTGCTTCTGTTACGGGTGTCTGAAAGGCGAGGAGTAGCGTATTGGAGATAAACCTGCTACTAAGCGCTGCAATACTTTTAAGCAAAATAAATCCAGCTACAGATATGTCCTCCCAAAACAGTGAGTATAAACCGATGCCTACTGCTTGTATCGAAAACCCTATGATGTGTAGCACGCGGTGGCGTCCCCAACCCGCCAGCGCAAGGGCGGCCAAGACCGAACTATGAATGCCGAGGAGTGTGGTTGAGAGCAGAACGACGCCCTATCTTCCGGCCCGTACCGCTTGACGGCCCATAAGTAGACTGGTAAGAAAAGATCATCCAATACAGGAGAGCTGAGTTGATGACTGTAGAAATGGCTACCAAATACGAGGTACGGCTGCTAAAGAGCCGGCCTGGCATGGCAAGCTTGGGCGCTACGTGGGCATACTGCAGTGCTACAAAGACTCCAAGGCCGATGAACCCTAGAATCAACGGGACTAGGGTATTATACGACGACTAAGTATATTGGGTTCCTGCGTATACGATGCCATAAAGGGTGGTGACGGAGCCTGTTATAAGGACGCCATTCCCCAAGACACCAATCCGCCGCAATTTTGCCGATAGGTTTATCCTCTTGTTGACGTCAAGAAAGACGAAGCGTACGACAAAAGCGCCGCCGCCGATTGGGAAGTTGAGATAGAAAACCTAGCGCCAGGTGGTCGAAGACCCGATGGCCCGCCGATGAAAGGCCTGAGAGCTACGGCTACACCATAAAAGAAATGAGTAGAGTGAGTACTGGGTATCATCACGGAAGGGAACAAGGTCAGAAATCGCCATGCTCATAGTCATAATGATGCTACTAGAGCCGACCGACTCCTTGGATTTTCCGATCGGCGATGAGCTGGCCGCTTGTCTTGGCACTACCGCAAATGCCAGAGTCAAGCATAAGGGCAGCGAGAGAGGAAAAAATGACGTATTTGTGGCTGAAGACATTACAAAGTCAGCTAAAGAGGAGGCGTATTACCGCACTATCGTTCTCGCGTCAGGCCATACAGAAGATGTTATAAGCGACGAGCTAAAACCCTAGCAAGAAAGAAGGCGTTGGTGACCCAGACATAATCAACGGCAATGTTAAGGTCTGTGTAGATGGTAGGCGCTGCTATAGAGACCATTGTATTTTCGAGGGCAGACAGGTCATTATTTATGCCGGGCCCGACAAGGATCACCCACACTCGGAATCCGCCTTTGAATTTCGACTAGAACGAGGAGGATTCATTAGGCGACCCGTCCAGCAACATCTCTAGCGATCCTTGTTCTTAGGCGTTCGCCATCGGAATCAACAGGTACTAGCTCTGTGATTAGATCTCCAAGGGAAGGACATGAGGATAGGTATGAATGATGCCCAGTTAGACAATACTAATTGTCTAAATGTCTCAACTATGGATTGACTAAGTCTATTCTTGCGCCCCTGTTTGCGCACCATAGTATACACAAAAGTCAGACCAATTACGAAATGAAAATGTACCTCTGGTGCTGTCTTCCAATATAGGTAGTAGAATGCTCGCCTAACAATAAGTACCTTATCATGGGAGCAGTCGTCTAGTCCCCAAATGCGCAGACATATGCAGTTGGGTAACTGCTGCAGTTGATTATGTTCGGATACGGCGGAGGCATGGCTATGGTCGACTATTGTTATGGGAACAAATAGTCCCACCAAAGAAGTCCAATGTATTAGGGATTGGGGTGAGGCTCCGGGGTCCTTGTGCTTCATACTATACTAGTCGCGGGGCTCTGCCCTTTCCTCTTCTTCCATTCTGCTAAATCTTCGCAACGATGAATCAGTTAGAACAGTTCCTACCGTTCCTACTTGGGAGTGTAAGTTTCAGCATCTGTTCTCGACGTTGGGAACCCGTTCTGATAATGTCGCCGCCCTCATAGCTCGTGGTCACCCTGACAATACGATCGATCTATCGTCTATACTTTCACCCACTCTCGAAATACCCTGCCCCGCCATTGCCGCCATTTCTGACATTTGGTATGGGTTTGGCTGGTGAGTCTAAGTCAACGGTGTCAGGGCCGCCAGGCTTTCTAGGTCATTCATCCTTACTTGTCTAGGTTGTCGGGCCGATGGCCTTGGATCATAGAAGATGCGCTGAACACCTATGGTATACTGGCAGAGATGTAATCCTATGTGAGTGGCTTGCGCTGACTATCGATGTTAGGAAATGTGGTCCGTATAGCTCCAAACGAACTGGTGTTTGCTCGACCTCAGGCGCTGTCTGGTAAGGAGGTCTAATTAGACCACTTTTGATAAACCACGGAGGTTGACGAGAAGGGCCTGGTAGATATCTACGGCGCCCACCACCAGAACATTGAGCTCTTTCCCAAGACTCAAATCAACAACCACGGCAGTGAAGAGCGCGTCGGCTTGATATGGGAATGGGAGCCCGTACGCCACCGACAGGTCGCCAAGCAGATCTCCCCGGCATTCAGTGGGCGGGCGCTACGGGCCATGGAACCAGCTCTTCACAGATACATTGACTTGTTCATCCAGCACATGATATCAGATGGCCAAGACGATCGGGGGGTGAGCTTACCAACCTGGCTCAATTGGCTATGCGTTGACATCTCTGCGGAAATGGCATATAACTGCGAGATGAATGCTATGCAAAACAGTACGTCTCTATAGCAAGTGCTTGACTCGCCTTGTACTCCTATCTGCTGAACAAAGAAATAGGAGCAAACCCGCCCTACCTAGATCTAATATACGGATTCAATACGTTAATGGTGGTAACGCAAGTGTCGTGGCGTTTCCCTTTGCTTAGCCCGTTGAAGTACTTGTCCATCCTCTCTTCGATCGTACGCCCTCAGGGGGACATTCGAAAGGATAGCCGTGCCCGGCTAGAGAAGCGGATACGCCGGAGGGTCGCAGTCGAGCACCTCGACTTCATCGAGCAGATCATTCCGGACGATCGCGAGCCTCCGTCTAACCCAAAGGAGATGCGTCACCTCGAGCAGGTGGCGGGCCAGCTTCTAGTCGCTGAGTATGAACCGCCATCCGTTTGGCTCTATGGCACCCTGTACCACCTCATGAAAGAGAAAGACACTCTTCGTACACTCATCAACGAGATAAGGGGCTCATTCGGAGCTTACGAAGACGTCACCTCAGACACTGTTACCCCATTGCCGTACCTCACTGCTTGTCTAAAGGAAGGCCTTCGCATTCTCCTCAACACGGCCTCATCGCATGGCATGCCATGCATTAACCCCAGCACGACTGTCGATGGCAATTATGTCCCTAGAGGTGTAAGTCGATACCCCGCCCCTGCATCTCCCGCTAAGAGCCTTATCTAGCATTGCTTAACATCTCGTAGGTCGTCTGTCAGAGTAGTACGTTTACCCTAGCGCGAAGATCCAAGTATTTCTTCAATCCGCTTCACTTTAGACCCGCGCGATGGCTGCCACGAAACCATCTACTGTACGACTTACGGTTTGCTGGTGATGATGTCAAGGGGTATCGGCCGTTCAGCCAAGGACCCCGGGCGTGCACGGGTTGTATATTAAGCCCTAAGTCCTGGTACGCTTTATCCCTTCGCACTGAGAGGCCTAGTAGCTTCTTCACTTCCTCGGGCCTAGCCGATATGACAAAAGGATAGGTTACATATTTTCAAACCTTTGAATACTATACCACACGATATCAAGCTGGTTATGTATTAGAGTAGTCGCCAAGCCTAAAGTCGGCTTCTAGTCATGATGATTTTCGAGGGAAGCAAGGTATAAGACTATCCCTTTAAATTGCGGTGTCAACATGTGAAAACGGAATATTGCGGGTAAAAGTTTTGGGTCGATGGGTTTTCAAGTATTATCCTCGTCTTATAATTAGCTTGCATTAAGTGACCCGAAACTCTGGTTCATTCTCTTCGAATATTATGACTCTCGCGATGTGCCGATATTAAACCGCATCCTCGACTAGATGAGAGATGCACATTACAGACTTCCCACACAATGCTCTCTGCACAACGAAGAAATGAATAGCCGGTGTGCTAAGTAACTCGCTCTCCTTAAGCATTTGCTCCCGCGAATGCGCTATCAACAAGTTCCCACCAGCAGGCTTTCAGGGACCCGAGAGGAAATAATTCCCGGCCAGGACCTCTCCAAGCCCCAACTTCTGCTCAAAGCTCTCCTCGTTCCACCACATCCTGCTCGTCAGCTTCACCTCCGCGCCAAGCCCCAGCAGGGTCTTGATCTTGGCACCGTCCAGGGCCGCCGGCTGCTCAAACGCCATGAAGACGTAGCGGTGCGGCGAGCTGGGCTTGGGCGGGCCGGGGCCGATGTAGGGCACCAGCCACTCCGCGGAGGCGCCCTCGAGCGGCGCGAAGCCGTCGGCGTCGGCGGCGCCGGGCACGAGGTCGCTGTGCACGCCGTGCAGGATGGGGCCCAGGACGGCGAAGGAGGGGAAGGGGGCGTCCAGGTCGATGGAGACGACGATGTACTTGGTCTCGGGCGCCGGCTTGAGCACGGCGGCGGAGATGGACAGCGTCGGCGTCGGCTTGGCGACGGGGATGGTGAGGTTGGCGCCCGCCTCGGTCACGGTGGCCTCCGGGTAGTGTAAGCGGAGCGTCGTCGCCGTCTTGGCGGCCGCGAGGGTCTTCTGCACGGTTGGCGACTCTTTGGCCATTGTGCGACGTGCGTTCTCTGAGCGCTGCTATTTGCTGGAATATAGGTAGATAGGTAGGAGGTAGAGTAAGATGACTAAAGGAAGCAGTTGGATCTATTTTACCGCTGCCTGCGAGTTTATACCGTGGGAGGGCCAAGCCTTATATCCGTTAACCCCAGGGGAGCATTTGCGCTGTTGCTGTACCCGAGGCCGGGTTGGGCTACAGTGGGCTACCTACCTAAGGTATGCGTTGTCATGGCGTACAAATCACAGTCACTATCTCTATATCCTAGATAGGACCTACATACCTCTTACATACTTAAGATACAGTATATATATCTTACTGTAGATAGTATTTAACATCACCCCATCAGCACTGACCCGGCGACTCACAGCAGCTCGTGTCCGTCCCACAGTTTGCCCCCTCAATGTTTATACCATTTGCGTATATATTTGCATCGTAGTGCTGAGTAACCCCTGAGACCTTCTTGTAATTCCAGATGCCCTTAAGCTGGTAACCAGGTCACGGCAACGACAAGAGAGCTGACCTGCACCTGAAATGTCGGGGCCATTTATTGGCAATCGATCATCGTAGTTTATTCCCTAATTAGTTCTTGTTGGGATCATTCCGTAGGTAGTAATGAGTCGGAGCCGAACCGGTCAAAATTGTCCGATTTCGACTAGAGTAGGTAACCGACACGGAACCGAGATAGGTCGCTGAAATACCAACCCCTTTTTTACACACTTCCCATGTCTTGACTTGTGGGAGACGCCTTTTCTACAACAGTATCTCCCCGCTTGCTAGAGACCTCTAGACCTATGAGGGGTGTTATAATCGGCGTCTGCTCGCCTCGCTACCTACTACTATCCCCGCCTTCTCTCCTCATGGGCTCTAGACTATGAGAAAGTTCAGTCGGCGCTTCAATATTAATTAGTAAAGAGAAGGAAATATTTCGTAGAACACCCTAGATTGTCATTTATTCTATCTATGCTATTTTTAGGAGGCAGTTGATTTTTAGCAGTATTGATTTAGTTTCTCGCCGATGAATGAGTATCTTAAAACTTATGACGATGTGGAAATCACATGTCACATAGCCCTGGTAGCTCAATTGGTTAGAGCGTCGGACTTTTATCAGCCTAGGCTTGTAAAGCTTCATCCGAAGGCTGCGGGTTCGACCCCCGCCTGGGGCGAAAGATTCGCCATTGAATTTTTTTCAAGTCCATGCATGGTGCATTGTCATTCGTCAGGGGATACATTTATACCTTTTTAATGTGCGTTTTTCAACATTTATTAATAAACGCATAGTGCAGGTAGGCAGAGAACACACCTCTAATTCGTATGGACAAATAAGAAGATTCATAAGTCATGAGAGATCTAAGAGAGACCACGAACTGTTATGATATATTACAGAGCCCAAGTTAACCTATCTCAGTGTGCTTTACTCCTCTAGCAACCTAATATCATTCATATCCGTATCAGGATCAGACTGGGCTATCGCCACAATATCAGCTTTACAGGACTTACCGTGAACCTCGAGTCCCCAGTAATGAATGTCGTTAACAATCCCTATAAGTTGCTGGACACCCTCGAAAATATCACAGTCGCCAGAGTATAGATTCAACATGTTGCAGCCAGTCCAACTATCGAAGCTTTTCGGCACAGTGCACCACAGATTCCACCTAACCCCAGTACAAGTAAGACCGTAATGACGCATTTGTCCTTGATGCTTATCATCCCAGCTTTTACCGCTTTTTTGAAGGGCAGATTTCTTTAAACAATAGCGATTATATAGTGCTATTGCTGAAGCCACAGCGACCTGGTAGCGGGCTGTAGTAATATTATCTTCGTCTTTTTTAAATTCAATAGTAAAATACGGGCAGAATGCCCGCCTTTGCACAACTGAAACATAGTCTTCAATGTTAGAGCGTACACGGGTTTGGAAGGCTAGAAGGGAAACGTGATATGCACAGTCCGGGCAAATGTCCCACTCATATCGCTTCCTAGGTTCATAAAGCTCTGGCGGCGCATCCCAGTTCTCCGGCTGCATTTTGTTTGGCTTCTGAAGAAGTCGCAGCAACCGGATGGGCATCCAGCGCTGGTCTCCCTGTTCTATGGGTAGCCACGGGCGCCGAGGTTCGTCGAGGAACACATCGAGCAAGGCATATGTTGAATATTCGGCCTCGTTGCATCCGTACACTGTCAAAGATTTGTATTCCTGTTGAATGCGCCGGCTGCGCTTCATGTCGGCATCTAGCCACACGTTAAGTGGAACTCGGAATGCCTTTTTGTAGACGTCTAGACGGTCCTTAAGGTCAGTGGGCAGACTCAGAATACCGAAGTGTTTGCGAAGATCCTTGTTTCCGCCCCCGGTTTGAATTGCAATCCCGTAGGGCTCTAAAACAGATTCCATGAAATCGGCATCGGTCACCTTAGCGGTTATGATTTCCCCAGACTCGGCAGCCAAAGACGCCGTTATAGACGTCGACGGCTGGCGGCGCCTGGGTGTCAGTGGCGAGGACGTTGTTGGCTTTGATGAGGATGCGCATGGGGTTTCCCTTCTCTTTCCCCTTGAGCTCTCCGTGTCACCGCGGTATGACATGACAGCCTTCCACAATTGTGTAGTGTGCTCCGGATCGGTAGTAGCAACGTGGAAACGATGAAAGCTCGATCGCGATGACGCTGATGACGCTGATGACGAACCCGAGAACTTCGAAGTTTGAGTGTGTTTTTCATGCCTTTCGTTTTCAACTTTATGCCGAAAGATGCCATCATCTTTGCCTTGTTTTGTGCCCTGCATCGCGTAGAAGAGACGACCAGGAAAGACTAGGCGTCGAGAGCCGCAGCGAGTATGTAATATAAGAGTGCTATTGGAGAAGGTCGCTCAATAACGGCACGGACTAGTAAGTAGCTTCCAACAATCCAGCATCTATCTAAACGCGAACTTCAGTCCTACTTTGTACGTCGTGTAAAAGGTCAAACCGATCCCATGATGAGATGTAAACAAACATGATCAGTTTCGTTATTATAGTGAAAATTTAGTGGGGCCTATATTATACGTCGGACGCGTAGGTATACTGTATCAGCTGTGCGAATACACTCCCTAATATACACACCTACGCGGCAGCAGATTGATTGAAATAAAAAATTATTATTGATAAAGGTACCTAACATCGAATACTATATCATCAAACATGTACGCAAATGTGCACTCAAACAGGGAGGTATGCGCCTAAATACCTAATGTAGGTTGGACTTGCAGGACTGTGCAAATATCACACGGACCCACGTGACCCAATGGTACCACCTACCTAGATAAGTGACAGCTTAGCGGCGTTCTATGGTAGGTGCGACGTACAGTGGATTTAATCATTATGCGGAGATTTCCTAGATACCTGGAGTCACGACTCACGAAGGCATAGAAAACCTATCTAATGTTTGCCCATTCTTGTTTTATTTTTCTCTATCTCTCGTTATCCCCCTATCGCCACATAAACTACGTCCTGTCCGAAAACGATTAGATTGTCAAGGCGAGTAAAGCCATAATTACATGCGACAGCGACCATTGGACACTCATGCACCTGAAGCTGCTATATGGAATTCTCGAAGCGTGTTGCTACGTCGAGGTATTGAATTCGTCAACGACGACGAAAGCAAAGATAATGGTTGAAACGGTGGGGTTGCAAATTGACTTGATTCTGTAAAGCTTCAAGAGTAAGACAACATTTGCGTTATCAATGTATTATCACAAGGATTGGGGATATATGTTCACACCGGCTTGTGCTTAAGGGAATTATGTGAAATACCTACATAGGTATGTGGTGAACGAGTCTGGTAAGTTCGAATTAGGCGGAAGCTTGGACCTTCTGAATCCTTTCGCCACAAATCCAAGCCATCACACAGCCACAGGTTTTCCACGCATTACCGCATAGGCAATTATATAAGAAACAAGAACTTTCTATTTTTATACTCATGTACCTGCGCCTAACATCTCGGCATACATAGCGGACCGCTGGGCCCCGTTATCCCGCTGCGCTGGTCCCCCTCAGGCATGGCCAATAAGCAGATACTGCGTAGACCTGCAGGAGACCGAAGAGCAGGTCGCGTAGAGGGATCTATAGCAACAGATAAGGACTGCAACCACGCGCGCCGCAGCAGTAGCGCCAACTACCCGTACCTAGCTTGCTATTTCATTCTAACAATGAGATAGTCTCTAATGCTTCATCTATCTAGTAATATGTCACGACTTATTTTACATAGTCTTCTTTTCAAGCAGCCGAGCTTGACCAAGCTAGGAGTTAAACAGGGGTTGTAAGCCTTATTTTCAAGCTTGCCGTCATGATCTGCATTGGCATGCTGTGCCACCCGCAGAATCAGTATCAGTATTTAGGGGCTTCTTGGGGGCCATCTACGGAGTAATTAGCTTGTCTTTGGAACTTCTCTTTCTTTTATTCAAAATACTTGTTTCTTCGGCATTGTTCTTTTAGACATGCAACGAGGAATTGCGCGACAACTACCAAGAACGGAACCACATGGGAGCCAAATCGTTCTTCGGTTTAAGCAACAGACCCGCTGCCACGGGATGGAGGCGATCAGCTAAAGTCAACTGTGCGGTGCTACTGATTTCTTCGGTGGCACTGACTGTACTAGTGATTGTGGTTCTAGCGCCTGGCTCGTTGAAGCCCGTGTTCTTCTACGCTGCCGAGTGTGATAGCGGCGAGGTGGCTGCAGTCAATCTCGCGTTGCATTTACTCATCAATATTGCATCCACTTTAGTGGTGAGTTTCAGCCTAGTCTTCGTCTTCGGCACTTTGACTGACAGCATTCCTATGCTCTAGTATGTCATCTATTCATAGTTTCAAACCCGCTAGTGACTAGTTCTACTATGCCTATGGCTAGGCGGCCCTGTTGGAGACTAGGTCGTCTCTGCGATGGCAGTGCCGTTGAAGTGTCATTGAGGAAGCCTATGTTCCATTCCATTCACTTTGCTGATAGGCAAATCTATCTCTAGGCTTGCCTCAAGCAACTTTTTCATGCAGGTTCTGAATGCGCCGACAAGAGAAGAGGTCGACAATGCTCACTTCAAGTCCTCTTGGCTGGGAATCGGCGTCCCTTCTGTTCGCAATGCATTTCGTGTCTCGCCATTCAAGACACGGTGCTGGATAGCTCTCCTCTTAAGCTCCATCCCTATCCACTTGCTATTTAATTCTGCTGTCTTCGAGGTTGATAAGCGCGAATCCGACTTCCATCTAACCATTGCTACAGAGGAATTCTTAGATGGCGGTGATTTCTATCCACCAGGCTCTAGCTTGGCCATTCCAGGCTTGGTGTCTGTTGATGACAGTACAGTCATAAATTATAACCCCAATTTCTATAGATCTCTTCCCTATAGCCCATGGGATGATTATGACTATGGCTACCCAGTCAACAAGACCGACTATAAAAATCATTCATCCCCAGTATTTTCTAATATTTCTTCTATCGCCAAGATGGCCGCGGGGTGGGAGCGGCTGGAGATTGCGGAGGTAAGATGAATTTGTCCACCTTGCTAATCGGTAAATCTACGAAACTGAGCATCATGCGTCGTGCACTGCAAGTCGATGCTACGCGCCGTTGCTGAGTACCCTTGTCTTACTAGAGAAAAATGCTAACGTGATGGGAAAAAGTGTAAGGCCGAATACGTGGCTTGTCACGGTCTTAAAAGACGCCGAAGTGTCGTACTTGTCGTTGACAATCCAGGTGGATGGGTCTGGAATGACATATGGCAGCTCAACCAAACGGAGGCCGAATTCTGGGATCAATATGTTCCTTCAGCCACGCCAAACCATTTATTCTTCGATTCCCAATGCGCCATGGTAGCAGTACAAACACATGACCGCCCTAGTGGTACAATTTCTTGCGATAATAATTGCGTGAACGCTTTTGGTAACCATGAAGACTACGATGGAATTCTCAATACTACCGACTGGAACTACGCCTTTTTCAGGAACTATGTGCTGTGGGTGGTGAATGGGTCAAAACCTACTCCAGATGAAATTCTATTCAATCTGACAGACCCAAATTCCAATTGGACAGCGTCGCCGTATCATCCAATGACATCGGGCCTTAAACCAGACTCTTTCAATTTAACTATCAATTATTGTCTCGCTGAGCCATTGGAGAATATATGCCGTATGTATTTGCTGTCTATTAAAAAAACAGGTACTAATACTGTGGTGATAGAAATTGCCCTCTCTCCAACACTATTATTGGGTGTTGCGCTTTGTGTGATTGCAAAAACAATCACTGCAATTATCGTAACGGTAGTGCTCAATCGTCCTGAGCATGAACCCCTCGTTACCCTAGGTGATGCTGTGGCATCCTTCATTAAGCATCCTGATCCTGTTACAGCGGGACTTTGCACCGTTGATCAGAAACAGTTCCGCACCGCTATGAGACGGACAGACGCCTATCTAATACCTGGTCCAAGACGATGGACGGCCCCACAACATACGTGGGCTGCCGCCATCCCTGTATCCGTATGGCTCATTAGTTACGCTCTTTTTGCTACCGGTATTACCATTTGTGCGGTATTACTCTACGAAGGACTATTGACTGATAATCGGTAAGTGTCCAGCCGGAAGCTAAACACATTGACACATATTCACAATAATTTAGACGTCTTGGAAGCTTTTCTGCAAACGATAGCAATCCATTCATTCCTCTCTCTTTAAGTCTCGTCAACAGCATTCTGTTGAGCAACAGCCCTCAACTTCTCCTATCATTTTGTTACTTAGCTGTAGGTCACATCATTTATCGTGCTAGGCCTCACCTTCTATTCCCCTCTACATGCTCTTGCGGCTGGTGTTTTATTCAACGTTAATTTCCAACATTATACCCACGCGATTAACGAATAGGATAGTATAACAATCTTTTTACTCGACTTCAGATGGCAAAAGAATGGGCGAGATTTAATGAGGGATACAACTCCCTGCGAGTGACAGAACCCAGAGTGAGTTTACTCGACATGCATATTAACCACATGTAAGCCCAAGGCTAACCCCCGGGACACTAGGGCCAACAATACTCGACATATCGACTTCAGCTCCCATACAAATACAGCATACCCCTTATCGTAACGAGTGCTTTCCTACATTGGTTACTGTCTAACACTATTTATGTGTTTGTGTCTACAGGAGGTGAGCTCCGTATAGATGCACATCTCGAAGCCTCAAAGTCTAACATGAAGCAGGCTACTTCGGCACAGTCTCTTTTAACGAGCTTTATGGCAATGGTGGCGACCCCAGCTTACCTATCAACACAGCGGTTGCTGTGGGATACTCCCTCACATCTTTAGTTGTAATGATAGTCGTGTCGAGTGTCCTAATCACTATACCGCCTATCCTTGCTTTCAAAAGATTACCATCTAACATCACTCAGCCCGGAAGTAACTCCTTAGCAATATCAGCAGCGTGCCACTCATCAATTATTTCGCGAGTATCGAGGAAGTCGGTCACAATGGAGGATTCCTCCTCGGTGCGCTTGGAAAATATGCCATCGTCTTACGCACCCGTCCGAACACGCAGCTCGGCCGACTTAGACATTGATTCGAGCAGCCAACCTAGTCCCAGGAAGGACAGACTCTGGAGACCAGGGTCACACAGCACACTAAGATCATGGTTCTCGGAAAATAGAATAGTAGGGAAAGAGTTCGAAGATGAGGACGAGGAGGACGAAGGTAATGTTCAGAGTAAGTTCAGGAGGCTAGCCCAAAGTAGGCTTCGCTGGGGAGTGATATCGATGCCCGCCGAATGGTATGATGAGTATGATCATGACGGCCCTGTAGAACATCTTGGATTCGGCGTTGAGGAAGATGAGCCGAAAGATCCTGTACCTGGGCATATGTATGCGTGATGAGGAGAACATCTACTGATAAATAGTTGATATGGGAACGGCAGCATAATTATCCTTTGTCGGGAACTTCACACAAAACATAAATTTGTAAACCTGCTCACTTTTGATTTTGGCTATAATGGAAATGGGAAAGTCTATCTAGGATACCAACAGGGCTCTACGGTTTTGAACTCGACAACGTATGTAGGAGTACTAGGGGTGAGTTTGAAAGGCTAGACACACGGTTCGGCGATAGATGCGAGACTAGACGCGAAGGGGCGCTGCTATGTATACACGCGTCTACTTCGCCAATCCTCAGATAGAAGCGCTTACTAGAACTGTAGATTCGGGGATCGAGAATGAGCGGATGCGAAAAGTAGAACGAAGGATCCGGGTAGTTACATATGTAGGTGGACTTTTTAGTCTCACCAGCTTCTCATTACGGCTCCGAGTGCATATGCTAAGGGCTAGGTGTGCCCAGACATCGGCTTCACCAGCTACTTGATTTTCGACGATCTATGCTTATATTAAGCAGGACTTCGAATGCCAAAAAAATCTCTATCGCTTTGCCGAAGGCTGTAGTTTGTCTCTAGAATAACTTGAGATTATTCAAACAAGTAGGTATATGAAATTTTACGTCGAAATATACCAACTCTCTTTATCCTTTTCCAAATGAGATGGCAGTCCGGGGCTACAGTTCATAATGATCAAAAGTCTACTGTCAACACAACTTATAGTAATATAACAACCAACTCAGAGGTTGATGAAGCAGGGAGCTAGAGGAATATATCGAGATAGATTGTGTAAAACACACCCTGCGCCCTAGTAACAGCTTATATCGTAATCGCATTGCCATCTAAAGACTTCATGAAAACTCGGAGTAAAATTAACCAGACTGGTGTAGAGAACTTCGCTGTCTAATTACTAGTCGAGGCTTGGGTTTCCCTGAGGGGGAAAGTGATTAACGGGAGGAAGCAATGTCTATCTGCTGAAAAGGTGGCTTGATCGCCTGCTTCATTTGACAATACAAATCTAGACTAGGTAGGTAGAGGTGTATAGGCACCGAGGCGCTCTCACACCTTGATAGTACTACGTCTATTGTCAAAAGCTACAACACAAAAGCTAAACAACCGGGAACTTAGGGACACTCATCTTTGCTCTTAGACTTACCATAAAAATCTCTATGCCGGTTGTGAGGCCTCCTCCTCTTCCTGTTCCTATGTCTGTACGAGTCGGTGTAGAGGGGTCGATCGTTTATCTAGGGACCCCGCTGGGCAGGTCCACATTATGATAGGACTGAGTATAAGATCACCTTAGCAGTACAAGTATTCACAAGAGCCATGACACAAACGAAGTGGGTATGATAGTTCTTGTTGTGGAAACGTGGGCTGATTGTATGGACTACAATTAATGTTGCTTAGGCTGGATAAGAGTTATTGCAGGACGTTTTCGAATTAAGCCTGAGAGGGCTAGATAGTCGGTTTGAAAGAGCACGGCCTGGAGATCGCCATTGATCATTACCCAATACAGTTCGTGAGATAGTCTGAGGTGAAAGACATTAGCACTTTCAACCTCACACATTCATCTTTCGGGTATGGTTATAAGTAGATACAATAAGAACAAGGCAGAGCTCTTCAGCCTCGGTGTCTGTAAATAAAAACATCAACGTAATCGGGTATCCATAACAAACATTTCGTCGCTTTCAAACACTCGTCATCCGGGGTATCCAACTGATCCAAACCCAACGCTCATCAAAATCACAACACGCTATGCCCTTCGAAAATTTTTCATCGTTCACATGATAAACAGTACCGCGATGGTATTATTGACTTAGTTATGACGAAGCCAATAGATGATAGGTTATCAAGCTTATCAAGGCTGCCACGACCGGCATGTCAAGTAATCTTGGTATAGGCCTTCCAGTACCTGAATCGTCGGAATCTCCAGAATCCCCGCCCCCGCTGACAACTTGCCCTGAGGAGGCAATCACTTTTTCACCGGAAGGGTATCGGATGTTGTAGACGGGATCCGTTGTTAAGGCGACAGGGTCACCCAGAGTATGAGCGCAGGTAGGCTGATTGGCAGTTGGCCAGTCGAGAGTGCATTTCTCATCGAAGCCCCAAGAGCAAATGGGGTCCAGGATATTGTACAAAACATAATTCTTCGCGACCCAGGTGTTAGGCTGCCCGAGACAACTGGCGAGGTAATTGATACTGTTTGAGGCGCTGAGGGGCAACTTGTGCCCGTCCGTGTGAATCAGGTCAGAGCAGTCGGAGGGGTCCAGATACTCGAACTCCATGGCGATCGCGCCGCCGGCGGTGGGCTTCTTCGTGGCCGAGTAGCCGGTGACGAGGTAGTTCCAGGCGTCGTAGCTAACGTCGTGGGCGCCCTGGGACGAGTCGATGCGCAGCAGCTTGACGGAGCGGCCGTCGTAGGTCAGCGACACGCAGATGTTCTCGCAGTCCACGGACCCAGGCCAGTAGGCGACGCGGTCGGTGTCCACCTTACAGCCGAGCACGCCGACGGACGACGAGTAGCTGTCGTGGGGCGTTGCCCACACGGTCCCGCTAGTCGTGTTGTCGGCGGCGACCTGCGTGGAAGCAGCTGTCAGGGCCGTCAGCAGCGACAGGAAATAATGAGCGTCGCGGCGCATGGCTGGTTCAATCAATGAGCGGCTGAGACGGAGCTGTCTCAATTCAAATGAATGACGGTGGCTAGGATTGAAGGAATGGCATGCCGTGCGCACCCGAGCAGAGATAGAGTGCTTTCGCGCTCCGATTGTGAGCGGCGACTCGACCGACAAGCAAGTCGAGCTCAAGTCTTGCTATTGCTCTTGCTCGAGTGTGAATTTGAATTCGCACATAGCATCAGTAGAGAGAGTGAGAGAAAGAGGGAAAAAAGCGCGCCACAAAGTCGACAAATCGGCGCACTGTCGTGGCTAAGCGTGATTCGACCGCGCCAAAATGAAATGAGCATTTCCCTTTTCGGTTTAGCAAAGACCCTGGATCTTGGAGAGCAAAGCTTATAAGGTGGGGGTCAGCTCGTGGCTTACATACTACAGTACTATACAGAATTCTACAGAAGGGTGTAGGTATTGTAAACACACTGTAATCGCTTACCCTCAGCTACCTATACGCACCATGTCCTACACTGCTCATCTCATCGGGGCAAGATATATATTCATATTTCTTACTTTTAATAATCGCAAGATATTTCTTAGAGTTCGATATGAAAGTAAAGTTCATATTGCCATAATTTCCTCTTCATTGCCAGTTATACTAGTAGACTATACGGTCGCTAACTTATCGAGGAAACCCATGCAAATGTGACGGGATAAGGATGAATAGTGCTGTTAATATCATCATATTAACCTACAGTAGCAAATGAGTTACTATGAGATTCAATTTATTCTTGATTAAGATTTTCATTTATTTTCTGTCGATGGTTTGTGTGTTAGGTAATTATGTATATTAGAAATTAGAATAACCAAATGGCTGGTACCATGCTAGAGAAATAGTAGGTCTAGCTTAACTCTTCCAACACCACAATGGGCGTAAAGAAATAGCCTTAAAATGTTAGGAGAAATAGCAGCAGCAAAACAAGGAACAGAAGAAGAAGAAAAAGAAGCGCAGGAGCAGGAAGCATTCGCGTCAGGTATTACGTACCTAATCTTGGATTATAGTGGATGAATCCGATTTGGTACCCGTTCCACTCGGGTTCTTGCTAAAAATGAAAAATAAAAACAAAAACAAAATAGATGTACAACACCAAGGATTCCCTGGTTGTCACCAACCCAGGTACTGATTTGGCACTCACTGGCTTATCTATGGGAGAGCGGACGGGATCCCGAGTTTTCCAGAGGCTATGGTCGTACATGAAAATACTGGATGTTGGTTTACACTATAAAGAGCCGGTTTACTAATTCGCCAGGGTTTGCGCATTACATACAGTACGCAGCATCGTGATGCATGCACGTGTACGTATAGGTTATTCTTTAAACAAGACGTTAAATACCTAGGCACGGCGCATATTTGATTGGACGGCGACGTACCTATCGACCTGAGCAACTGCGACGCTTTAATTCCTTATTGTAAGCTTAGGGACGAGAGTCAAATCAATACCTACAACATTTTGGCACCCCGTAGGCCCCTCTTCCTATTATCTTCTTCTTCATCAAGCAAAGTACAGAGACAACACAAGCACGCATTTCACAAAAGATATTCAAGTTGCATTGAAATGGCATTTGACAGATAATATATATATATATATTGTCGTGATAACAAAAATAAGGAAAATCCAACGCCCTGGATAGTCTTCTATAGGGTAGAGAACAAAACGCCATCAAATTTAACCAAAAGTAATTTTGATCGTGGATATCATCAATTCGTCCAATTTAAAACACCAGAGAGCCAGGCCGAGCCGGGTCAGGTCAGGTCAAGTCTGCATGAAAAATACTGCTTCTCCTTTATACGATGGCAGCGGCGTCGGCCTTGCTGCCGTGGAGGACGGGGTTGACGGTCTCGTCGAAGTGCATCTTGAAGTCGTCGCCGAGCTCCTTGCGCAGGGCGGCCTGGACGGCGTCGAGGACGTTGGGGAAGACGCCGAAGTTGGCGGGGTTGTTGTCGTCGTTGTCGCCGCCCTGGAAGACGCCGGTGCGCACGAGGCACGTGTTCCAGCCGTACGTGTTGCCGCCGATGATGTCGGACGCCGGGTTGTCGCCGACCATGTAGACGTGCTCGGGCAGGCGCTCCTCGCCGTGGATCTGGTCCATCCACGACGCCATAACCTCGTCGGCGTACTTGTACGTCGCCAGCTCGGGCTTGCCGTACACGACGCGCTCCAGGTCCACGCCCGTCATGGCCCGGTACATGGCCTCGAGCCCGATGCGGAACGCGCCCTGCGACATGCGCGGGGACCAGTGCTCCGTCGGGCACAGCACGTCGCCCTGCGAGAAGTAGATGGGGATGCGCTGCGACTCGGGGTCCCGCGCGCGCGTCGTGAGCCGCCCGTTCTCCGCGAGCAGCAGGTCCATGATGATCTGGATGTCCGTCGCGTAGTCGCGCGAGTCCGAGAACACGAGGATGGCCTCGATGTTGCACTTGCTGAAGTCGCGCGGCCGCGACATGGCCTTCTCGTACTCGGTGAACTCGCGGTACGGCGCGATGCTCGGGTCCCAGGCCACGATGTCGTTGGGCACCACCACGTCCTTGAAGCCGTACAGCTCCGCGACCTCGCGGCAGCGGTAGCCGACGCCGCCCACGACGAGCACGGTGCCGTAGTACGAGGCCAGCGCGCTCATGGGCGTGTGAGACTGGATGAACTGCTCCGTGCTCACGGGGTTTTGTAAGATCTTGGAGAGCTGCTCGCAGCGCGCCTGCTCGGGCTTGCCGCTTCCGTTCGTCAGGAAAATGTGTGGGATCTTCATGCCGAGCTCATTGTCGCCGTTCAGGATCTCGAGCGCACGCTTGCCCTCGGGGATAAGCAGGTCGCCGTGGACCAGCACGCCATCGATGTCGAAGGCAAAGGCCATGTTCTTCGCCTTTGCGACCTTCTCGGCCTCGATCGTTTGGATCTGGCTGGCTAGGATGTCACGGGTTGGCTGAATCGGGGGCATACCCGGCCTTGCTGGGTGTCCGTCGGCATCTTCAGCGCGATGGCTTGACGATAGCCTAGATCGCCGCTTGCCTCGTGGAATGGGGAGTGATGCACCGAATGAGTTTCGAGAGCTTCTCCGGTCCTTTTGGGACGGTGATGCGCTCAAGGTATGCATGTACTTAGCAGCTTCTGACATGGATGAGCGAGATGCAGGTATCTCAATCGGTCCCTCCCCATCACCGCTAGGGATGGGTAGATTATGGTGCTCGTGAGATCCTACCGACATGTAGTCGCGAGGGACCTCGAGTGAGGTAGGGCTTAGAGGCGTCTGTACGCCAAAATCGGCCTCCTCAAACATCGGCATTTTGGTGTATTGGTGGGATAGGTAGGTCTGCTCAGTGTAATTCTTAGGTCTAAGATAAAGAGGGGAAAATATATGGATGCTGATGATACTGATGTTGCTCTTGATACGCTCATATATACTCTCGGAAGAAGTAGGGACACGCTCGCTGAAGACGGGTTAAGTCATGTTCCGCTGGGCCCTGATTCATCTTATATTCAGCCACCATCAGCAGCACTTCTCATCCTTCATACGCGGCGTTCCTCATGATGAAAACCCTTATCATCGCCGGCAGCACCCCAATGACGTCGACATGAGCTGTCACTCTGCCAGCGAACATCAGGGTCTCGCCGAGTGCCCACAGATTAGATCCATTTCGAGGCATAAGAGGCAGCAGAGGTGGGTGGTTGAGGGCATTCGGCCCATACAAGCGCTCAGTCCGGTCGTCCTAGTGGATGTGTATGCCTCCATATAAATCCGAGTAGATGAAACACTCAGAGTTTGGACATGCGGTTGGTCTGATAAGGGCCGCAACAATACATTATACTGTGGACCGGGCTCCGTTAGCCGTGTCCATCGTGTCCGCTTCAGAGGGTCGCTGACATCATGCGGCTCCGCCAAATCCACAAATGACTCGGGATAACGAGGCGAAAACGGGGAGGCTCTTCGGAAAGAATTTTCGCTACCAGTAGGTTCCGAGCCGGCCGCAGCTTAACACCAACGCAGAACCGATGTTGCCATATTTTTCGGTGGAATGATCGACATGAACCAACCCCTTGTGCACATCTTCAAGGGTTGCTAAGAGGATTTGCTGGGACCTAGAGGAACTAGAAGATTAACCGAGGATACAAGACCAAATGATACCTGCTTCTCAACTATTTTTTTTTCTTTTTCTTCTTTATTTTTTTATTTTAATGTTGCCGCCGAGAGCTACTCGCCTGCATTGCGCCCTGCAGGGGTGTAGATCGGCCCCAAATAAAATATGTACGCACGTGGAATCTTCCACAGCATCAAAAGACGGTATGCAAAGACGAGAGTAACACTTACCCACGGTCTGTGGGTACCGGATGGTGCCGGCTGCAAGTATATACATATTACGCGAGTCGAAGTAGGTATCGTTATCAGACTAGTAAGCCAAGCCAAGGCAAGCCTTACATGAATTGGTAGCCACTCTGGTGGCCACTCAGTTGCGTGGGTGTGGACATTCTCACGTCTCACCTACAGTAGGAAGGGACTTTTGCTGGTCATAAGGGAGACTTGTGTGATACATACCTTGGTACACGCTCAGCGAAAGTAAGACGTAGTAGCAGTAAGTATGCGTAGGTAGCAAGATTTTATACAAATTTGGATCCTGACCAAGAACCTACCCAAGAACCTACCTAGTCTAGTTGCGTAGACCGCCTCAGCTACCGGTGCTACCTCGCTGTTAACGTCATACGACGGCATGAGCAAACTACTGTGTCGTTGGGATAGCTACACCTAAAAGCCCTCTCTCTCACTACAGCTTCATCGACGGTGTTTGGGATAAGAGAATCTTAGGTCAGACATACAGACATACAGACATACCAGCATACAAGCATACGCACACATTCCAGAGTTCAAGATGTCCATAAACACGACTACGTTCACACTCAACAACGGGGTGAAGATCCCAGCGCTGGGATTCGGCACCTTCGCCAACGAGGGGGCCAAGGGCGAGACGTACAAGGCAGTCCAGTGTGCGCTGCAGGTCGGCTACCGACACCTGGACTGCGCGTGGTTCTACCTCAACGAGAGCGAAGTGGGCGAGGCGGTCCGGGACTTCCTGAGGGAGACCCCGTCGGTGAAGCGCGAGGACCTCTTCATCACGACCAAGGTGTGGAACCACTTACACGAGCCCGCGGACGTAGAGTGGTCGCTCGAGAACTCGCTGCAGAACTTCGGGCTCGACTACATCGACCTGTTCATCGTGCACTGGCCCATCGCCGCCGAGCGCAACGCCGACTACTCGGTCAAGCTCGGCGCCGACGGCAAGTACGTGATCAACCGCGCGCTGACCGCGGACCCGGAGCCCACGTGGCGCGCCATGGAGGCCCTGCTCGCGCGCGGCAGGACGCGCGCCATCGGCGTCTCGAACTGGACCGTCGCCGGCCTCGAGCAGCTGCTCGGCTTCGCCAAGGTGAAGCCCCAGGTCAACCAGATCGAGGTGCACCCCTTCCTGCCCAACGCGGCGCTCGTGGCCTACTGCCAGGCGCGCGACATCCTCGTCGAGGCGTACTCGCCGCTCGGCTCGCAGGACCAGGTGCCCACGACGGGCGAGAAGGTGCGCACCGACAGGACGCTCAACGCCGTCGCCGACCGCAGCGGCCACACGCTCGCGCAGGTCCTGCTCGCCTGGGGCCTGCGCCGCGGCTACGTCGTGCTGCCCAAGAGCTCCACGCCCTCGCGCATCGCGAGCAACGCCCAGGTCCCCGAGATCTCTGACGAGGACTTTGCTGCCGTCCAGGCCGTTGCTGACGGCAGGCACACGCGCTTCGTCAACATGAAGGATACCTTCGGCTACGACGTGTGGCCCGAGGAGACCACGATAGGCGGCGTTTCCGTCTGAAATTGATTTTACATAACGAATTCACGGACGGCGCCGGCACGACTTTTTTTTATTTTTATTTTTATTAGGGGATCGGGAGATTGGATTGATACTCGATATTTCGACACAGTCTCGCGTTGTTGTTCATGTTTCTGCTTTCGTTCACGGTCGGCAGAGAAGGGAAGGCAAGGACAAGGAAAAGGGGCACATTAGATTACACATAGAGAGAGTGTCATGATGTTATATCGTACAGAGCCCCAAATCCTAAGAACAGAATACCAGCAGCCATATTTGCCAAGTTGGGATTAATGTCGGGGTCCTTCGAGATTATGCCTTATCTATGCGTCGTCCATCATCCATCTAAGCCCTAGTAGCCTGCACGACAAACTCACTATAAGGATGCGCATGTTAGAGTCGCCTAGGTATGTTATACTACTTATTGACTTATCATCCCCGGACGAGTGGTGGCTTGAGGGGTATGCAGGAGACCGCGCGCGAGCAGCAGCACAGCCGGCCAGGACTCAAACGGGAAACATGTAGAAATAGGAATACGTACTGATGATACTCCTTATGGCTGTTCTTAATGTTCCTCTTGACTCCTATCTACGTGACGACGCTGCACTCGATCTTGACGACCTCCTGCAACTTTTCAGTAGTCACGCCATCTAGTATGAATGCTCACGGGACCCGTCGACGTCTTGGCCTGGATGAAGACGTCGATGCCCCTTGCTACGTTCTGAAGCGGCATCTCGAATCTCCTTCGTGTGGGATTTCTCCAGCCCGCGTTTCCTCTCACTCCTTAGCAACAATAGAGTTGCTCTCTTCTACCTCCCTTTTTAACTTGTAGGCTCTTATTTCTTCGTGTCTAATTTACGGTGTGAGGGCCTCACATCCCAAGCAGGAGGTCTATACCATCCTGGTAGAGGCCCCTGAATTTTCTCTTCGATGCTAATCTTTTGTTTCGTAATCGCAGGGTTTGTTGTTCCCACAGTAGTTTTTTGCTTGATGGTAAAGCCTTTGCCACCATAGCCACGACCTCGAGCTCGGGCAGCAGATTTTTTCTTTGAGATGTGTTTTTTATACTCGACGGTAGTCCACCCGTCAGCGATGTTAGATCCTGCCATGTTGTTGAGGTAGTTTCAACTGGTTGAATCAGCAGAATTGGCTAAGTTGAAGCTGGGGGGACCGACTTGAATAATAGCTTAGTATGCTACCGCTGAGAGGTTGAAAATAACAAGGTAACCGGGGAAATAAATTCGTTATTCGCGTTTAATAGAAGAATATGTTCTGTACTGCTTAGGGTTCACCTTTTAGGCGTGCAGGAGATTGGTATAATTGGGAACATGATGGGCACTGGGACCGTTGACAGTCGCTAATTATAAACAAAAACAAGGGAAAGTTTGGGGATTTGAGTTTATGTTGCCAATTCGCGCTTGGCTTCTTTTTTATCTCAACGTCGTTCATAGAGTTCGTTGACCATAGCTAAATAACTAGCTCTAAACTCTATCTAGTCTTTGCTCATAACCTGCAAGGTTCAGTATGTACAACTTAACGATACGCTCGACTAATCTAGCATCTTGTTGTCAACCCTTTTACCCTTGCCTTTTGCCTTCCCCTTGAAATGTTTCTTGCTTGACCCAAGCCGAACTTCACTGGGGTCTAACCCAGTCTCGAGGGCAATCATAGTTCTAGCCTTACGTCCACTCAGATCTTTAGCTTCAGCTTGCGCTTTTCCTTGTTCCGTATACTTGTGACTGAAGGGCATTGACAAGTGACCGCCATTCCCTGCACCCCGTGCGAAAAACGCTTTGTCAAGCGACTTTGATTTTGCACCGGTTGGTAAAGCGGAGAACTCGGAATCCATCCCCGACTCGCCGTCGCCTACATTAAGTGCTTCCATGGCAGCTAGCAATGCAGCTCTTCGCTTCTCCGGTAAATGGGCCGCATCATAAAGCTCACGGTTGAAGTCTCCACCATCACCCCAACCAGGTGGGGGTTCAACATAGAGCAGCTTTCCACTCACATAGTCCTTGAGAACTGTCCTCGCCGCTCTAGATTCGTCGGGTAGACCAACACCTTGAGTTTTGAACCCTCTGGCTTTAGCGTAAGCTGCTAAAAGCTCGCTAGCCGTAGGAGTTCCAGTGCCCCCTTCCTCGAAGGGCCGTGTTTTGATGTGTATGCCGTAAATAGCCTCTAAGAATGGCTGAGGTATACGGTGGGTAATTAGACCAGCCGGGCCTGTAAACTCTCTGAGCTGGTCGATTGGCAGAACGCCATTGCAAACCAGATCAGCCTTTGTTGTTGCAAAATTTGGAAAGACTAAACCTGGGCAATCACATAAGATAACCTTTTCACTTAGATTTATTGTTTGGAAGTGTTTCGTTTTTCCGGGAGTCGCGGAGACCGAGACTTTCTTAGAGCCAATAAGAGCATTGATGGTTGATGATTTTCCAACGTTGGGATATCCGACTAGGCCTATCTGCACTCTTTTCTCGGGGTCTAGACAAGTTAGTTGCGCGATCTGGAAGGTGGACAAGGAGTTTTGCTCACCATCGAGGTCATATGCTTGCTGGAGAAAGATATCTTCCAGCTCCTCAACAGTTAAAATTCTTGTATCATCGTCGGTAATGTCCGGTAGGGGGCCTCCTAGATTTTCTTCTTCTTCTATCTCTTCTTCGCTTGCCTCTTCTTCAGACGAGTCTTCACGGTCCTCGACTTGAGGTTTCCGTATGGTTTTAGGGTTGGAGCTTTCACCATGTAGCGGCTCCTCTGGCTCAAGCTCTCGTGCCTCATTGAGTTGTTTTGCTAAGCTTGCAGAGAAGAAACGGTAAGAAACGCGCTTCTCTTTGAAATACTTGGACCACGCCCTCCTCTGTGTCGTTGTCATCATGTCCGCCTTATTGACTAGCAACAAGTTCTTCTTCGCCGGGTCGACATCCTTGACATAATTCTCTAGGTCCTCTGAGCGGAACATTAGAGGGTTTCGCGCATCAACAATCTGAACTATGAGGTCCGATCGCTCGATGACGCGCCAGAGCTGTCTCCAAACCTCGAGATTTCGTTCGAAGGGGGTCATGAGGAGGTCATTATATTCCTGAAGTTCTGCCAACCCTCTCCTCCATAGTAGGAACGACTCTCTTTCTCGCTGATCTAACTCCTCGGGCGTTGTGGACGCATCCCACTTCGGCCGCCGCGGCACTGTCAATCTCCCCCTGTGCTCGTTCTGTTTCCCGACGACGTTTCGCTCTTCCGTAGCAGTCAGGAGGTATGGGTTTCTCTGGTCGGTGTGGATGATCTTAACGTTATTCATCTTCTCGGCAGTGAAATCAGTGCCGGCCAGCTCAGCCGTAGCTAGAAATTCGTCTAGAGCACCTTGCTCCGTAACGGAGCGCATCTTGACCCATGCTGCCTCCTTTTTATCGTTTGTAATGTACTGCAAAATTAGGTATTAGCGACAAATACAAATTTCGTTTTACGTCAAGAAAAAGAAATCATACCTCCTCGCCGGTGGCGTGGTTGATTCGCGTAACCCCGCTGCCCTTCTTGCGATCGGCTCCTTTGCCTTTACCAAACCGATCATTCATCAGCGTGTTGCCGAGCCCCACGGAGCCCTTGGACTTAGCCAACACCATCTTGAATGAGAGGACCTTCAAGGGTCTGTCTAGGAGTTAAAGACGGGTAAGTCTCGATAGTACGAAGCCAGGATAAATACAATCGTTTTGTTCTTTGGAGAGTTGGGAACGATTGATGGCTGTGCGATGGCTATTGTTCTTAGGTCAATATCGTATTATTATTATAACGGTCGCAGCGCAGGTGCTGGCTGATTAATTGGAGGGGCGAGGGGCAACTTGGAATTTTTGCGTCACCTTTGGCCCGATAAGCGCCCGATAAACTATTCACCCCACCAAACTTTTTGACCTGGCTTTCTGACCTTGGGCGAGACTGTACCTACCTAAGGCTTGCAAAGGCCCGCATAAGAAGACTATAGTGCTTTAGGTACCTGACTGCCTCTTAAGATAGATCCTTTACGTACAACCTCATCAACTAAATTCCACCATCTATGAAGCATCACCAATTTTACCTCCGCCTAGTTCCTCTCTCGTTACACTAATTCGCTAAGCCTCTACTGGAGACTTAGGAAGAGCCTTCAAGATGCCAAAGGGCAAGTGGATGTAGGCAACCCCATTCTTTTCCCAAGCAAACGAAAGACACCGTATACTAAAACTCGTCGGCTCATTGTAGTGACAAGAAGACGGCCCAGCACTTCACGCTGGTGCATCGTCCACAAAATGACCCGCTTATATACGACGCCGAAGTACCTTCTATGATCTTGAACCCGACCAACAACCTCAATGCCTCCAAAGGAAAGAAGTTGAACGACCTAGCCTCGGAGTTGAGCGTTGACGATGTGGCCCACATGCGCGAGAACGAGGGCGAGGCCGCTAACCACGGTGTCTATTTCGACGACACCGAATACGACTACATGCAGCATCTGCGAGACCTTGGGTCGTCAGGCGCCGGTGATGTTGTCTTCGTCGAAGCGGAGACGGGGCAGAACAAGGGGAAGGGGAAGCACAAGCAGAGCCTAGAGGACGCCATCAGACAGCTGGATCTAGAAGACGAGGAGCGCAAGAAGCGGGAGCTCTTCGACGATTCCTTCCTGCCCAGCAAAAATCTCCAACACGTCACCTACCAGGCCCAGCAGAATATCCCGGATGCGATTGCGGGTTTCCAGCCCGATATGGATCCGAGACTCCGTGAAGTGCTGGAGGCGCTGGAGGATGAAGCGTATGTAGATGAAGACGACGATGACATATTTCAAGAGCTGGCCAAAGACGGCCGGGAACTCGACGAGATTGAGTTCGACAACGAGTTTGACGACGAGGGTTGGGAGACAGATGACACGGCTAAGCCGCGGAGGGAATACAATAACGACGGCGAGGTACCCGACTTGGTTCCAGTCGCCCGAGGGGCAGGGGAAGACGACACATTCGCAGGCGAGGAGACCGACGAAGTGAAAAACGAGAACTGGCTAGAGGACTTCCAGAAGTTCAAGAAGAACCAGAAGACAGGGGGCCGTCCCAAGGCCGGCGCCGCCCCTTCACAATCAGACGTGCAATCCAGCATCCTAAGCACAACCACGAACGGCGGGCGCCGCAAGAAGCGCAAGGGCGCCCTGACGTCGCAGTCCGGGTACTCGATGACATCCTCTTCGCTGGTCCGCACAGAGGGGCTCAGCCTACTAGACGCGCGATTCGAGGTTTTGGAGCGGAAGCAATATGACCCCGAACACGACGACTACGGCTGGGATGGGGAGGCCGACGACGACGACGCCAAGTCAACGGCCACGTCTATGATGTCGTCGGCATCAAGCGTCACGGGCCCTATGCGGTCCGACTTTGACAGCATCCTAGACGATTTCTTGGGCGAATATTCGATGCACGGGAAGAAGACCGTCAAGAAAGGCAAGTGGGGAAATGGTGTAGAGCAGTTTGATGAATTCCGGCGCGAACTCGGTCCAGCGAGAGTGCCAGCCAAGTATGGCGTCAAACAGCGACCGACCACGACGAAGGCGGGTGGTGCGTCAACGTCATCCTCACGGTAAGTCGTCTAGACAGTCACGGAGAAAAAAAAATATACCCTATTAGAACCAAGTCAGCTTTATGCGCGTTCTTGTTGACAATGTAGTGCATGCTGTAAATACGTGCTATCTACTTATGTAATCTTCATAAGTGATCAATTCATTGTACTTCTACAGCGTATCACGTTCAAACCTACTTGATACAATGTGCCCGAGGGTAGCCAACAGTCTATGAATCGCCGGTCTGCTAGCCTAGCGAGCAGCCGCTTCTAGTCGGAACGAATCAGCGGAGGGGTGCTTTAGATCAAGCCGAGCTTTTACCCCGTCCGCATATTTGTCGAAGTACTGGTGTCCTACACATCAGATGCAATAGCTTCCCAGGCTTAGTTCTTCCACTCTTCCATCCAGTGTAGTAGATTGAGGATAGGCCAAGAAAGCGCCCTTCCCGGCTGCCATTCTGATGTCTCGGCTCCCTAGCGATGACCATTCATAGCAGGCGCAGGGGGTCGCTCCGGCCCGAAAGCACCTGGCACACTGGGGACTTCTTCCTCCGTATCGTCATCAAGGTCCCCTTCGCTGATCTGCTCCTCTGCCTCCTCGTCATATTCACATTCACTATCCTCTTCGCCCTCTAGCTCTCCTTCGTCGGCCTCCCCGCCCTCGGGGTAACAATTCTCCATAGTACCTTGCATCCCTGCCGGTATGCCACGGCCTTGCTGTTGCATTTGATTGATGATACTAGTGAGCTTGTCATTCTTTTTCTTGACATCCTTGAGGTCCGTGAGGTGCCTGTTGCGTTCCTCGGCCATTTTCAGGATATTCTGGTTCAGAGCCGTATCTTTACGCCTATAAGCCTCGTTCTCTTTTTCCAACTTCTTGGTCTTTTTAGACATATCTTCCATCTCCTTGCGAAACGTTAAAAACAGATCGTTACTGTTATTTAGGGTATCCTCGACCTCGTCACCTGTTAACGCCTGTGTTGGGCGTGAAAGAGAAAGAAAAAAGGTGCATACCTGTTTAAACTTTTCGACATAGACATTGAGTTGGTTCCGCAACTCTGTTTCCGTCTTGGTAAATGTGAGGACTTGGTTATTAAGTTGGCGAGCACGGTTGCCTTCGGCTTCAACCGCCTTCTTTTGCTGTTCGTAGCGCGCCATGTTCCATTGAACCTCTATCTCTTTTGTCCGCATAGCGGAGTGGAAATGAAGTTCGCGCAGCTCGTATTGATCAATCAGCGACTTGAAGCGACTCCTGAACCTAAGCCGTCACAGTTAGCCAAAGAAGTCGAACGATGCGCGAGGTGGGGTTGTACAGTTCTTCCGCCCTCATATAGACAACCTGTTTTCGCGGGTTGTCTTTCTCTTCTTGGTAGCCTTCTAACGTCTCGAGAACTTTTTTAAAGCGTTCATCAGACGAATTCTTAAGCCGGTCGTGGGAATCATTTAGTGCTCTGTGTTCGTTCTATTTGTAACCTCTATCAGCTTTATTGTCTTTATTAATTTAAGCATGGGTTCTACCTTGAGCTTATTGTTTTCCTTCTGCAATTCACGACAGAGCTTTTCCAGTTTCTCTTTTAGCCCGATTTGTTTGCTGAGGTCGGTTCGGCTTGAGTCTTTCTCTTTCTGTAGTTGATCAGCGCGCTTCTTATTCTTGATGTTTTCGCGCTCAAGGCGTTTTAAATTTGCGAACAACTCAGAAGATCGTTTTGTAAGAAGGTCGATTTTGTCCATATCGTTCATCTTGTTCATCTGATGATTCAATTCACGGTTGGCTTTGCGGACTTCTCGGTCTAAAAACGAAGCATGATTAGTCGGTGATTCATAATGGAGACGAAAGAGGATCCAATGCAAGTTGTTAAACAGTTAACATGGCTTAGATCATGGTCAAGTATGGGACAGCCCCGAGGTATTATTGTCCTCGTGCAATGCACTCTCTTTCCTTCTCCCTCAAGTGTATCAAGGCAGGCGGACGCTCGATATACCATCTGGGGAAAAGAGAACTACACAGCTCTAGGTAGTACCTAGCTATGCTGCCCTTGGAAAAGCATGCGCTAGGTACTTTGGGTGCAAATGCGGTACCATACATAGCCCATCTCTTATATAGCACGGCGATGGCCTCATGATCACGAAAGAAACAATTTGACGTACCAATTTCAGCCTCTTGCTCCCTCTCGGCTGCGGTATCGACCTCAAGTTGAGATATCCTAGCAGCAACCAATTTTGAGGCTTCAGAGGAGTCCAGGGCCTTCTTGCCCTTTGCCTTTTTATTTGCAGCGTTTGAAGCCATGGCGGCCGTTGGTGTCGGCGCAGGTCGGGGTTCCTGCGTGGGGATATGGTGGCCATTGGGGAGGGAATGATCGTCGTGGGCATGTGAAGTCGTGCCATTCATAGTAGAAGCAAGAGGAGCTGGCGTTGCTGAGGGCACACGATGGCTCGTAGTTGCCATGATCAGCTAATAAGTGAAGTATAGCCTGGGATTCACGGTGAGTATTGCTGGACAGGCCGATGCAGACAGGTAGGTAGGTAGCAGGGGGGCAGGGAGAGGTCGAGGGCATCGAGGACATCGAGGGCGTCGAGGGTGTCGAGGGCGTCGAGGGTACCGAGGGTATATCAAGGGTGCCGGGGGGGTATCATCAATTGAATCATGCACACTGAGCAAGAGGTACTTACGTTGAAGCGGTAGAAAAACGCATTTGGGGATAGTACAAGTACAAAATTATATCGGCGGCGTCGGGATAGCGCTGCTGATTGCGATTGGTGGCTATGGAGGGAGTTATTGGCTGCCTTGGCGCGTACGGATGCTGGGAGTAATGGTCACGATGGCTCCAAGAGAAGTTTGTCGAGATAGTGGTGGTGAGGCGGCGGCTGTCCGAGTCGGTTTAGCAAATAGTGTCGGTTACCTGATCGTGGTAAGGAAGGATAACTGGGGGACTGGGTGGATGAAGCAACCGGGGCATGCCACGCAAACCGTAACTGCGGCCCCAAACCCAATACTTCTTCTGTACTTAGATACATTAGGTAGGTTAGGTACCTCAGGATAGTGACCCGGCTGTTCAGCCTGGTGCGCTTAACACGGCTTGTACCTGCCGCTTGCCTTGGTGGCACTTCCTCTGCAGGCAGGTGTGCCATCTTCTATGTAATTTCTAGGTACATCAAGTACCTACCCGAAGCATTGGTCCACAGGTGGAGACAAGGATGGATGTGTTGCATGCAAATTGGTAAGGAATGACGCTATTACACATCTAAGGGCTCTGCACTAAATATCATGCAGTCTTCTGATTGAGTATATATCAATTCAACATTATGAATATCAAATATTATGTGAATACAATTTAATACATATGTAGCTCAAGAAGGTGAAATAGTACATAAGGTACTGGTATAGAACTCTACTTGTATTAGGTAAGAAACTCTAATCATCAACCAAAGAAAGTTTTAACAAGATAAGTACCTAGATCTTGCAGATAGTGGGCTTTGGCCCTATTGTACCTACTAGTACCTGGCAGATACATGGACTAGGTAACTACCTCTAGATACATATGTAAATAAGAAGCATCGCTCTAATGCCTATAGAGGTTTCGGTTTGAAGAATACCATAGATGCGCGTCATCAGATTCATGTAGCATCGACATGGGAAATTTTCCACCAGTTTATTTCGTTAGAGGCACAACAGCTTTTCTTGCGACACCGGAGAAGCATCGGTTGTCCCGACTTTCCTGTCGGATACCCTTGATAGTTTAACCATTTACTTTCCAGAGCCTTCGTTTCACTGGATTTTTGAACAACCTTGCGCTGCAATCCTTTACAACACTCATTATGTTGCGCAACGCCGCCAAGGGTGTGGCGAAGAGAGCAGTCACAGAGCTTTCCCAGTATCCCAAGCCTGGCGAGACATTGCACGGCTTCACCCTGCTAAGAACAAAGCATGTTCCCGAGCTCGAATTAACCGCCCTTCATCTGAAACATGATAAGACCGGCGCCGACTATCTGCACATTGCCAGAGAGGATAGCAACAATGTCTTCTCCATCGGCTTCAAGACGAATCCCCCTGATGACACCGGCATCCCCCATATTCTCGAGCACACCACTCTTTGCGGCAGCGAGAAGTACCCCATCCGAGACCCCTTCTTCAAGATGCTCCCTCGCACCTTGTCCAATTTCATGAATGCCTTTACCGCCTCCGACCACACCTTCTATCCGTTTGCCACCACCAATGGTCAGGACTTCCAAAACCTCATGTCCGTCTATCTCGACGCCACGCTTCACCCGCTTCTCAAGAAAACCGACTTTACTCAGGAGGGTTGGCGTATAGGTCCTGAAAATCCCCGAGTTGCCGAAACAGAGGGCGAGTCCAACCCCGAGGACAGCAAACTGGTTTTTAAAGGCGTTGTATATAATGAGATGAAGGGGCAGATGTCGGACGCAGGCTATCTGTTCTACATTCGCTTCCAAGATCACATATTCCCCTCGATTAACAATTCTGGTGGCGACCCTCAAAAAATTACCGACTTAACATACGAACAGCTCAAGAAATTCCATGCAGAGCATTACCACCCAAGTAATGCTAAGCTCATGACTTACGGAGACATGCCTCTAGCCGACCACTTGAGGGAAATTGATGCGCAGATGAGCGCGTTTGAGAGGATAGAGGCAGACATCGAACATAAGCAGCCCATCGATCTTAGCAGTGGACCCCGAGCTGTGAAAGTTCTAGGGCCCGTGGATCCCTTAGCAGACCCTGACAAGCAGTACAAGACTTCCGTATCGTGGATTGCTGGCGACACAAGTGATGTTGTCGAGTCCTTCTCCGTGGCATTGTTATCATCGCTGTTGATGGATGGCTATGGCTCTCCTTTATATAAGGGCCTTATCGAGAGCGGTATTGGTACAGACTTTAGTCCTAATGCCGGGTATGATGGGTCAGCAGCTACTGGGATTTTTTCTGTTGGCTTGACTGGAGTAAGCGAATCAAACGTTGAAACAGTCAAGGCAGAAGTGCAGAAGATACTCCGAGATGTGCATGATAAAGGCTTCGAGCAAGGCAAGATTGATGGGTACCTTCATCAACTCGAGCTCAGCTTGAAGCACAAGACAGCCAATTTTGGTATGTCTGTGCTGCAGCGATTGAAGGGAAAGTGGTTCTCTGGAACCGATCCTTTCGACTCATTAGCGTGGAACGACACAGTCGCCGCATTTAAAACAAAACTTGCCCAAGGTGGATATCTTGAAAGTCTTATAAATAAGTATTTTATGAACGACAATACTCTCACATTCACCATGGCGCCCTCGGAAAACTATAGCATCGAATTAGCAAAGGAAGAAGAGGAACGATTGGCATTGAAAATCGCCCAGGCTACAGAAGAAGCCGGTGGCGAACGCGCAGCTCGAACATTTTTCGAACAGCGTGAGCTTGAGCTCTTAGCAGAGCAAAACAAATCTAACACTCAAGACCTCAGTTGTCTTCCTTCCGTCCATGTGAGAGACATTCCTAGAGAAAAGGAGCCCATCATTGTTCGTGATGAGGTCCTAAACGGAACAAAAGTTCAATGGCGAGAAGCCCCGACGAACGGGCTGACCTACTTTCGTGCGATTAACACGTTCGAGAATCTCCCGGACGAGCTTCGTGCTTTGATCCCTCTGTTTAGCGATTCAATCATGCGCTTGGGAACCAAGGATATGACAATGGAGCAGCTTGAAGACTTGATCAAACTGAAGACAGGTGGCGTATCCGTAAGCTACATGACAACACCTTCACCAACCGATTTTCACCATGCGTCTGAAGGGCTTGTCTTAAGAGGAATGGCACTCGATCGGAATGTGCCTGAAATGTTCAACCTTTTGCGAAAGCTTATTTTAGAGACCAACTTCGACAGCCCAGAGGCCGCACTCCGAATCAGGCAACTCCTTCAATCTTCAGCTGATGGTATTGTGAACGATATCGCATCGTCTGGCCATGCTTACGCTCGACGATATGCCGAGTCAGGGCTTACCCGTGACGCGTACCTTACCGAACAAGTCAGTGGGCTGTCACAAGTAAAGCTAATAGCCTCGCTAGCTGGACGACCAGAATCAGACCAGTTAGAAGATGTCATTAGCAAACTGAAACAAATCCAAGCAATTGCTCTAGCTGGCAATAATATCCGAACCGCTCTAACTTGTGGATCTGACAGCACAAGAGCTAATTCATCAGCTCTAACACAATTCATGTCTTCACGAGCAAGCCAATCAGTCACATTCCCCACTGACTCAAAGCAACCCCCAGCTCGCGACATTAAGTCATTCTTCCCACTTCCTTACCAGGTCTACTATGGAAGTTTGGCAGTACCCACAGTTTCGTATACTTCTTCAGACGGCGCCCCTCTCCAAATCTTAGCACAGCTTCTAACTCACAAGCATCTACATCACGAGATTCGTGAGAAGGGTGGTGCATACGGAGGTGGCGCATACATGAAAGGACTTGAGGGTTTGTTCGGTTTCTATTCATACAGAGACCCTAACCCTCAGAATACACTTTCCATAATGAGGAATGCGGGATGCTGGGCTGTTGACAAACAGTGGTCCAACCAGGATCTAGAGGAAGCCAAGATATCTGTCTTTCAGAGTGTCGATGCTCCTAAGTCGGTGAATACTGAAGGTATGTCCCGGTTCATGTCCGGAATTACAGACGAGATGCAACAAAAGAGGCGAGAGCAACTACTGGACGTGACAAAGGATCAAGTACGAGAAGTCGCACAGAATTATATTGTGGACGCCCTCGCCAAGCAGAGTGAGAAAATTACCTTCTTAGGCAAGAAACAAGACTGGGTCGACAGCTCCTGGAAAGTCAGAGAGATCAACGTCGATATCACCGAATAGAAATACGCCGTAATGGTAATGAGGTAATCGTATACAGAAGATCTGTACAACACCACTCCCATATACCCATCTATGTATATATAGAAGCTAAATGTACGATATTCGCACCTCTTTTATGCTCAACCCCTCTCTTTAACTTCACTCCATCAAACACCAGCGTTCAGATACGATACGTCTTCATGCTTCGTAATCTCTTAGGAGATCACACTTCCATGGCATGGAGACCACGCTAAAACGCGAGATTGAAATAGTCAACGGGCTTTCGAGTGTCTGTCAACAGACGCCCGCGAATCGAGTTGCTGCTCATTCTTTCAGACTCGGATTCCTCAGCTTTGGAACTCCGGACTAACGAATTAGAGTACATGCCTCCTTACTGTCCCGCTATCTTGTGCGTAGTTGTTTTCGACTAGATAGCCCTTATCCCCTTTGGTCCACAAGGAGGTAGCAGCGGCAGTTGTGATTGTCAGGTTTTTCTAGATACTTCTCGTGCCCGCCATGTAGTACGCCGAGAGTCTAATAATATGCCACTATCACAAGTTTTAGATAATACCTTTTACTTGCCCTCGCCTCCTTCACCTTAAGAAACAGAGAAAGAAGCACCTAGTGCACCCTCGCGAGATAGGGATAGGATCCATGGGTGAACAAAAGCACGATGTGTTACGATACCGTTTTCAACTAATATTCAATTAGGATAATCGTTAGTTGTGGACCATGAAACGACGACTAATATGATTCCAAGAAAAGTACATCATAATTTCTCTAACACTACGAGCTGTCTGGCTAGCGTGGTGCGTTGAAGATAATTAGACTCAGCGGTGTTAGCTACCGCGTTATACAAATCCTAGCTAAATGATCGGTGGTGACCCGCCTTAGAGCTCGTAGTCCTTGAAAGACTCGGCGAGGCTGATGAGGTCAGTCACTCCCAAATCTTCCTTCGTAAGGAGCGTGTATCCCGGGGCCGACCAGCTCTTCTCCCCGAACTCACTCCAGTACCTCCACATCGTTGCTAAGAGATCAGCGTACTTTCCCCAAAGCGCGTGCACCAGCTCAACCGAAACAGGCACATGGAAGGCCCTAACACCCTTAGTCTTCGCCCAAATCTGCAGAGAATCCTCTGACGTGTGCACGTCGGCGTACGCAAACACCACATTCCCCTTGGTCTTATCCGGCTGCTCGAGAATAGGCTTGATAAACGGCCGTAGGTTGCGCGTCACGTTGCCGATCCAGTAGATGGGGGTGTCGGGCCGGTGCGAAGCGAAGTGCACATACGCATTTGCCGACGGGATCGGGTATAACGAGACAGCGCTATACGAGTAGTTGCTATGATACTGGCCGATGAAGAGGAAGGTGGTCTTCGCCGCGAGCTCCGGGTTAGCGCGGATGTAGTCGTCGACCTTATTCTTGCCGACATGGTTGGAAAGATGGTATCGGCCGTTGCTGATCTCCGACGCGTGCGGAAGCGTACTCCAGATGAGATGCTGCAGACCAGCTGTCTCTGCTGCGGCTTGCGCGATATTCTTGCCCCATGTCTCTTCGATCTTCTCCACGGCTGGCAGATCGTGGTCTGCTAGGAGGTCGTTGATCCCTGTGACGCCGTACACGGCGTACGAGCCGGCAAATGCTGCTTTCAGCGAGACTGGATCGTCGAGGCTGGCTGCGACGACTTCGACCCCTTGGTTCTTCAGCTCTTGCGCCCCTCGGCCTTCTAGGTTGCGAGTCAGGCCACGTAGGGTGTAATTGGGATCACTAGCGAGAGCTTCGATGACCGCACGTCCCTGGTTCCCGGTGGCACCAACTACTGTGACAAGCTTTGGCATGGTGAATGTGATGTTGCAAATTATAATGAATGGGGGCAGTGTAGTGGATATATAGTAATTTGGAGAAAAGAAGGTATGCTTTTTCGTAGTGTTGTCCGTAGTAAGATAATTAGTATAATGCGATCAAGCCGGTTACTCACTTATATATGTGACAACGTAGGCTGATTCCGTAAGCTACACAGTCAACAAACGCCATCAATGACATGGAATCAAAAACAGGTTTACTGCATGAAACTTACTAATGGCCGTACTTATTAATGGCCATCCGCATAGATAAATCGTCGAATATTACCGAAATGTCGTGATGAGCACTATGAGCGTAGCGCTAACGCATACACGACGTCTAAACACCAAATAGCATACCGAACGCCCCTTTAGTTAAAAAAACGAATGGAATACAGATAACTACATTAAGCCATTGATGTGACAATAGATGGCTTAGTAACCGACTAGTCTTACGATTAATAATAATGGTCGCGCCCTTTCCGCATGACATACGTGCATCGTCTAGCTAGTCTCTAATTCAACAGTAACATGTCATCAAGTTCCGAAATTGTCAAGTCCAGCCGTTGATAGTCATTAAAGGGGCGACTATACATGATCATTTGTGGTAGCACAAGCCGCCAGTAGAAATACTGTGCAACTAGTAGGTATCGATGTCAATCTTAACGATATACCAGCATCAAGTGTGTGTGTATACTGACTAGACAAATAGATGATAGGTACTATTTGTTTGCATCGCTTGTAGTGTCAGGCTCGTAGCCTCGCTTGCTTCAGCGCATGCCAAAATGATACTGAATCTATTCCGTGTCTATTGAAAATAAAAACTAACTATGACTACATCGTGCACACCCTCTATATTGGCACACATAGGGACTACTCGTGGCCGGACTTACGTTATCGGTGTGCTCAGTCAGTGCTTGCAGCAAGGGCTTGCTAGCGGCCAAAGACTTGGAAAGATGGTCATACTTATTCGCAATAATGTTCTACTATATCAAGGGTCCTTGGCCCCTTATAGGTTAGGTGGGAAATATGCAACCGATTTATTGCCTGGTTTTCTCAAGGACTGAATCATCCACCTCGCTTCATATTGCCTTATTTGATCTTTATTGTGACAGTGCGGGTGAACAAGTACCAAGGGGTAAGAGGAAAATTATTGTTTAGGCTTAGTCTAGCACATCTACGATGAATTTTCTTATTTATTTCTAACAGTCCCCTCTAGGGTCTGCCTTAGGTAGCTAGATAAGCAGGTCCTCGATAAATTCCACCTGTTCTTTTTGTTTTCAGATGATTTAAAGAAGCTAGAAGCTTTTGGAAGTGGTACTGTGACCATCTTCAAGTCTTCAAAGTACAGTGTGTACTTAACACACGTTCCGTTTTACTATGCTTTCTATTCATAAGCGGGGGCTTCAATATTTTATCTGACTTTATTTTCAGCCGGAGTCATTATAACGGTCTTGGGTGGTGGTGGTCTACGTAACCTGGATGGCTGGAGGAATATTGCATTTTAGCTGACAGGACTTAAAGCATCTCGGTTAGAAGACCTGGAGTCTCAACGTATGTGAATCAATTTTCTAATCTAATATTCGCGACGACAATACCACCTAGCCACGGGAAGCGTGCAGCAGGATTAATACCTAATGATAAAAGTATTCAGTATATGAGGGAGAAGAAAAGATGTATACATATGCTTTCGTAGAGAAAAGCTTTAGGCTATCTAGCACTAGTACAGGGGCATTTACAAAACCATGAAACGTACCTAAATTTCCCCACACACTATTTCTAACAACATTTTGTAAGTTATCAGCTGTGAATAAAAATACAAAATTACAAGTCTGCTTAGACGTTTCTCACTTCTATTATTCAATCACGTAGTTAAATAATGTGTATAGAAAAAAGAGAAAAAATTAACTCCCCCGGACAGGCTTGAACTATCAACCTCTCGATTATCTGTTAATAACAGTCGAACGCGCTAGCCAATTGCGCCACGGAGGACTTTGGATGACTACTTAACCCTTCATCTGCCTACATAACCTCGTAGCTGGGGCCGCATTACAGTCAAATGTTCTTAGTACGAGGTAATAGTGTCCACACCTGCAGTCAATTGCGGATATACCAATCCAATTAAGCTACAAGAAATAATTACACAGGGGACAGGTAATTGTCTCAATAACCACTACCACAGCAGTCCTCGAGGATCACCAGCCAAAAGCTTCCTCAACTAGATCTACGCTAAAGCCATCCCTCACGCAATTAACGATTTGCCCCCTCGCCTCGTCCGCCATCTGACCAGGCCCACAGACAAGGACCGTGGTTTGGTGCCCAACCTCAAGAGATGACCTAATTACGGACCCGATAGACATCCGCCCTGCTGTTACTCCGGCATCTGTCGCCCTCGGCGCATAGCTGTCTAGCTCGCGAGCTCGGTCCGGCTCTGACTTCTGCCCCGCGTCCTCGGAGGATCCCGTACACCAGAATAAACATTCCACCCCCCGAGCCTCGGCAAGGAAGTTCTTCCTCACGTGGTCCATAAATGCGATTTCTTTTACAGACCAGGCTAGTATGAATCGCTTCGTTCTCCCCATTATACCGCGAGGTTTCGCTGCAGCCTCGCCCACTCGAGGCGTCCTGCTCACATACTCTTGAATGAAGCCGAGGGCATTTGTAATGCCCAGGCCACCGACCAGGCATAATACAGTGTCGGCGGCGAAAAGTGGCTGGAGAGTGGCGTGATGACCTGCGTAGTACCCCTCCGTATAAAGAGAGATTTCTACTTTTGATCCTGGAGGGTATGAGGAAAGGTAGCGGTGTAGCGTACCAGTCATCCCGGAATGCGCCCTGACTAGGAGTTGAAAGGACACGTCGTTATACTTCTGTGACTCATGAGGCACTGTTTCTTGGCGTGGCGTTGCCACTGACTGCACCTGGAAGGCGGAGTCCGATGCCGGTGGCAAAGTGTCCAGCTCCTTCGCTGTAGAGTAGACCTCGTCGCCCTTAGTTGTGTAAAGAGGTGGAGAAGCGAGCTGCGACGACGGTGCCCGACGTGTCTCCCACGCTGCAATGCTAAAAGGGTGACTTTCCCAGAATCGGCCGAGCCCAGGGAAGTAAAGAAAAGTGTGCTGCCCAGCCCCGATCCCGCGAATCACGCGTGGGAAGACAGTGATGTGCAAGATGTTGCAACCCGGAACTGCCTCGACGGTCGCTTTTGCGTCGCCAAGACGATTGTAGTAGATGATCCGAGCCAACCTGGCAACTCGGTCGGCGGACCAGAACGCAAAACATATATATAGCCAAACTTGGTAGCCATACTGCGGGAATGATAGGTCAGCTATAGTGGCCGAGTGGAGCTGCTCGCAGTTGACCTCATTGCTAATTGTGAACGATTGACATATGTGACTTGCCGGTATAGGGAACCAGGGTTGAAGGGTTCAGTAGAGAAAGATTCAATGCATACCTTAAAGCCGAAGTGAGGAATTAGATGGTACCAACATGCAATCAAAGCAAGGATAATAAGTATGATGTGAATTATTAGGAACGACTCGTAAAGCGTTAGACGAAGTGGTAAGATGGCAAAACCTGCAGCCAGACTCAAGGCAATCGTTCCGATGATCCCCCACCACTATCACAACTAGTCAGCAAGATCATGGGGGATTAATAAGCTTGCAAACAAGTTATTCCGCTACAGTTTGCTGTCCTGACTGTATGGCGAAACTGAAAGGCTTTAGGAAGACTCACATAAAAAGGTTCCACCGCCATGTCAGAATAGGACATTGCTCCATCATATCCCGGGTCAACGTATGCCACAGTGTACGCGAAGGAATGTGCGATAGCTTGTAGCGTAGCAACTCTCGCTGCCCAACGATGCAGAGTTAGGAAAGTTGTCTGACTCCATCCCGTGATAGCGATGAGAAGGTTGTTTCTTCCAGCAAATAGGATGGCAATGCTGATATTAACAAGACTGAGGGTCCCGGTTCGGTTTCCTACGTACTCGCAGATTTCGGATTGCTGCGAGGGCCAATAAATATTCGGCTGGAAGCTTTTGAAGGATATCGAAGAGAAAATTATGTTCAAGCCGACATAAATGCTTATAGAGATGGCTAGAGCCCGACCTGGTACATACCCTAGGTTTCCTGGCAGTGGTTGCAAATGTCGAGATCCTAATAAAGCAGGGAGACCGATATGTTGCCGAAGTTTTGAGACCAAGGTTGAGTTATGTAATTGTTGATGGATAGAAGGGAATGCTCCTGCAAGCTGGATTTTGATTCCCCAAAGAAGACAGGTGCCAATAACGATGAGGTAAAGGATCATTCTATAGGTAGGTGGTCACTCATAAGCTTCATCCCAGAGATGCATCTAAATAAGAGACGAATGGGAAAGAACTCACGAATATCTCGTATGAATGTATTCTGATCTTGCAAATTCTTCCAGTGTGCCATGTGTTGCATGGTAGAGGTTATGATTTACTAGGCTAGTACTATTGAGCCATGTGGCGTTCGCCGCAAGTTCGACTGTAGGAGTTGTAATAGGCAGACACTCATCAAAGGTCGGTTCTGAAGCGCCAGCAACTGCGTGGGTACTAAAACACCTCGCCTGGTTTTCCACCGTATATCCCTGGGCACCACAAGCTTGTTGTATACAATATGCCATTGTCTGAAGCCATGGCGTATTGGAAGTCCGACACTCATCAGTCGTCATCCCCATCATTCCCATCCCCATATCTGGTTCCATGCTCGACATCTCATCATGGTCCGGGAACGTCGTACAACTCAAGTATAAGGAAGAGAGCGAGTCGTGACATGCTAGGGAGCACGAGTCCTGGTATAAAGAAAGACCAAATCCAATTATGCCACTCTTGGCTCCCCTGACATCCTGGAAGAGTGTGAAGAGGGACGCACCGAAAAGCGTGAATGAAGATTTCATCGTGTTTGAACCGCAATTAGGTCAATCTTGGAACGGAAATCTATATCTTGAAGTAGAATTGGAGGTTTCACACCCCTATCAGCCTACGACCGAGTACGATTTTGGAACACAAAATCGTATTAAAATGGGAGAAGGACGAAATGATAATTCTCCTATTGTCGATCACTTATAGTCACAGAAGCCTGTTTGCCTTTCTTATGTCGACTTTTACTCCACGCATTCATATACTAAACCATGCTTCTAGAAAACTTGGCAGGATCTTCACATTATATAATCCTGAGAATGCCCCCTTCAACTGAATGATATACAGGGGGTTCGAACCAAGCCGACGAACCGACAGTTGGTTGCCGGAAGGACTCTACTATAAGAAATGCCCAGATAGGTGGGATACTAGGCGCCAACATTCAAATGCAGGCGTTTGACAACTATAGCCGATTACCGAATCGGAGAAAAGATGATGAATTAATGCCTATTTTCGGCATCACTAGATCTCCCTTTTGTTACCTAATTCGTCTTACCTCAATCACCGGGGAATTATACGGTCTTTCTCGATGGTTGGGCCCAAAGAAGGATGAGTGGGATTGAGCGAGTTTTTAAGGCCGGATGTATCTGCGGCTAAAGGAAAATCATGTCGCGACTATTTTGCGCCGCGCCGTAGCCAATCATTGTAAAACGTACTTGGGGCACTCCGGCGCCGTTAGATCCGGCCATCATAATATGCACTGTTCAGTTTCACTACTCACTTAAGCATGAGTTGGTAACTATTAGCGGAGCTTGACTCCCGTAACATGCTTTCTAAGTATCGGAACCTAATCTGCATTAGGGTATTAGAAACTACCAACTGTGCAATCGTATTGAAAGAACGCAATACTGCTAATACTGCTTTTTAAATAAAATCTAGCCCTTTTAGAGGCACAACGGCGCGGGGGGATAATCTACCTACTTAAGATTACATATGTTTCTAGGGTAGGTTGGCCTCCCTAGCCACATGGTGGCTAAGTGTGACCAGTTGAGTACCCCGGGAAACATGTATAATAGATTACACTTCATCATCTCCCGTGCGAATAAGGATGTATGTAGATAACGAGTCCTAAAAATATACATACATGGTTCGAAGGTCTTGCTCTTTTGATTGATTTTGTGGTACACGGTGGTGGCATAATACTCATGCGCAGTGCCTGGATCTGGAACTTTGATGTTGCTAGTGATATTGAGTATGAGGTAGTGGTCTCTAAGCTTGTCATGAGTTAGGGAGTTTATATCTGCTTTCTGGTTGGAACTAGAGAATGTGTATAGGGTTAGCGAGCGATTATGTAGTAGCACTGTGAACACTTTAGTGTTCAAGCTATTAGGAGTATCACAAGGTCCTATCATTGCTGCACTCGGGATCTGATCATCTCCTTGAATCTTGATTCACGCGAGCAACCTTCGAGGGGTTTCATGTAAGAGGATTAGGTAGAGAGTGAAGATAGGTCACATAGATCCACAAAGTAAGGTAGAAGCTAGGTAGAAATATAGGGCTAGGGCTTAATTTTATTAATTCCTGAGTCCTCCTACTAGTTTGGGGTGGGCTCCTCTCCTTATATAATAGTATAATTGATAAAAATGTCCCTAGGGATCTAGGGGCGACGGATCGTAGTTGTCGACCGTTGTCCCGACTTCCAAAACGCTGAATCTGACCCCTAGTCACGTTGCGGTTGTGGACTGGGTACGTGTTAGCGATACGGCGAAGATGCTATACGATTTCATCCAGGCACCGGAAGGAGAGGGAGCAGCATTGTTTTATTATATTGCTCATCCAAAACAGCAGTCGTGGGACATTATCGTAGACGCCCTGCGCAGGCGATTGAAAGGTGCGAGTGTTGTTCCTCCACCCTAGAGGATTGGTAAGCATGGGGAGATTGAGAATCCGTGAAGGGATGAGTTGCCAGCTGTGGTGATGCTGGATTTCTTTGAGTCATTGGTTGGGGGGGTAGAGAAGCTGATGCATGGTAGCAAACGCGCGGCTAACGCTTCGAGCGTGAGTTTGACGACGATTGATAGGAAATTTGTTCAGGTTTGGTTGGGAGAATTAATAGGGGTTGGAAAACAAGCTATCATCAATAGCTCAACTCCTATACCATCCTTGTATCATTCGCAATATACAGCTTCTATAGATACGTTAGTAATCCGTATAATTTCTAGGGCAATAGTGGTTCCTAATGCCCATTGGCTGTGTTCTTTGTTGGGTATCACGAGTTTATATAAGCACAGTCTCCGACATCTCATATAGGCTTAATCCCCCGCCTCCTATTAAACTATGAATACAAGCTGGCCTAACAACACTATACCTTGATACACTATGCCTAGTTGATGCACCATGCCTAGTTGATGCACCATGCCTAGTTGATGCACTATGCCTAGTCTTTCTTAAAATCATGGGGAGGGCAACACCGGCAATCATCGCAATATGATCACCCTCTAGAATGCCCTCCGGCCCGGAGCCGGCATATCCATCAGACGTTGTGAAGAGGACTCTTCTCCCCGCTAAATCATTACACACTTCGGCAGTGTAGCGGAGAATACTTCTAAACTGCGGCTGGGCGAGAAGATGCCTTCGTAATTTCTCGTGTCTTTGGGGCATAGGTATATCTAGGTTGTGACTGAGCACCGTTGGCTTTATTGTACTCATCACTCTAAACCAATTCTCGAATGAAGGGCCATTGTAGTCAACGGCGTGCTCTGCATTCGCTGGGATGTAAAAGGTTCCCCTTAGCACCGCTGATACAACCTGGTAAATGTGGCGATAGGCCTCGCCATTCGGGGTCCTCTGGGTGATAGATGAAATCCAAACAGCCAAGGACGAGGCACTGGAAATTAACGAAAAGGGCACGAATACATCTCTGGCACCAAAGGTAGATGTATCTGACGACAAAAACTTCTCAGACACGAAGCTGATGGATCCCAGAAAGCCTGCTCTTACTGTTAATTCATTTCCATTGAGAATGACAATGGATCCGGTTGTTCGCTCGGTTGATCGAGGTGATTGCTCATTTGGAGGATCCGTCCAGCTAGCTATATATATAGTCTAAATCGATCCAATTTTTACTGGCGGCGCTGCTCCAGTCGGGAACCCAGCTAGGAGAACCAGGAAGAGGATTACCATTCACATCGAGCATAAGATTCAACAACTTTGGTTGCCACCGCAGCAGATCTGCCCAGAGCTGCTGGTATACCTCGCTTGTCGTTCTTGTATAGTCGGGTGACGTGAGACCGATCCCGAGATTCCGGAGAACGCCGTATAAAGCGTATGATCTGTCTCTAGGGTCTGTCGATTTTCTTTCTCTAATCGCCTGGACTACCCCATTCAAAACGATATCACCCCGACTGCGTCGTGTATCGGCAGCATCGCCTAATTGTATCCCGAGATGAAGGCTTCTTGGCCCACCGTTGAATACGATATTGGTTCCTGAAAATCCATTAGGAGGAAGCGAAAGGTGATAGAACTCGAAAAAGGTTTCTAGAAAGGCCACTACTAAGCCTAAAACTAGCGAAATTATAGCTCCTATATAGGCGAATCGCTTCCAAGTTTTGCGAATACCTGCAGGAATGAGTCCGATGACTAATATAAGGATGAAGATTGTAATAAAGTTGGCGATGAAAGTCGCAATAAGGGTCTGGACCATGAAGATAGGAATTAAAAACGGATGGTGTGTGATCATAGCTTTTGCATGTTGCTGGTAAGCCCCGGCTGACATGCTTCCTAGATTGGTTTTGCGTCGGTTATTTCCGTTCCAATGATCTTGTCTTTCCACCTCCAACCACACTCTGATTAGGTCTTCCAGAAATTTCTGGGCGGGCGTAGTGATGTCGAACCTTTCTTGACACACCACAAACCCGCGTACGAACCTATCCCAGCTCAGGGAAGTGGAACCGCACATGAGAAAGATGTCAGTGGCGAGCATGAGTTCTTGAAAGGTCCACGATCTTTGGAACCAGTCGCGGTCTGATATGTCTTCTAGCCATTCGGGATTAAAGGTCCAATTAAGCCTCGACAGTCCTAGAATAGTAAGAGGAAGACCAGATTAACACAACGTAAACGTTCAGCCTACCTTCTGGAAACGCTTTCCTACTACACATCCGATATAAGACGGTCGGCAGCAGATATAACTGAGAAATTAATCTCTCCTGCATTCTTTCAAAGAGATTCACAGATGCTCGGAATGTTAATTTGGTTGCAATCTTCAATCGAGCCACAGTCCCTACCGAGGATCCGTAATCAACGAGATCCAAGAAGAGTAAACGATGAGATGCGTTTGAAAGCCATCTCAACCCTCGATCAGAAACTTTTGTCCCGGGACCTAGCCACACATATACTGGCCTAGCCCAAGCGAATATTTCCCCCATCAACGTAATCTGCCAGCTTTTTTCATGCTCGTTGCTCTGGTCGATGCAGATAGCGTCAACCCAAATAGTGATAGACCCGTGTTGTCGGCGAAGGGTTCGTAAGGCATCCCGGCAATTAGGCGTAATTGGTAACTTAGACAGAGGATTTCTGCCCTCCCGTAACTGGATATATAAGAGGTCATTAGGCGAAGAAAATCCCCCCCAGACATAGGACAAGGCTGCGTATCTAGGGCTGTCAATTAATCGAACAACTCGCAGCCGTCCAATCAAAGGATGGTCATCACCCGTCTTTTTCGAGGGCAGCGCTTGGAGATCAAGAAGTCGGATGCTTTTCCCTGCTGCCGGCACGGAAAGCTTCGAATAGAGTTCTGCCCGGCGGAGAGGACGTGAAGCTTCGCGGCGGGGAGCGGATGGTTCTGGAACTTGCATATTCATATAAATAAACGTAGAACAGAGTGGTTTGACAATAAATTGAAGATTGCCAACTTGGGTAACATAAAAGACAGTGGAAACCTGAAAGCATTGGTGCTGCGGTAAAGCCATCTTAATAAGGGATTAAAAGTGCATTTTTCACCCCTCCTTTAGATATCCTGACGAACGATGCGCCCGACCACCCGTGAATCCTTTGTACGACAACAGGGGGCAGTAGGCAGATTAAGCGACATCATTGTGTTGAACGCTTGAGCCTTGCCTGCTGAAACATGTGGAAAAAGCAGTTGTAGTATGGGTTTTGAGCCTTATGGAGATAAACCGAAATAGAAAATCCTTAAATACTTCCACGTCAGCAGTTATAGCCCCCTAGAGCCATCACTGAATGCTAGTTAAGCGCGCGGGAACTGAGGCAATGAGGATTTATTGGGGGCCTTGGGTGTCGGCACTTTTACTGACTTTGAAACCCCTAATCATTTATTCTAACGCCTTAGGTCGAGCTTTTCGATCGATATTCAAAGGAGGTGCCTACTAGATGCATACTGCACTCGGAGCATTTGATGAACGTTTCGATCGCACTTCTAGAGATATCTTAGCTTCGTTCATCAGAAAGAATAGATTGGATTTATTCTAGAGGACTGGCGTCTAGCTGGTCCAAAAGGAGTGTGAAAGGGGGTTTGGAGAAAGTCGTCTACCTATTTCATAGCCTCTGGCACAGCCACACTCATGTGGCTTGAGAAGTGGCTTGATCACACGCCCTGTCGCAATACCTCTTATCTACTTAATTATAATGAAAAGGGAGGGAGAGAAGGACAGTCCTAATATTTTATCTTCAGCGGAACAAGTCATTTAGCTGAAAGCAGCTGAGCGTTTCGACTAACTACAAAATTAGCCATGCACTTGTTGTAGTAGCACAGGACAATGCATGTAATAGAACTTTGATCCCTTTTTAAAAAGAATGATCACCCAAGAAAAGCTTGTGTCCCAGCCAATCTAACAATGGGATCGCCCTGGATAAGTAGATTGATGCTGAGACTTCTCTATCGTGAATAAAACATACGACTTGTAACCGATAATAGAAATCGTACTTTGTGCCTGTGATGAATATTTACAAATTCCTTATTAGCGTAATGTTTAAGCTTAATGTCTGCTTTACCAACTACAACACGTCCGACCTATCTTTATAGGCTCACTGCAACCCTTATAAAGCTGCGAGGCAGGTTGGTGAGTTGCCCTTTTCTTCTTCATCGATACACGCCATATCTTTTACTGGTTCATTGTGTTTCATGTGCAATAAGATGCTCGAAACGAGGGCTGGCTGCGCTAGGCCATCCCTAGTGTGAGGGAGGGCCACCGTGTCGCGACGTAGCAGATGAGTAGATATTGGTGGGCAGAGGGGGAGGGAGGCTTCTCCGTTAAAGCTTCGTCTGCTAGCTTTGCTGAGTGACTTCTTTCTCGCTGTCACTAGATAGAAGAATGAAGGCCCACAACATTACCCAATGACAAGGCCTGATACATGCCGATTATTGCTGGGATTATAGAGAGCCTGACTTCAGAATTATGACGATCACTAACAGTCACGAGTTCCAACGATATCAGGCCGAGGTAAATAGCTTGGCTCTTTAAAGGAACCCGATCGTACCCACTAGCGAGTAGGTCACCAAACTGTACGGGAGTATGCCAACGCGTGCAGGTTCAGTCCTAGGCTTTGTGTTTGAACCAATTCCGTTGCGGGCCGTCACGGCTTGACGGCGTAGCATGGTTCGGGCCTGTATCGGAACAGACATACTCTAGTAGTCACGATCTAGTGAGAGCAGCTGCTTTGGCCATGTAGCGGGATGGACCATCTTCTACACTGTGCCGTACGTATCAATTTCCTCGATAGGCTCGTAATCAGCATCCTCATCGGATTCGTCAGTTTCGAGTGCTCCTTCAGATTGTGGATATTCTGGAGCATCTTGGAAGTCTTGGCCGCCATCCGAACTGTTTGGACGGGATTGCGGAGGTTGGCTGCTAGGCTCGGAAAGATCTCCATCACCATCATCATCATCATTATCATCGTCATCCAATTCGATATCAGAATCATCACTCATTTCCGCGTCGTTTAGTGGTGGTGGTGGTGATGGCTCGGCGGCATCGCTTTCGTCGTTGTCGTGGGTATCAGCGGAATCGGCGACATCTGTGGGAGTCGGGGTTTCTAGGAGGACCTGCGCGCGGGGAGCCGATTTGGGGATGCCGGCTCCAGGGGCAACCTCGCATCCGGGCAGTTTGTTTGACCTGTCAAAATCCTCCGGCGAAAGGTATTTCTCCCTGTCTGTCCACCAAGTGCTGACGCTACCCTTTTTCACGTTCCAGTATATAGCAGCCTCCTTGAACATAGGAGGCCGGTAGATAACACCGTTCTCGTCAAAGGCCTGCCTCAGCGTTTGGCGGTCTTCGTGGGTCAAGGGGACCCGACCCTTTCGGTAGGCACTGGCGCGTGCGAGGTGCAGCTCCGCTCGCGGGCTCATTTTGTAAATGGCGATACGGTTGTTGATCAGCCAGAGCAGGATCTTGGTCTTTTCATCCCGAGGATGGCTACGTTGATGGCGGACGAGAGGCTTAACGGGAGGTACTCGTAGATCACATCGCGTTCGGCGCGATCCGGAAAACGCCTTGGGTCCACGCTTGGTGCCTTTCCTGGGTTTTTGGTAGACCATTTTCTTTTTCTTTCCTAGGGCGGGGCGCACATGAGTTTCTCTTAGGCATCCGGCGTGGAGAGTCTTGATGCTGGCGTCAACTGCTCGGGAGGTCGGACCGTTGTTGTCGCAGTTGACAGCTGTGATCTCGTCTAAAAATACGGTAGGTAGGACAAAGTAGGAGTAAGAAGCATACTCTGTACTACTTAACCTAACAATACGTAATGCATGCCGACCCTGCCTGCTGTCTAGGGGTGTGATCTACATACCTAGATACAGTACGGTTATGTGCCTATGCGCACAGTACGCGTAGAAGCCGGTCGTGCACGCCGCACGCATAGGCTAGGACCGGTGGGCAGAGCTAGGTAATGTCCAACCAATCAGAAGCTCCAGCCGAATTGGTACTAGATCGAGAGATGGATCTCGGGCCTAACCGAAAATAGCAACACTCAAGCTCCCCTGTTCTACCCACTGCTGCACTGTATCTAGTCAGGCCGCATGAGATAGTTATCAGGAGATAGATACCTACCTACGCTTCTCAGTGTGAGCCTACGATGGCTCGCCAATATACCTGCGGCCAAGAGACCTACGCATAGATAAGCGGCCAAACCGGAGATGTCACGCCTCAGTCGTCAGTCTCTGCGCAATGTGTGCAAGGCAGCACCGATGTCGTCTATGCGACGCTATATACTCTAGATAATGGCTGGTTGCACTGGCACTTACGGAGAGTTAAATCAAGCTTTTAAGGTTGCCGCGTTCTTCTCTTTTTCGAGTCATCCGCATTCGCCGAAGCTTTTTCACACAATTCCATGGCGTCCGTGCTCCAACGATGGCCCATTCAACCGGCCGATTGACAGAAAAGTATGGCCGGCATGGCCAATCACGCCGGATACAAGATGCTCGAGATCCACAGTAGCTGGCATCCAGGTCCCGTACCTACATATGCATCATCCGCTGCTGAAACAAACATGGCCTGAAGGTTCATTGGCCACGCTGGAAGTGGGAGCTTGGGGTAGTTGGAAGCTATATCGGAAGCGGCTGAATAGAGACACGACGCCTCGATAGCATCGTCGCAATCTCAAAAATAGGACAACAGCCTAAACGAAATCACTAGGTGTGAGCAGTTGGGCAGGCGGCATAATCGGTGATAAAAAATCCTTCATGTTTGAGACTACCGACATGTTGTATTCCAATTTCGATGCGATGCGATGCGATGCGTGGTCAGACCCGCCAATATTGCTCCGTTGCGCTCGCGAGGGACATCGGGACCGATTTCATCGACCGGAGGTCCATGGATCGATCTTCCTATATGAGGGGTGCGCGTGACTACAGCCCAGTTGGAGATGCATCTAAGGCCGGGCACTAGTGTAGAGCGGCATGGAGCCCCCTATGCAGGAGCCGCCGCGACAAAATCAGAACATCATGGCCAGGAGAGCAAAAGGAAGGGTGGGTGAGTAGACGAGCCAACAAATTACGAGCAACTTGCGGTCAAGAAAAGAAAGTGAGCTGTCGAGGGGAACATTGAGGGGAACAGCGAGGGGAACAGCGAGGGGAGCGTCAAGGAGAGAGGGGAAACATGGACTGGGCCGGTCGCAAGGCTTCCCGTGGAGGAACAGCGATGTCGCCCCAAGGTTGCAGTTGTCGACATATATATGGAGAAGGCACACTACTTCTCTGCTTTATCAACTTAAGACGAGCGAAAATCCCGAGCGGTCAGTTGGAGGCTAGCTTGTGGCAATATATCAACATGCATCACGGAGAATTAGCAAACGCCGCGAACGAATCGGTAAGGGGGGAGGAAGAGCTTACGACGAGATGAGATGAGAGAAATGCAATGGAAGGCAAACAGTAAGTACGTATTCTTTCTGTAATAGAGACAGAGAACGCATGCTATCAAGGCGCAAGCTATAAAGGCGCACATCTTCGTTGAGTTCCTTCGTGCTCTGCTCTGCTCTACCCTGCCCTGCTCTGCTCTGCTCTGCATTCTTCTTACTATAGTGCTGTACCTGAGACACCTACGGAAGCCCAAGGCTTTAAAGTCTGGCGGTGAGACAAAGTTCTCTCCCCTGGGTAGCTCCTAAGCTTTATCTAGGCTTCTGTCTATAGTGCCAACCTAGGTATCTATAGGTGGTTGGACAGCGAGCTAGTCAGTCACTTTGCATCCCCGGCTTGCCCCTGCAAGGTACGAACTTCATATCATACGGTATCATACGTCTACACTACACGCCTGTGTCTCTCTCCATCTTCACCAAATACCCACCATATCCTGAAAGGTTCACCCATCGCAAAGAGCGAGGTATGTGGATTTAAACATCTATGTTGAACATTTCTTCAAGTCACAATTGCCTTTGAGAAAAGCAAAAAAGGGGAAAAGGAGATCTATTATTTCTAAGATTTGAATCGCTCTCTAGCGCGTCAAACAGACTCCTTAGATCAAAAAGATTAAGGTTCTTGCGCGTACGTCACTATTTACATACAACGCACTACCTATTTTATCTACACTCACTATCTACACGCCCTATTCACACGCCTATGTCATACTTGCCATTCACATGTTTTGGTCCCCATCTTTTGACCTTCGACCCACTCTTGCCCTCCCATAACCCCACTATAAAAAAAAAGTTCAAGATCAGGGCTACAGTGCGGCACAGGGCTGTGCAAAGCAGTTTAAAGTTTAGTCTGGATTTTGCTACAAAACACAATCACCCGCCTAGTTTCGCTCATTCCCCTCCCCTTTGTGCACCTCGCAACAACCTATCTACAACACATAGTTTAGCCAGGCCACTTATAGCTTGTCATCCTCTGCTTTTCATACTCTAATCTTCCCGAGTTTCTGCTCTCTATTGCTATTATACATATAGTAGCCTTTGCATTATTCGCACATCGCACATCTACCAAGTTCACGGTCCAAACTGCCTCCCACCCCTCTTAGTTCAAAGCCCTCGGGACACATATCCCGCTCCCGCTCCATTGATCCGCCACCGCGCGCTTCAATTCATCTCCCCATCGACTTGCCTTTGGTCTCATCAAAGGCACCTCGGCTACAACGGCTTCTTTGGCCGTGAGCTTCGTTTCTGATCAAGATTTCAGCCTGCGCAAATCCTTCCACATCATCAACTCCCGACCGCCTCCACCGACTGCTGAACTCGCCTAAGGACCGCCGAACTCCTTTCTTGTTCGACATCCTCCAACCGACTCCAGCCATCCCCCCAACCTACCGGCTGCCGCATAGGACGAGTTCTAAGGTTCTTCCTCTCGTAGAGGGAGAGTCGAGGAGACCTCGTCAGATCGCTTCGGGATCAGGAAGCTACCGTTTTCGACCCCCCTAACATAAGAGGAACACGTTCCTAGCACCCGACTTTTTCCCGCCGACCACGCTATCTACTATTTGTGAGTGTAGATAGCTGCGACGACCAGTCTAGAGAATCATCCCTGCGGACACATTCTCTACCTGTATTCATTCATAAAGAATACGCTAGGCTCTTTCTTCCTCGCCTCAGGATTCTCTCTAAATCGAAGGATATGGTTATGGCCACTGCTCTTGTCCTCTACTCTTCTCCGACTCATTTCGACAGTAGTCCGATTCGTACCAAGAAGAATCTAGTTTTCGACCATAACCATGGCGCCATCATCGCAAAGCAAATGATCGGCGACGCTCTTCACCAGCGTGTTGAGAGCATCGACCATGAATCTTGTGACCCCGGAGATGAGGATACCTTTTTTGTGGGCGATCTTGGCGAGGTGTATCGCCAACATATGAGATGGAAGCGCAATCTTCCCCGCGTCAAGCCCTTCTACGCGGTCAAGTGCAACCCAGACTCTAAAGTGATTCAGCTTCTCGCCGCCCTGGGCACCGGCTTCGATTGCGCCTCCAAGGCCGAGATCGAACAAGTTCTGGATATCGGCGTCGACCCGTCGCGCATCATCTATGCTCAGCCTTGCAAGACCAACTCCTACGTACGCTTCGTTGCCAGCCAAGGCGTCAAGCAGATGACTTTCGACAATGCCGATGAGCTGCGCAAGATTGCAAAGCTCTTCCCCGGTGCCGAGCTTTTCCTGCGCATCCTGACTGATGATTCGTCCAGCTTGTGCCGCCTGAGCTTGAAGTTTGGGGCTTCACTTGACGCCACTGACGATCTTCTCGGGTTGGCTAAGGAGCTAGGACTCAACGTAGTTGGCGTTAGTTTCCACGTGGGGTCTGGTGCTTCAGACCCTTTGGCTTTCTTGAAGGCTGTTCAAGATGCCGACGTCGTCTTCAAGCAAGCCTACGCCCATGGCTTCGACATGAAGACGCTTGATATTGGAGGAGGGTTTTCTGGCGACAGCTTCGAAGCCATGGCCCACGTTCTTCGCGGCGCCTTGGACCAGTACTTCCCGCCCCATATCAACATCATTGCCGAACCTGGCCGCTACTACGTGTCCTCTGCGTTCACCATCGCCTGCAACATCATTGCTCGCCGTACCATTGAGAACCCCGCGACCGGGGAGACCAGCTACATGGTTTACGTCAACGATGGCCTGTATGGTAACTTCAGTAGCATCATGTTTGATCATCAACAGCCTGTTGCCAAGGTCCTACGCACCGACATGTGCACTTACTACGACAGTCCTCTGGCCGATGCTGTCCCAGAAGGCGCGAGTACTGGCGCCGAGTACTCGATCTGGGGTCCCACCTGTGATGGTATTGACCGAATTACCGAGTCAATCCGCTTTGACCACAAGCTCGATGTCGGCGACTGGTTCTACTTCGAGAATATGGGCGCCTATACGAAGTGCTCTGCCACCAAGTTCAATGGCTTCAGCAACACGCACGATGTTATTTATGTCTGCAGCGAGCCGGGCGCGAGAGCGATCCTGCGACTGTAGTTGGAACATAATTATTGAAGCGAACTCTTCGCCACTTTTGGCTTAATGTTTGGAAGCAGAGTTGAGAAGATCGTTTCCTATGTGATAGATAAAATATAGATTAGAGGGGGTGGTATGCTGCCCGGAAGAGTGTTGGCCAGGGTTCCATTCTTTTGGTGTCGCGTACCATATTGATTAGAAATCACCAGGCATACCTATATGCTGAATGAACAGTCCTTCCCAAGCAACTTGGATCTCCGCACCTTGTGAATGCTAAGTTCACTTGGATGTTCAAGCTCAATTATCACGTGTTTGAATACATTCATCCGTCCAAGCGAGATGAATCTGCTGTGGGGAACCAAAGAATCGTTCGGAGGGTACAAATAAGGATGAGGGGGGCAGGGACACTGCCTGATTGGCTCTATCGATTTATACCCGGCGGTCGCTGTTATTGCCGTAGCGTAGCTAATGCTAAGGAGCATTTACACGTTAGTCTAGGTAAGTAGGTGACTTTGCGGTCTTTGGCCAGGCATATTCTATGCATCATCGCTTCATAGTATAGGGTTGCCAACTAATAGCGCATCTGGGGTGAATTCCTTGGCACTTCAAACGTTGGCTCGATATGAAAGACGTCCTCGAGAGTGGCCGAAGCTGAAGACAAACGATTATCTAAGAGATGTTGGATATTAGATATTCAAGTACTTGCTTACATACTTAGGTCGTACATGCAGACATACATACATGCAAGTATGTACTCTGTAGCGGTTGATGTCATCCGGGAATCAAGCCTTTGCGGAGCGGCAGACACCGAGCTCATCGAGGTATATCTGTATGTAAACGGAGCAAACCGGCGTCGTGGGTCCCAGGCGGATTGGCGGCCGAACAAACCCCTGGACGGTGGACCCCCTTCAATGGCCCATCGCTCTGGCTGCCTCCGACTTTGACAGGCTTTGTCATCGTTGGTCAGCGTCGCCTTGTGTGATTATCAAAAAGCTTGGTTCATGGTGCTACCAGGTCGGCGGGAATTTTTACAAATCTAAGCAAAACCAAGCCGATCTACAAGTAGACTAAGCGCCGGGCGGGAGTAGACGCCTTCGCATCAGTTTCCTATATAAGTTTAATTTAATTTGGCAATGTTAGCGCGAAAAAGTAGTCGAGAATCGAGATGGTTCTATCGTCAATGACATCTCGAGCAGTTGGTCGGTCGGCCGGTCGGACGGTCGCTCAGTCAGGGATACAGAGGACCAACCTGATGATGGTACTTAGATAATCACACCCAACAGTTACCACCTACCTACAGGCGTACTCTCTGCCGGGCGGATTAGTCTGGGCAGAGATCTGGGTATCCCCTTGGAGGGCCGCCCCCGTGGCCAAGCTAATTGCCCCCGTGGTGGCTCAGAGAATGCCCCCGTGGCTCAGTGAATTTCCGCCGGCAACGGCGATAAACGGCACAACGGCATCTCTCTCTTTCGATTATTTACTTAATATGGAAAATCATGGTCCACCAATTCAGAATGCCACCTGCCTAGGTCAAATGCGTTTGCCTGGCGAACAACCAGTTTTACTGCTGCCACGATGAATCAACATGCGGTCCAAGACCCCAGATCCGGCAAGAGGCAAGGCCCGTCTTGCGCTTCCAAGCCTTGGAATCCCATTCATCCCACGCTTCTACAGAACAACCGCACGAATATGACACCACTTCGTTCACCTCTTCCAACTTCAAGAGGCACTCACTACGGGGTCGTGTTGTTCGTGTTGGTCGTGTTGACTGTCGCGATGTTTTCCCTCCCATGTGAGGGTATATTATACCTGATGTATAGGCACCTGTCAACCGCGCTTGCTGTCAAATCTGCACGCCATCCCACACGGATTGTCCGAGTTCCGCCATCACCATCCTAGAAGAGCACCCACTTCCGTGAACCGGTAGGCTCATCTAGCCCACCGGCGTGGTTATACCGAGGCACGCTGACCGGGAGGGTGTGATGTGGTGTTAGACCCCGTCGCCACCGTTTTCCATGGTGTGGGGACTTATACCACTAATATATATATACCCTAGGATCGACTAGACACAGCTTCCCGGGAATGACGCCGCCCACATTCCGCAAGCTTTCTCCCTAAAAGTACTTCACGAGTACCGCGAAGTTGAAATTTTTGGAAAATCTACATCGTGCCGATTCGATCAGTCGACAATATGCATTTCACTACCGGAGCTCTACTATCGCTGGGGCTTGCCGCCGTCAACGCCCTTCCTCTCGCGTCTTCTGCGCCGTCAGGCTGTCGCGTTGAACTGTCACCGACGCTCAGTCAACCTCAGAATGCCGCCTCTAACATCCTTTTCCGTACGTGGACAGGATATTTCTTCTTTCCAACCTTCTTTCGGTGCTGCAAGTCCCTCTGGCGAGGATTTTGACTAACTTCCCTTGTCTAGACACCTTGTCGAAGTGGGTTAATACCACGAAAACATCATACTTCTCATCGGTAAGATCTTATACTTCTACCAGTTACACACATATGAGTTGCCTATGTTACTAACAGCTTTATAGAATTACCTAGACACTCAAAACACCACCAAGGCCCCATTCTCCGTTCTCTTCAAGGCCGACATGATCCCAGATTTCCAGACTGATTCAGCAATCAGCTCTGTACTTGATACTTGGGTCGGAACATATCTCGTTGGCGGCACAACACCTGCCCATGATGACTATGCTATCACGGGGGTAACCTGCTCCTGAGCGTAACGCAGAGGCATGATAGGATGACCACACACACTTCTACCTACATCAGACTGAGATATGAATAGCTAGGGGGGGATTTCCGCAGCGCGAGAGATATGCACGCCCACATTCAGTCATCAATTAATGAATAGTTCTTCACTAATAACGTTTAACACATAATCATACAATCTCTTTATGATACCTCTTTGTCGCACCCTATGACCAACTGTGTATTGATATCTCCTGCAAAGAATAGGAAGAATAAGTGAAAGCCATTGTTCATTTGCGAATAACAATCCCATTCAGTACATGAAAGTTTAACACTGTTAGAGAACTCATATGACCTGAGAAACCAATATTTATACGAAGTCACCAATCTCGCTCACACGCTCAGCTCTTTCGAAGGCAAAGAGACACACACTCATCATTCTATCTTACCTCATCTAGCAGTCTCAAAATGCCTTCCCAACTCCGCCTCCTAAAATCCAACGCTGTCCTCGTCCCACCAACAGCAGAGGCGCCATACCACAAAATCTCCATGACCAACAGCGCAACCGGTTGCACGATCGTCATCGCCGCGACAAAGCCCTTCCCCTCCCTCGTGCACCTGCACCCCAATGACCCCACGTACCAAGCAATCAAGGCGCAGCCCGACGATTACGTCTCGGCCTCACATGGCGAGGGGTGCACCTGCGCGTCGTACTCGAAGGAGGCAAGCGAGCTCTTCGCAGTCTGGCGGCACATTCACATGGAACTGCGCCATAACTCCACAGATCAAGCGGCGTGGGCCTTTTATCCGGAGTTCGAGTACGAAGACGGGGAGATGCTCGCTCATGCCTCGCTCACGGCCAGTTTGGCGCTGGGGAAGGAGGTGCCGGAGTGCTATGATGGGTATGGTCGGGAGTTTGGCACTCCGGCTATGGTAAGGGCGTTGAAGGAGAAGGAGAGGGAGGAGAGGGCGGCGAGCGGTGAGCACGATGCTGCTCCCGAGATTCAGATTGAGCATGAGTAATTAACCAAATCAACGGTTGCTTGTAAGTCCTTTTAATTTTGTTATTTCATTACATATCAATACATTAGGTTGACTTTACTATTATTGCTATTTGTGAACAAACAGAATGCGCACCAGATGTTCAACTGTCAGATAATACTGGTATAGCCACACCACATGCCAACATTATTCAAAAGGGGCGCTGGATTCTTATTCATAGAGTTATGCATGTAATAATTGACTCTCTTTTCTTCCACGCACCTTGCTTGAGACCAGTAAAAATGCTACTAGAAACTTACTTATTGCGTAGATAAATGTGCGACATGAGGTTTCTCACTTCTTACAATTCTAATTGTAAATGACTAAGTAACGGGGTTATTTAATAGTTGCGTTTCCCTAATGCCAGACTCTTAGATCCTTTGATGACTCAGATGTAGAAAACTAAATATATTACTGTTGGGAATATCCGACGCATAGTTGACCTACGTCGCATTAGGTTATAGCGCCGGTCTTGATTAAAATAGTCTAGCAGATTCGCCAAAATGTGGGGGAGACTTTAGTTTCCCCAAATATGAATATGTAGATGCCTTAACCTCGTCTTTTTCTTTCTTCTAAACACTTAAGTAATGTGCTAATTGAAGATTTGAAGTCCCGGGGACGCTGGAGAAAATTTGCTTGCCCATTGAAGATTGTCGTTGTTGGTGATTTAAAAGCAGACAGGCAGGTATAAGACACAGCTCTTCATATCATAACGTCGTTAATATTAGATCACGCTTCCGTTACTTAAGCAGAAGTAGGATATCTACTTACCTACGCACCATGTGGCGGAGTGGAGATGCTTGTAGGTATTGGGGGCGTAAGCCGTAGCAGATGAAACAGCCACTGTCTAATTTTGTCTAGCCTGTCCAAGAGAGGTTGGCTGCGCTGTAAATATTGCGATTGTGCCTCGCGAAGCATATTACTGCGTACTTATTAACGTTCGCCACTCACCATACTCACAGCATTGACGAATAGCACCTAGGCTTGGATACTATGTACGTAGGCAAGCTATAAATACCATTGCGCCTGTCATTATACATGGTCATTCTACACGTAGAGGATTGATTGGCTCGTTTGCATCGTATGACAACCACAGCTAAGCCTTTACGAGCTAGGTACATATCTTCTAGCGGGGGACCTGAATGTGTGCATATGCGACCCTGTCAGACTGACCGAGCAGATTCCTCTATCTCATATCCTTTTCCTATTTCATCATTCTGGGTTAATATTATTGTGTTCGATGGGACTCAACAGTCGATATATCTCGAGGCATTTGCCAAATTAATTCGTTTGACATCTATGGCCGAGCCAACAAGCCCACAATGGATGTCGAGCCAACTTCCAAGTTTCCACCCAATCACTAGGGACCATGCCGGAGGTGCAAATGTGTTGCAAATAGTACCCGATAGAGCAAACCCGAGCGACGATGAAGAACACTTTGAGAGGGCCACCACGGCTCTCATGAAAAGTGAGAATCAACCCCATCAAGCCTATGCAAAACACGAGTGGAGGCCGTTGTACCTTCGACGATGGGTTCTCTTATCGAGCAGTCTTCTCTGCGTCTCGCTCATCATTGCGGTTGAGATCTTATCTTGGTATTCGACAAAAAACAATGGCCTCGCGGAGAGCAATAATCACGTTCACTATCTATGGACATATGGCCCGACCGCGATATTGACGGTTATCGGCGCCATCTGGGCGAGGACAGATTATCAAGCGAAGATAACAGCGCCTTGGAATCGTTTGGCTCAGGGACCGGCAGCCGCTAAGAAAACGCTGCTGCTGGACTACATTGATCCATTGCCACCCGCGTCCGTGATCAGCGCGATAAGGAACCGAGATTTCGGGGTAGCAGCAGCTGCTACCATCGCCCTTTCGTGGAGCTTGGTTATTGCACTCTCGGCCTCTCTCATCAGCCTGGCTCCCACGGATAGCCATCCAACAACTGTCTCGGTGGGCTTGACGACTGGATTTAAGAACGACTCGGCTGCGCTCGAGGATTCAAGGTCGCTCTCCTACTATAATATGCTTGGGTTACAGCAGGCAAACTTATCATTCCCGGAAGGTCTGAAAGACGGCTATGCGTATCAGAAATTTACTGGTCACAACATCTCCCCTGGTACTGAACTGCAAGTTGCGGTAGACGGGTTCTCTGCCAGTTTAGCCTGTGAGGAAGCATCTTATGATGTGTATCTAGCTTCCTGGATTGATACCGGATATCCGTCTCTCAACTTCACCATGACCTCAGGCAGCTGTCAAATCACGTCCGAGTGGTTTGGCCCACAATACGATAGTGACGATGAGATCTACTATTCACGGTTCGGAACAGCTGGCTGCCATAATTCGTCTAATGCAGATGACCAGCGAATTGCTGTCACCTTCGGAAGCCTAAGGTATGGCGAGGTAACCACCGATGCCGACGAGATTCCATTCCCTGGCTCGCCCCTGGATGTAAACATCACAAAGTCAGTAAATTTACTGTGCCGCCCAGCTTACACGGTCGATAAGGTCGACGTTGTGAAAAATGGGAGCGATATACTAAGCCTTACGCCATCCTCATCTCCAGGGCTGGTAAAATTGGGCAATATTCAAGCTTGGGATATCACACGGGCCCTTATCCGTTCTACCTACAACCCGCTGACAGATGGCTACGTTAACGAGGATGGGTTGTTATTATACTCACAAAGGTTCAACGCATCAGATATGCCTATCGACGTGGATCCTCAGATGTACCTTGTTTTGGGTCAACAGTACAAAACACCACCTTCCTCTACTTCACTTTTGAATGCGTCTTTTTTACAAGATCTGATGATGCCATATTATCGCACATATGCTGCCTTCATCGCCAATGACTTGCTTACAGAACCCGTTTCGACCGATTCGACAGGGCAGGCTGTTTTATATCAACAACGTCTTTTGGTGAACGCCACGGCCGCGCACGCCATGTCAGCAATTTTAGCAGTCTCTGCGTTGCTCTTCGGGGTCGTTATGATAACCACGCCGGATGTCAGCGTGTTAGCGTGTGCACCTTCGAACATCTCTGGCGTCGCCAAGCTTGCGAATCACAGCGATACAGTCATTCAGCATTTAAAGGGCCTAGGAGGAAGTGACTCCAAAGCAATAGCCGCTAGACTGAAGGACTGTGCTTATGTGACCAGTGTGCAAGACGGCGACTCCTCCCATCAGGGATATTTTGAGATTACGGAAACAAATGGCTTGGCCGAGGGGGCTGAAGTTGAAGTCAACAATTCCCCTTCCATAAACCCTTTCATACTCCAGGCTTGGTCAAGGGTAGGGATATCTATTCTTGTATTGGGTATAATCGGTGCCTTAGAAGCAATCCTCCAAGTCTCCCAACGAAGGAATGGCATTGGTGTGGTCCCGGTGGGAAGTCCATATCTTCACTATACCTGGACCACCGTACCAGCTCTAATATTGACCAGCATAGGCCTAGTCTACGGAGCCATGGATTCGAACATAAGGAGGTTGACGCCATATGTCAATTTAAGCCGCGGTAGCACATTTGGGCTCTCCGTGGGGCTAGATCTTTCAGACCTCGGGGTTCCCCGGATGCTACTCAGAGAAATACGCACAAGAAGCTTTTCGGCACTTGGCGGGACACTGGCTGCGCTCATCGCGTCCCTGCTGGCCACTTTCTCGTCGTCATTATTCGTGTTGAACAACATCCCACCAGTAGCTGTAGCCCAGTTGCGGACCACAAGCTCTATTAACAATGATTCGTCCGTAGATTACGGATCTACGATTTTATCTCAGCTAGTGGCCCCCCTTATTCTTGAGAGCAACTTAAGTTACCCGAAATTTACCTACGAGACCCTCATCTTCCCAGACCTCCAATTAGACCTTGATAGCACCATGGACAGCGGTGTTGTATTAAATGCCACCATTCCCGCAATTCGGCCGAAGATGGATTGTCATCTGCACGATAGTTCCAGTGTCGTCGCACAAGCCAGCAAGTCCAACCAGCTTTTAATCAACGTTACAGAAGAATCTTCTTGTCCAACAGGTGTACTGCAACTAGCAAACCTTTGGTCGGGCAGCGGCCCTAATCTGGGCGAGATCTCATCTGAGGGTGTTATAGCCGGAGCCGTGGGCGGATTCTGTAATGAAACTCAGATTGGTACTAACTGGGCATACTTCTGGGCAGATATTAAGTTAGACCCCGACCCAACATTCGTCTCTATCTCGGCGTTAGTATGCAACGAGTCTCTCGAGGCAGTCGATGTCTTCACGTCATTCGTCGGCGCCGACCTTACCATCGACCCTAGCAATCCGCCGGTTCCCAATGAGGCGACAGTATACAACACAACGGTATTGATCGGCTCTGAACACAGTGGCCCGCCGTATCAAAATCTCCAAAACGGCCCTTCTGCAATGATAGACAATTTCTTCTCCACGCTTATAACCTCGCCGTACGCGATCCCGCTCGAGTATCTTAAAGACCCTTCGAAGTCGGGAATCGTGCGAGACGCAATCATCTTTCAACACAGCATAATACGATCGCAAAAGATGAATGACGCGAGCAGGGCTCCGCCCGAGAAGACGAATGCGTTCTCGAGAGACACCGGCAAAAGTGACGCAGTCGCGTACCCCGCTAATGTCACGCAAACCGTCGGGCAAATCTATGTAGTGCAAGACGTGGCTTCGACGCGCATATTGCAAGCTTTGCTCATCGCCATATTGGTGTTCTCTCTCAGTTCCTGGGCCATTAGCCCCGAGACTAGAATCCTACCCCGTGAACCGACCAGTATAGCGTCGGTGATAGCGCTGTTGGCCGATGGCAACATGTTCGATTTGCTGCCGACAGGATGGCAGTTGATGGAGGAGAAAGACATCGAGCATTTGTTCAGTGATATTACCTTCAGAATGGGGTGGGCAGAGATTTTAGGCTCGGAGGGGGAAGCGATGGCTGGTGGTGACAACGTGAGGTTTTCAATCTATGGGTTTGAATAAATTATAGGAGAATTATTATAGAAAGAAACCCTGCAAGTGCTCAGGCTAGAGCAGAGAAGTTTTACGCCGGCTCTCGTCAGTTAATAAAATAAAGAATGCGATTATAAATAAAGCTTCTATCATGGTGCAATAACTAGATAGGGGAGCTGGCTACCCATTTCGCATCTTAATCGCGTACAATTTCTAGAGTTTTACCATACAAGGAAGACTCAACTAACGCTAATATACTTCGTACGTTCTAGTCCCGAGAGAGTTATATAGGCGAAGAAAAAGAAAGCCGTAGGTGTGACCCCTGTACTATAACATTTAAATTGTTATTACGTAAGCACAAATACAGCAAAAAGATCAACGCTCTTATTCTTTACATCTTCATATTAAAGTAGCTGCAATTATAATGCCATCATTAAAAAACCTCATACTATATAGCATACTTGCTGTACGCAATACAAGGTAGTTACTACGCATAGGGGCAGCTGATCTATCTCTTAATTCTAGAATCCGGTTCACTAGACACACAAGTAGATAGACATCGTGAGCGTCGTGTAGTAGACACGTCATTGTCATGGTACTTGTACGTGCGTGTTGAGCTCGAGGTTACGTGCCCTCTTAACACTACGAGGCCTCGCCAATCTAATTAATCTACATAGTCCAAAATGCGCTTCTTTCCGACGGAGTCGCCGATCTCACTAGGTATTACAGTAAGAAGGGGAGGAGAAGGAAAGAAACGATTGGCGAGTCCCTATGACTATCATTCGGCGATTAATTGGGGTTATAAGTTGTGATTGGTGCTAATGTCTCATGTCGTACATTCAAGGGCCCGATGGCTTATAGCTGAACAATAATACGCCTCAGTTAACGCAAAATCTAAGTATAACCTCTGTACACAGACATATGCCCTTTAATAGGCTTCATTAAATCCTCACCACTCATCAGGATGTCCAACGTACGTTTTAGTGACTAACCTCACATGCTACCTATATTGGTTTTATGAAAAAAATAAACCGTGAAAATAGCGCATTCCTTCCCAGGTTTTCCATAGTGGAATGAAAGAAGCCGTGTCGCGAAAGGTACCTATGTAGTATTAGGATTAGATACCTGGGTTGAGATTAGATCACCCTCACCCTCACACATTCGCTCCCCACTCTAATGCTACATCATGTTGCCTTCGCTTGACAGCCGTTCTTTAACCGCTAGAGTAGGCTTTTATTTTTTTATTTTTCATGTTTTATTTTGGTTGGGCTTACTCCAATAAGCATGTACCACCGGACTCGGGCTTTTCAGCTGCCAAAGATAGTTCCTTGCATACTCTTTGAATGCTCACTGCCATACATATACCTAATACCTAGTGGTAGAATAGTATGCTCAGATGCGCACGAGTGTCGCGTCGGTACCGACTCCACGTTGTATTCCCAACTCATACCGTAGGAGTCTTTGCAGTAATTGATTCAGGTCTACGTTACGCAGGTATCTCTTCAAAATTCACATCTCCTGCTCGTACAAGCCAAGCAAGTTTCAAGCTATGCCATTTTTGACACTGCGCAGTGTTCCCGACGAATGATTCGGTCATCAAGGGGCCCATCATACCAAAAACCACGATACACACCTTGTAGTAACCAAAAACGGTCCGACCTTGTAGATCACCAGGGGGTATGTAGGACCACGGAATCCTTCCTGTAGGAGCTGCGGGGGACTATTGGAACCTCAAAAGGTCGAGGGCAGCCACTTGCTCAGCTCATAGGGGTTAGAAGTTTGCCACATGAAACCACCCACTTCTTCTAGGACTAAAGAACTAGAATACAATCAGTGTTAATCGCATTTTACCCGCAATCTTGTGTATGTTATGTTGTGTTCCCTGCCTCATTTTCATGACCTCTTTAGGTCCCCATTAGTGTCACGGAATTGCACGGAATATCTACCGTAGGCTGGGCCTACATTGCAAGAGCTATAGCCTGGGGTATACAAAAGAGCAAAAACGATCTTGCTAGTCTAGATCGAACTTCCTCCTTAGGTGCTAACGTACCCGATCAATACGTGGAACAGGGATAAGTCAATGGTTCAAGAGGTATGTATTAATCAGACCTGCGCCGGCTCGATTCTAATATTCTGGTAAGTGGCAAAACGCGCCCGAGGTAACTGGATATTCCAGTTATCCCGAGGTCTGCTCGGAGACCTTCTCGTCGGTTCCTACTCATGGACAACCAGACGACAGGCTACCTGAACACGTAGTCTATCCTGCCGCCAAAGCGCCCGAGAAGACGCCAGAACAGCATCCTACTCGCCGATATCTAAAATTCGTCGTGCCAATTTTGATATTTCTCCTATTCGCCGCGGTAGTGGGACTGGCGGCTGGTGTGGGGGTTCTATCCCGCAAAGCTAACGCTGCCGAGCTTAAAGTGTCTTCTCTGCTATCAAACCTTAGCAACATAGATAGAGGATGCTCCACAAGTCCAGAGTCGGCGACCGGAACCTTTTATACATCCCAGTGTGAGCTCACAATATCTATCGCAACTCAGCTAAGACTTGAGCTAACTTCAAGATAGCCTTCGGCCAACAGAGCTTTAAAATTCTCTGTAATACTGAGGTGAACAGATCTCCTCTCCAGTCGCTCTTTGTTAGCAACTTCGACGAGTGCATTGATGTGAGTTCCCCAAGGAGTATTCTTGTTTTGACGGCTTCTGTGTATAAGCCTTCCATTGAACAAGACCGTGTCTAAAAGCTTTGAACCTCCTCGGAGACGGCACTCAAAATGACATGAACTGACTCTAAATGCTTTAGGCCTGCGCATCCTACTCAACATATACAGCAGGAAATTTTCCGAACTATACGTCATCGGCGAACTTTACGTGCAATGCAGTCAGTTTTATAACTCAGTGGACTAATAGAAGTGTCGCGCTGGCAAATAACGCGCCGGGGAATTGCTATCTAAAGCCGGGGCCATTCAACAGCTCGACTCTCGGGACGGGTCAGGTTAATGTAGCAATATTGCAGACTGCGTCCGGAGACGACTGAAGACGCATAGTTACGGTGTGGCGGTTTAGGCGGTGCATTTGATGGGAGCCAGTTTGGGATCACGGTAGCCCGAACGTCACTAATTACCAGTACTCTGTCTACTGCGAAAACAAGCTCCTGGCCTCCTTTCCCATTTCTATTCATTTCTTCCTCTCTATTGGGGTTTCGGATGGGCTCTATTAAGTTCTAAAAATAATGGTGGAAACACTTTAGCAGCCGCATGGGCCCGCCCTTATAAAGAGTCGGTTGAGGGCCTGTAATGTATATTATAGGGACAGATACAAGTATATTTGGAAACCTCAAGCAGACATTCGATCAAGGCTAATTTTAGCGGTTGAGACATCACTCCTTAAAACTGATCTCGAAACTACACAATTTCTTCACATGCAAGCATTTCAATTCTTACAACTTACGCAAAGTTTCTCTTAGAGACTCGCCTAGTAGGCCATAAGAAGCGACACAATGCTCTAGTTGCTGGAGGAAACTGCGATCATACATATGGTTATTGATTACCTCGTTACCTTTTTGTTGGTTCCTATACATACAGCCGTGCTATTATACATGCAGTACCCTCGTCCGGACAGGCTGCTTATTGATATCTCTCTTCTGTGAATTAGTATCTCTTAACTAAGATCAAGTATTTCCCAAAACTAGCGTAATACTGTAAACACCTCTATGAAGTGCTCAGTTGTGACCGAGTATTCAGAGCGCAGTTGGCGCGAGTCGCCTATCCATTTACACAGCTCGTTTCGTGAGGCGCATTTGTCTAGAATCAGAATTTGGCAGCACTAGAATGGCTATGGTTGTTGAACAAGGAGGGAAGTTCTATCTGGCGAAGTCCATTCTTCTAGCTTATGTAGGCCTGCGCCCGGGATTTAGTCTGGGTAGTTCCGCGACACTTAAATAGACAAAAAAGTTTCGGCCGTATGATTGGATATACTTTATTGAAATCGCCTAGTATGGGGTGTTTAGGCTTAGCATAGCGGCTGATATATGCCCTAGATCGAGCACTACGGCGTCAAGAGCTATGAGCCGGGCAGACATATTTGCGAGGTGAGCGACCTATAGGGGCACTCTATTCCTAAAGTGATATGAGCAAGCACTGAATACATTTTACTCATCATAGGTAGTTACTTAAGTAAAGCATGCATAAGGTTAAGCCCCTCCCCGACTGGGAATCGCATAATTCTTATCCCAATTTAAGAGGCTATAGGCGGTCTAATAGGCAAAGACCCTGATAGTTATAGCAGCGGAGCAACCGTTGTCTCAATCGTCAATGATGACATTCTCCAACTCCCTATCCTTTAAACTTGCATAGTGCTACGGATTATAAGATTATTCAAATGTAGGACTTCGCGATTTGCTATAATGTTCACAATGTTCGGATACCATGATGCCGATGCATTGCGCCAAGCCGCCGCCAAGCACACAGGAAATCTAAATATGAACTGGACTTGCCAGATGAGGGGAGAATCGGGAGCACAAGCTCCTCCATACCAACAACGACGTGATTCACAGCCAAAAGAGAGTGAAAAGCGAGCCAAAAAGGATTATATCTGACGACTAATAGTAATATAAATGAGATTTACCTTGGTGCTGGACAATTCTCCCCGCACATTAGACGGGGACATGAGAGCGATCGACCGTATCTGCCGGTGCCAATCACGCGCCGCGTGGGAATTTTGCCAAAGCTCTCGTATATTGGCGAAGCGACGCTGGTGGTACTGCCGACAAATTGGCTTCACACCGATGATGTACGATAGTCCCATAGGGCCTTGCTAGCTCGTTCGTGCCGTTTTTCCTAAATATGACGCCTTGGCCGAATGAAATGCTTTTGGAGGGCACCACTTGAGATGCGCCTGATCGATTATCGTGACCTACCGAGATACACCTAACATAGTGCAAGAAGAAAAGAAAATACATCCGCGACGATGCGTCTGCTAGGAATTGCGTCGGGTTTCACCGCCCTGCTGGGTGCAGGTATGTCACCCGCCCCGTTCTTCGTGAGATACGATGTCTCCTAACGCGAGAGTCATAGGTCAGGTCCAGGCGGAGGTGAGGCAGTTGCCAGTGCCCGCGAGCTGCACCGGGGTTTCCGCTCTGCGGTTCCCGGGGACGGTCGCGGCGGGATGGTCGGTGATGAAGATCGCGGGCGGCATGAGGGGCGTCCGCACGGTGACGTGGGATCCCAACGGAAACATGCTGGTGGCGGAGGCGGGCAAGGGCATCTCGGTGCACACGTTCGGCGACAACGGCTGCATCAACAGCACGGCCACCCTCATCAGCAATGTGCAGCTGAACCACGGCCTGGCCATCACGCCCGATGGGAAGACCATATACGCGAGCGGTGAGCGATCCGTCTGGTCGTGGACCTACGACCCTGCCACCAGGGCGGTTAGCAACCTGAAGACAGTCGTTATAGGCATGGACTCGGGAATCCACTCGACCCGGAACGTCATGGTTGTCAAGGCCCAGCCCAATATGGTTCTCGTGCAAGTGGGATCCAACGCCAATCTCGACATGGCGTCGGCGCAGCCAGCCACCGGTCGCGCTATCATCAAGATCTTCGACATGAGCAAGGCCCCGGCAGCCGGATTCAACTACAAGACCGACGGTGAAGTCTTCGCCTACGGATTGAGGAACGAGATCGGCTTTGTTCAGGACCCCGCTGGCGTCGTATGGGGCGTCGAGAACAGTGGTGATGTGCGTGGCCCTTCTATTCATTCATTCAGATTTGACGCGCCCGAGCTGACAACGTCTACTGCAGGATTTTAGGCTCAACAACCAGGACATCCACACAGACAACCCAGCAGAAAAGCTCAACAACCGTAAGTCTCTCTCCCTCGCTCAGTGATCCCAAGGGAATGATCCCCAGAGTTCTAACAGTGCGCTAATATCTGAGCGACGTATTAGTGGGTGATCCCCTGACGGCCCGGAACAACTGGTACGGCTACCCGACCTGCTTCTCGGTCTGGAGCCCGCAGCCCTTCCAGGGCCTGAAGACAGGCAGCCAGTTCATGCTCGCGGCGGGCAACGGCATCGCGAGCAACGCGGATTGCGCCAGCAAGACGAAGGCGCCCCGCCTCGTGTTCCAGGCACACAGCGCACCGATCTGGAACGCGTTCGACGCCAACGCGACCAACATGTACGTGACGTTCCACGGGTCGTGGGACCGGCAGCCGCCGACGGGCTTCAAGGTCGTCGAGGTGCCCTTCACGAAGCTCGCCAGCGGCGCCTACGACCCCGTCGCCGCCGCCGACAGCATGACCGGCTACAAGGATATCTTCTCCGCCCCCAACCCCGGTGGCTGCACCGCCAACGGCCTGACCCAGAGCAACTGCATCCGGCTTACCGCTGCGGCATGGTAAGTTTCCAATTCATTCATTCATTCATCCATCTATCTCTCCCGTGAAAGCGATAGTCTGTGTATCTGGTACACTATATCACGTTGGATGCCCTACTGATTATTCGTGAAACTTCCCAGGGACCCGGCTGGACGTGGCCTTTTCATCGGCAGCGACAATGCCTCCGAGGGCGAGATCTACATCTTGAGCAAGAAGTAATCGCGCGGCCAGCGGTAGCAACATCCTTGAAACTCCGAGGTGAATGGACAGGTGGGCCTATGATTTCAGGCCCTTGTACTCGAGATTGTCAGTAAATAGTATGTTGTATTATACCATTGAGCCAAGTCGCGACGTCTGGAATTGGTTTCAATGAAGGGAAATTCGACGACTGATTCTCGCTAATTCTGTGCTGCACGTGATTACGCTATCAACCTGCCTCTTCCATAAGGATTGAAGAGTGGCTTCTAAGAAAACTCCTTATAAATAGTTTGTCTGACTAAAGTGCAGTGTTTCATATATATCATATACCACCAAGAACACAGCCCCCAACTTGATATATATCATATATCACCCAATTGTGGTCTAATTATGGTCACCCGGCTACTCAATTAGAAAAAGAACGCGTCCGCTTACTTGCACCACCACGTTCCACTTAACCTTATCCTTCATCTTCTAGACTACAGCCCAACTTGCCTCCTGCGGTTTACGAAGCCGCCTGCATGTATTTTTCTAGATACTCTTAAGTATTGCCTACACAAGTCGCCCAAGATGCGGATCCAAATGCTGAAGGACACAACGGCGGTCCTATCACTGTCGCTTGCCTCGCAAAAACCTCTGACCAGCGGAAATTCACAGGATCCGTTCCCTCTAAGAGCCCAATTGCCCGGAGGTTCTCCTTTTAGTCGGTGCGAGGTGTCGCGCTCCACGGATCTTTTCAACATTGAATCCGTTGAGCTTACGAAGCAGCCGGTTTATATGTATGTAGTCCGAACAATCAATTATTTACTGACTGACAAGTCAAAAGCGAAGACGTATTTACTGTTCATCTATACGGCACTTTTCAAGGGTCTTTCACACCAGATGCTACTCTCGAACTCCGGGTAGATTGCGGTTCGCACTGCGAAGAATACGGCGCACCTCCAGGAGAATCACCGGGCGAGTCTGCAACGGAAGGCTTTTGCAATTTGAGTAACATCCAGCAGCCTCTTGGCGGAAAGAAGGCGACTTGCCCACCCCAGGATGGTTATGCCTTGATTACTTCCACAGGCTACGTTATGCCTATGTTCTTCAGCACTCCCGTAAGATCTTCTCTCGTTTTACCATTCAAGTTTGCGTACCTTTTATATTTGCTTCGATGACATTAACGAAAATAGGGATGGTACAATTTTACCTTTGATGCGAAAACTGCCGAGGGCGATAGAATCTATTGTGTGACGGCTGAAGTCTGTCTAAGATGGGAAGACGAGAAGAAGAATGAGCACTATCCTCCGGGACCTTGGAATGATTGTAGATGGCCAAGATGACAAATAAAAGGGGGGAAGCTGAGCTAGAAGCAACGTAAGGACTCTAGTTTCTTGCAACAACAATCCGCAAGTTTAACTATAAAGCACTATATTTTAACAATAAAAAGTGACCAGGGACATGCCTTAGTTCATCGGAGTTCTCATTGGCATCTGAGAAGCTCCGGGTCTGCAGGGTTGCAAGTCCACCACTCGCCAAACTAGTCGAACTTTCTATGTCTATTCCATTGTATCACGGTTATAATATAGTTCGTTGTCTAGGAGCAATATCTCCTAGCCGCGAGCTGCTTCCTTGGCACGTCATGCATCGAGATTGGCCTTCCTAGATCTAATAAACGGTATTCTCTCCGATCTAATCTCACTCTAGATTGGCTAACCTCTACGCATTGTTGTGATTGTTGTTATGATAATCTTCGCCTTTCAGAGACGACTAGTCACCTTTATATCGTGCTTTCCGACTAAGGGCAAGATTCCTAGGTGGGTTTGGATCAAAAATCATTTGTCAGAGCTCTCATGCCTTTATTCTTGAAATATGCAAAGCCACTGTTGGCACAGCCAAAGATTCCCGTTGGCCTTAGCGACGAGGAGGAAAACAGCAAGCCTAATATATTGTCGACTAAGATAAGAACATAAAAACTTAAAATAGTAATTTAATCAAGCTATTTATTTTTGTGACGGAAAAAACGACGCCGTTAATCCCCAGTCAGAATTAACGGCTATATATGTGCTGTCACAATTTTTATTAATTTTTTAATAAATAAATGCTTAGTTATAATAGCTAAAAGCTTAGCAGCTTAACTATAGTCTTTTTTCTTAACGCATGGGTTTTGTTAATTCTTCTTGCACTCCAGCTACAACCAAGCCACAGGCACTCTTGCCGACACATACTTTAGGTAGGCACAACAAGCGTGGCTAAAGTTGTATGACCTATCACTTAATTGAGACAACCATTAATACCTCTCATACTACACTTATTCTTCGCTCTAGTTAATTGTTTACTTTAACCGACCCTTCCTTTGACTGATGATACCAAGTCAGCTTGTTTGAAAGCGTTAAGAGTGGCCATCATATCTAACATTACCCCTTCCATTAGAAATAGACAGCATATATGGCTAAAGTAATACCCAGCGCAATCATCATCATCGGCTCAGGGGTGTTCGGGCTCTCGACAGCTCTTTCTTTATCTAAGCGCAAATCGTTCGCGGCAACACGCATCATTCTACTTGAAGCATCTCCGACGTTTCCTTATTCAGGAGCCGCCTCAGTGGACGACTCTCGCATTCTCCGGGCCGACTACGGCAATACGACATATGCAGCTCTGGCTCATGATGCGCAGAAGATGTGGCGGGACACCACTCCGATTGGCTGGGGTGGCGACGGACGATATCGCGAATCTGGGTTCGCGCTAATCGCCGATGGCGAGAGGGGCAAGGCTTATGTCGGTAGATGCCTCGACAACATTCGTGCGCTCGAATCAAGAGGAGTCTCTGGTGTCGGTCGGATCGAGGTGCTTGATGGACCTGAGGCTGTCCGACGTGTAACCGGTGGGATACTGTCTGGAGATTGGGGGTACGTCAACTGGGGTAGTGGGTGGGCACAGGCAACCAAAGTCATGACTTGGGCCCTTTCCCAGTTAGAAGAGCAGAGAGTTGATGTTCGGCTTGGTGCTGAAGTTGTAGCACTTCTAGCGGCTCCACCTAACTGTCAGCAACAGAAGAAACGAATAACTGGCGTGAAGCTCGCAAACGGAGACAAGCTAGAGGCGGACTTAGTTGTCGTCGCCGCCGGCGCCTGGAGTTCCAAGTTGGTTGACTTGAGAGGTCGGACCGAGGCAACCGGCCAGATTCTAACATACCTACGACTCAGGGAAGATGAAGAAAAGAGATTGGCAGCCGCCCCAGTTGTCATGAGCATGGCCACGGGGATATATGCTATTCCGCAACAAGATGGGGTGCTTAAAGTAGGCCGCAACGGATATGGATATCGAAATCCCGTTCGTGTGAGAGCACCAACTGTTCTCAGAAAGGATATCCATGCGGCCTCAGACAATATTGAAGTTAGTGTCCCAAGAATGGGGGTTTCCGTTCCGAAGGAGGGACAAGAAGCTTGCCGAGAGGTTCTCAAGCCCTTCGGTCTCGGGGATGATAGAGACTTCGAACGCACTCGCGTGTGTTGGTATACAGATACGTGAGTGACCTTCGTGAAACTTTGCTACTGATATGATATGATGTGACTAACTACGCATTGCGTGCCAAGACAAGCTGGCAATTTTATCATCTCACCCCACCCCGACCACGACGGATCACTCTTCATGGCTACAGGAGGGAGTGGACATGCTTTCAAGTTTTTCCCAGTAATCGGCGATAAGATCGTTGACGCGATTGAAGGCTACCTGGAACCGGATTTAAAGGCTTTATGGGCGTGGCCTGATGAGGCGGTACAAAAGTTCTCATGGGAGATCCGCCCGGATGGAAGCCGAGGCGGGAGAATGAACATGATATTAGACGCGGAGTTAGGGCTCACCTCCATTGGGTAGTGAAATGGGCTGGCTACGCACGGCATGTAAGTAGTGAAGAGTAGAAATTGTTGACCAAGAGAATTATTGCTGGGTGGCACGGTTATGGCCGGAGGTTTTTGACCTGAGGTATTATGAAGGTACAGAAAAGCTAACGCTAAGGTAGGAAGCACTAGATCTTTGCGTATTTCGTATTGAAGTCTACCTGTGACAGGAGGGCGGCTTATGACCCTTACCTTAATTTTTTTACTTTATTTAGTTTACCTGGGGGAAAAAAACACGTGAATAGCATGAGCCCCGAATGAATGAACTTAAGCCTCTGCTCTAGAACGGCAGTGCCGAGCGCGATTTATGAACCTTCCGAGGAACGAGGAAGGTGGATATTGAAAAATTAGTAAAAGGTTCGAAGAGATTACTACGGTTGAAACCAGACGGTATTTTTAGGTTACCTAAAGTAATGCGTTTCGTTGTGTAGAATAACTCTTCAGTGGGCAGCGATCCTATTTATGTTAGTTTTTGGGCCCTATAGATACCGCGTTTCGTGTTATAGTATTTGAAAAAAAAAACTATAAAGGCAGAATTAAAAGAGCAGAAAGAGGTCTTAATTAAGGAAATCATCGAGTATTAGTCCTACATAGGGTTTGTATCGTGTCCCCCTCAATCAACAATCCTGCTCTCCGTAGAGCACACCATGAAATCCAGTATGCCCTCAACCGAAACTTGTCCGTAGAATCATAGCAAGTAGCAAGCTATGGCAAGCTATCCTGATATTCCATCTCCTCCGAAGATGATAACATTAACATCTCTCTACTCAATCACCACTCAACCTTTTAATGTGTGCGTGGTAGGTCGGAGTAACGGGGCAACATCGGTAAACCTTAAGACTTAATCCCCTGCACATTCAGCTCTAGGACAGTCTCGACGTGTCGAAAGCCCAATTTTTCGTTCTTGTGCGCAGCCAACAGGGTGGCGGATTTCAACACATTCTTGATGACGCGTCCGTTGACCTCATGTCGCTCCAGCTTGTCCAAATCTTCGTCGCTAATGTCGGTACCGCCCTGCTGGCGCTCCAGAAAGCCCTTCCACACCATTCTTCGCGCGGTGGCATCCAGGTCTGGGTATGCCAGGCGGATGTGGATTCTGCTGTCGAATGCCCGGTCGATGTTCTCGACGCGGTTGGTGGTCAGGAACAGCAGGCCCTCGTAGTATTCGAGCGTGCGCAGGAAGATCGAGACGATGCGGTTTCGGGCGAGATCGTGCGCGCTACGTGCCTCGAGGAAGATGTCGCATTCATCTAGGAGCACGATCGCGTCCCACTTCGAAACCATGTTCAAGACTCGCGCGAGGCGATGTTCGACGTCAGTGGAGGTGACGCCAAGGTCACCGGCGCTCATCATGTATAGTGGTACTTGCATGTGTTCCGCGACGGACTCGGCTGTCAGGGTCTTTCCAATACCAGGGCCACCTGATAACAGCATGATGATACCTTTGCCCTTGCCGGCAATGACATCGTCGAAGACGTCCTTCTTCTTGACCTGCGCCTGCGCAATCGCTAGTATGAGCGATTTATGGCCCTCGGGCAGGACAAGGGAGTCGAAGGCGTTGGTGTTGAAAACTATCTCGCTAACAGAGTCGACAAAGAATTCAAGCCATAGCTTGGCGCTCAGAGAGTAGCCTCGAATAACCGGTGTGCATATGAGGAGCTGCTCCTCTTTGAGGGGATCATGCTTCTTGACCGAGGTACTAAGAAATTCCAGCCCAGAGCCGACATACTTCAGCCCAAACCCCTTCATCTTGTCATCAGGGACCACGTATTCAACCTTCATCCCGGAATTGAATGGTTTGAGGGATAATCGGAGCTGATGATTCGCCGCCCTATGTTCCATAGCGTCAATTATAATACGGCCATCAATTGTAATCATTTCAGGTCCGTAGCGGGTAGTTTCGATAGCTGGCCCGCTATACGACTTGTAATGGTAGCCGGCAAGCATTTCAAATTGACGGCCGCGAGCGACGAGCTTCTCTCTGATGCCCTCTTTGTTAGGGTGATATGCCAGAGGGAAGCATTCTAGGTCAGTGATGGGTACTGTGCCCTCGAAGGGGCTGATGAAGCGTGTCGACTTATTGTACCCGAAGTCCGAACCATCCCAGTCCACCGCTTCACATCTCAACTCGAAACAAGGGCCTAGCGTTGCGTGTGTAATAAACTGGCCGTCAATTAGGCGTCTTGCGACAGAGGTACCGAGTTGATTTGCGTAGACTATGCATCCAGGTTCAAAAATGGTCCAGATTTCTTTGTAAGTCACCACCTTGTTCTTGATATAGTCCTCAGTTGCGGTGATAACCTCGCCAAGTTCATTGTACAAGATGTCCTTCAGCAATGCAAGGTGGGTTTTTGTGTCGTTGGTATACTTGCCGGCGAGTGCGGCGTTGAGCTGAACACGACGGTGAACGAAAGGCTGGAAAGGCGCGGAGAAGATAAGTCGTGTAAGGGTGGTTGTGACACCGGGGTAGCCTTTTAGCACGTCATGAAGGACTGCCTTGAGAAGCGGGCTTTGAATGACAATACTGTCAATCTCCAACTTCTTGCGCGAGTCGCCACTCTTCCCTATTGGCACCGAGCATGAGCATGATATACAGGAGATGCCGACCGAACACTGTACTTACTATTGCGAACAAGGATAGCATATTTCTGTGTCTCTTTGTTTTCAGCAGCTTTGCCCAGATTATCTGGCATCTTATCTGTCCAGGTAGCGCTTTTGTTTCCGTCGATCTCCTGGTAGAGGTCCTTCTTCTCACAGACCATCCCAACTGTAGCCTTCTCATGTGCATCTGCATTATCTCCTTCTGTATGTTTATCATCATCACGCCTGCATTGCGCCTTACCTGCAACGCCGACAACTGTCTCCATAGCAGTTGCGAGTAGAGTAGTATGGTTGTCGCTAGCCATGTTGCCTGGTGCCAGAGAAAGAACCAGGTAGAATGAAGAAAGAAGTGTTGTGGTTAGAGTTGAAGATCTAAATCGTGGATGGTGTTAGAAATACGCAGGAAAATAAACAAGTGCCCAAGTGTGTTTGTATCTCACGCGGCGAATAGGGAAAAGACGAGGATAGGTGCGTGCATATGTAGGTATGGAGGAAGAGAGTATGGGGGGATGGAAATTGTACGTAGGTACATACCTATGTAGGTAATACTCAAAGGTACTCAAGTACCCTTACACAGTATGACCAATCACTCGAGAAGTAGAACAGAGAGTAAGATGTATGTACCTAGGAAGGTAGGTAGGTAATAATAGGTAGCTAGCCCCTATGATTTGTACACGCTTGTAGGTACTAGATATAACAAGTTCACAGGTATGGGTGTCGATATCGACAGGTTTATACCTACACTGCTCCTGCGTGGAGAGCCTCAGCAAATTTCTAATCATTAGCATCTTCTACGGATTGCTAATAAGCCTACCGTAACCTCCCAATCATGCACCGGCACATTTTCTTCCCGCACGAAGCGTATCCGAGGTTGCTATCCGGAATATTGTAGATCGTAGCTGGGAATGATACTTCTACGCATAGGTAGGCTAGCCAGGCAAACCAGGCAAACCAAGCACCCAAGGTACATAATATAGAGGCAGCTCTCATTGGTTAGAGCTATTCAATATCCTGCTTTCATTAGCTTGGAGGGTTCTCATCGGATCTTAACTGGTTCTTCCCAAGGCCACAACTTTAATGGAAAAGTATCTCTACTGTGAGTTAAAGCGGAAAGAGTTCTGCGCCATGTATTAGGGTATAGGGCAAGGTCAATGATAAGGAGTTATCAATATTGAGTTCAGCAGTGAATGCTGTGATATCACGGAATGGGACTGCAACCTTAAAGCATAATATTACTAAACATAGAACTTTGTTAAGGTGAGAGCCTTGATAGTTTGTAGGTCTGGTATATGGGACCATAGCATGTAATGAGATGCTTTTCTTCTACAAGATGGCGATCTACAGTTGGCAAAGTTATGATTTACCTGAGATTCTAAAGAACATGCACACCACATGCCAAGCTTCTCCAAAGATAAGAACAAGACTAAGCAATGTTGAACACTTCTATCAATATGTATCTACGCATATCTAGATAGGTTGTTGCCTACAGAAGTGTCTGCGGACTCATTGTGGCGGTGTGGCGGTGTGGCGGTGCGGCGCGCCTCCTTTGCTGTAGCTGTGTGCATGGGGCTGTTAAATTGAAGCTAGTCCTAAATGGGAAAGAAAAGAAAATTACATGTTTAGAGCTTTGCCTTTGCTGAGACGCGACGCGACGCACCAAGGCAATATAAAGCAAGAGGATATAAGGCTCCTGGTTTATCGAGAACAATAATTGCCTGTTACCAAGTGTGCCGTGTGCTACACTAGCTCATCAATTAACTGAATGACTCTCTGTGAGATCATTTTCATAAAATTCCTGCGGTTTGTATTTGTAGCACGTGAGTCCATGGCTACACATAGATGCAAAGTCTTCTCAGCAGGTTGCAGAGCAACTTTCAGCTTGGTCAAGGACAAACATGCCTCCCTCTGCATTTCCTTCGCACAAAATACCCTTTGACTCCAACTCCAGGTTAAATCCGAAACCCCATCCCCCCCTATTGGAATTTGCCAGACCAGCCTTGTCAGACAACATCTTCCTGTTCAGCCTCACAGGCCAGGGTATCACAAAACGAAATACCTTTACCTTGTTTGTTTGTAACTTTGGGTGCCTATCACTACGAACTACCTAGCCGAGAATAATGTCCTCAGCAAGACCAGTCTTTCGATCCTCGACGGATTGATAACGATCCCGTATGTTCTTTGCCCCTGCCTCTTGTTCCACTACTCGAACAAACTCCAAAGTTGTTAACTTGTGATGTTGCCCGGCCCCTTTTTTCCACGATTCAAAAAGCTTGCGCAAAGCTACCTCGTGATCGCCTTCCTTGATCCGGATCATGGCTTTGTCACTTTGATCTAACCCCCTAACCGCTGGTTTCATCATGAAGAGAGTCTCTACATTCGGCCATGATCTGGAAATCGTGATCCAGCCGGGCTCTGATGTCTCTGGGAGATGTGGGGAATCAATCTGGACTGCAATCTTTTGAACTGCCGCACGGTCTTCCCGTCGATACTGCTGGGCGCAGTAAAAGCCTCTACATCCGCTGTGGCATGGTTCAAAGACAACGATATCAACGAAAGGATTGATATCCTGAGAATGTAAGGGAATCCCGATTACTGGGTCCATAACCATCCCATTTTGTCCAAAGAGTTTCTGATAGCATCTTTTAGCAATATATACCGACAGATGACATGCCATGAACCAAGACGGAAATCTGTTCTGTACCCCAAAAGTATTGGCATGTGGTAAAGTTGACGACCGGTTGCAAATATACGTCAAACGGGGCTGAACCGCAGCTTCCCAGATTAACAGTTGAAGCTCTGTTGGAAGATCTGCGTATTTATGGAACACGACTAAGGGCTTCGCAAGTCGAGCTGAGCGACGTAGTGGCCCAGGACCTAAGGTTGTCTTTGCTAGGTTCTTCTGTCTCTTTTTGATGCGATTGGTCTTTCTTGAGGCAGCGGACAGGCCTGATGATGGGGATGGTTCTCGAGTAATCCGGGCCCGAATGCGATCTGACCGACGAAGAGCACAGGAGCCATCGACCACTAGATGCCCATCTCCCAACTCGCCATTGTGCGGCTCTACAAGTGAATTTTGGACTTCAACTACCTCAACTACCTCGAGCTCCTCATGGCTCGCTCTATCATCGCCGTCTATGAGTCCGTAGTCAATATCCCTAGCCTCCTCGAGTTGTGAAGCGGTTCTTTCTCGCCCACCGGCCCTAGTAGTGGCAAGACGCAGTCTGCTCTGTGCCTGACTCTGGGTACTATCTCCCAAGATAGACCCAAAATTCCCCTTCGTCGCAGATCGTGTCACTGGTCGAGAGAGGTCCGGTGTGCCGAAGAAAACGTTTGACCGTGCACTAGCCTGGGGCGTGGATATGGGGAAAATGCTTTCCATCTCTTCAGTTCCTCTGAATGCGTGACTAGGTGTTAAGTGTATGGAGCTGGGGATAACCGATAACACTTGATATGCTTCGTCATCCGCAAATCTTGACCCACCCGGCCCTCGTCTGGTAGGGGACATTTAGGTGCACTCGCTACGTCTTCGTAATAGTACTTGTATGGTTTGTTGTTATATCGGGTTAGGTCGGCTAGACGAAGATCGATAACGTGCAACCAAAATCCCGAAATAATAGCGGGGATTGAGGTTGGCCTATTTTCGGGAGGGGTTAGCTTCAGTATCACGGCAATACAACATCGGTGTAGTATGATATCTATTTGCATGAGGTTCAAAAAAGTCGAGGGACTGGGAACGAGGTTTGACATTGTGAGACTAGCTGTGATTGTCTCGACGAACTCACAAGCTAGAGCAGATACTATCTGCATGTGTGGAACGAGAGGATTGGTTAATGGAAAGAAACGTGGGACAATCTCCGAACAGCAAACTACCTCAGTAAGACTCCAGTGCAGGGCAACGTACAGATATAAGCTTCAGCCTCGACGGCTATGGAAACGCAGCACACGACCTTCCGGCCGCTTAATCGAAACGAATGATAGAGCGACACCGAGAGCGGAGAGATGACGGAGCGGTGCAACGTAGATGATAGTGGAGGCCGAGTAGACCGGATGGGATGACCACACCCAGTAGAGTGAGATAGAATGAATTCACAGGCGATGCACGATCTAATCCCTCTACCAGAAGCGAAGACGCAGGTTCAAATCGAGATTGTAGTCTGTAATGAGGTTGGCGAGAAATTGATGTACCGTCGGGATCAAGTGTGAACATGGAAGTTTGGAAGTTGAATGCTAGGTACGGATAATGAATGAGGATGCGGGGCCCCTCCATGTCATGGAAGCAACTACCTAAAGCACTTCCCACCAATTTTTGGATTTGGAGGGGTCTGGTGACGATGCATCCTCGATAAGAGGTCCACTACCTAGTCAAGGCCCTATCTACACTAATAGAGGACCTAGATACCTCACCTAGGTACCTAACCCACATGCGATAGCGGATACTTGCCATCTAATGTACCTACAGAAAGGTACGAAAGACACTGTACCTGCAAATACGGATCATATGAAGAGAGTTGGAGAGTCCCCATTGGTACACAGTAGTCTCGTACCTGAGGTCAACACCATACAATCACACTTTACGAGGTGCTTTAGGTACATATACACACACACACACACACATATATATATATATATCATATTCCTTAGACGTTTCACATACATGCAAAACATCTGATTGGCATAGCCCATGTGCAGATTAAATGTTTGACAAGTCAACATATGGGGCGTTACGTCATTTCTCAATTGCATCGTGGCACGCATGTATCATCACAACACGCTACCCACACCCAACTGTCCTAACTAAAGAACGACTTTTACCCATATGTAGGTAGTATATATAATATTATAATAGAAAGTGATTCAGTACCTTGTTATATACATAAATGTTGCAAGAGTTAGATACCTAGGTACCCTAGGTTAGGTACATATGTAGATAACAGGTACCTACTACTGCGTAGGTATGTACCTAGGTACATACCTAGGTAGGGACCTTAGGATAAGTACCTTAGATAGCATAGTAATTCGCACAGAACCTTCGGCAGAAGGTACATAATAATAAAACCTATTAACACTACAGGCACGCGTATTTTCTATTCTTTCCACCACAAAAGCCGAAATTTTGGACCGTCTAACTTGGGTACCTACCTACCTAGCCAAAGCTTCTGGCCAAAGGTCCCTTGCGATGGTGGGTATTGATTCATCGAAATATGTAGGGATTTAGGTCCCAATCATTAGGAGCCACGAAACTAACCAGACATAATCCAAGGCTATTGTCGGAAAGCTTTGGCAATCTCATATCTCAGTAATCCAGAATGCATTACTATAGGGTATAAAGTTATAGAGTGCATAGGCATCCACGCACGTGTATGTAGGTGCTGTTCATGTGCAGGTAGGTACGTATTACCTATGTAGGTACGAGATGGGTCTCAATGGAGTTCCGAGCCGGGGTAGTTCAGCACTAGATTATATGAGGCTAGCCTTCGCTAACTACCTAGCCTTAAGTGCTTGCAGCCGGCTAATCAATCCTGGGACAAGCCGGTTCGCGTACTTGGGGCATCATTTGGTGTCATTCGGTCGGCCGCTAGATAGGATCCCCTCACTCTCACTCAGGCCTAAGTAAACATCCAGTTGCCAACTCCTGGCAACACATGCCCTGTGCATGCCGCAAACATGGCGGTAGCACAGTGGAGGTATAATCCAATTGCATTATGCCTATTTCTATGCAGAATGCTTAATGCGTACAGCCCCGCGTCCAGCACTGGGTACCTCTCGAATAGCAGTATTAGATGGCATAATGCGTGTCAGAGACCAGCAACTCTATCACTCTACCCTCATTGTGCAGTACCTACCGTCCCTATGCTTCAGTGGCGTCATTCGTTCGTCCTCCACCGCCGCTCCTGGCCGAAGGTAGACGTGCTTAACCAGGTGGATGTGGTCTGACGGTCCGTGCGATTTCCAGAGCCCATTGGGCGTCTTCGGCCATCTTGCATCGCAGATGCATCTCCTCTGGCCACTTGGCAAGTCGCTCATCGAGGCCCGGCCCTGCAACTGCCCCTGCTCTGCCTGCAGGCAGGCCGTATGCCGTATGGGGTACAGCTCAGACTGTTCGCGGACATCATGAGGTAACACATGAGGTGGTGCCAAGGAAGCCTGCAACAGCCGTATATTATATACCCCTATAGTGTGTAGTCTGATTTGAGGCGACGGCCAAGACCATGCCGTTTCCTTTCTTCGTGTAATCGCAAGCACGGGTTCTCGACATAACCCTCGCCGTTTTGCTATTTCACAAGCGTTCCGAGATGCCTTCCGACAGCGTCGTGGCCCTTGCCTGAGCCTCGATCGCCTGACGAGGAGGCCCGTCACACTTGGTTGGAGATAGCCTGCTGTGAGGAGATAAACACGGTAGCGATGGTGACTCGAATTCCTAGCTGTCTATCCCTCCGCCCTGCTAATCAAAGAGATAGAGTCTCGTAGTCGGAGTCATCAATTCCTGAGAGTCGGCCCAAGAGAACCTGCATTATCAGCTATATAACATCAATCCATCAGAATAGTACGGGATGTGTCAAGCGTGGCGTTGGTGGTACTATTGCCTAACGTGCGGTCGTGGCCCTTTAAACGGAGAGGCAGTCTATTGCTGGAGAACATCATGCGACTCCGACTATGTCGAAACGCCATATTGCCCGAACCTAGTCTGCGAGGATCACGCTTCGCATGGAGCCGATTGTCTAGAGTATGGGATGTATCACCGACGACGCTAGCTTCAAGGCCTCGAAGGTACGTGGGTAGGAAATATTGAGTGAATTCAAGCGCTAGTCGCCTGCGTAGGGGGCTATGGACGACATAAAAGCTCCGGGGGTTAGTAAAGAGCGCTGAGGACGGCTATAGGGTTTCTAGGACTCGGTATTTCACGACTTCACCTGGCATAAGTTAAGGCCGTGTCGGCCAACGAACGGTCGCCGTAGTTGTTAACCTTCATATGAATATTCTTAAATGGTTGAAGAAATAGAGCGTGTTATTCTTTCTCATTATCCTATCCTTTCTTGATGTAGCGGCACCTCTGTGTTATGTTTTTTTTTTGTAATAGTTTCTACTTTCTAGAGTGCCTTCCATTATCTCTCTACTCCATACGACCTCGGGAGGAGCTCGATCGGCGGTCGTTAGATACTGGAATGATGGATCTGGTGATTGAAGGCTGTTCGGAGGATCGTTCGGCTCCAGGGAGCTGCCCTGGCAGGACAGCAATCGCCGCTAGAATTGGCACGGCATAATCTACGACGCGGAGTCTCAATTCTGCAAAGGGAAGGTCGATTTGGGCTCAGCTCCGCAGAGATGACCGCACGCTCTACGGGATTGGTGTCGTGGATTGGTTGTCGAGCAAGATTGGACTGATCACAGGCCAATCGTCGGTCAGCGCTAAACATAGGTAAAACAAGTCAAATAATAGCCTCTTAACTTGTTTTGCTTTAATTGATTGCAAAAAGTGTTTATTTAACTTGTTTAATTAAATCTATTGTTTTAATTAAATAGTTATTTAATTAAATAAATCAAATAAAATTATATATATTATATATGTTAATTAGTTAAAACTAGAACTTTTGCTAAAACTTTTGTTTGTTTTAATTGTTATTTATAAACTGTTTAAATCGTTATATAATTAGTACTATAAATATTAAATAGCTTTTAAAATGTTTGTTTTAATAAATAACTGTTATAAAATTATTATAAGTTTATATTAACTAAATATTTTTTTATACTTAGTTAATATTATTAATATAAACAATATATTAATAATAAACTAATTTAGTATAAAAAACTATTATTGTTAAATTTGTTACTATTATAAAAAGTTGCAATTTAGTTTTAAATAGTTAGTTTTATTAAAAATTAAATAATAGTTTAATTTATTTTTATAAGTTTTTATATTATTGTTTAAATTAAATTTATTATAAACTTTATTTATAAGTTTTTTAAAAATAAGTTTAAAAATAAATAAAATAATAATAGTAATTTTAAATATAATATTATTAATATATTAGTTTTTTTAGTATATTTTAATTTGTTAATAAACTTTTTTAGTTTTTATAAAGTTTTTTTTTTAAAAACTTTTTAATTATATGTTTAAATAAAAAATAATAACTGTTTAATAAATAAATATTTTTTTAAATAACTGTTTATATTTTTATAACTTTTTGTATATTTATTAAAAACTAGTACAAATTTTGTTTATATTAATAATATTTAAAATATATATATCGATTTAACAATTAATAAAATAATATTATTTTTTATAAATATAAAAAATAATTATAGCTTTAAAGTTTTATTAAATAAAAATAAATTGTTAATAAAATAAATAATAACTAAGTATAAAAAGTTGTATAAATAGTAATAGCTAAAATTATAAAAGTAAAATTTTAAACTCGTTTTTTTTTTTTTTTTTTTAATAAAATAAAAACAAACTAAACAAATATATAAATAATTTTTAAACTTTTTAAAAAAAGCTATAATATTAAATAAACTAACTTTATTATTTTTATATTAAAGTGTTATTTAAATAAAAAAGTTTAAAATAGCATTAATTTTATAATAAATTTTTTAGTTTTTTGTTTTAAACATATAATTAATAAAAATATATTTATTAAAATTAAAATTATTATATAACGTTATATATAACTTAAAAAAAAAGTTTTTAAAAATAACAAAGTTATAAATTTTAATTAAAAAAAAGTTTTAATAAATATTATTTTTAATTTTTATTATAAAGTTTTAATAAAAAATATTTATATTATTAATAAAAATAATAACTAGTTTAAATATATTAAAGTTTTTAAAAATAATATTATTTTTGTTATTAATAAATTTGTTAATATTTTTTTTATAAATTGTTTTATTAATACTATTATTTTTAACTTTTTTATAAAAAGTATTATAGTATTAAAAAATAGTTTTAATTTATATATTAATAAAGTAACTTTTTTTAATTAATATTAAAACAAAAAACTTAAAAGATTTATTATTAACTTTATTAAAAATAATAAATTGTACAATAATATTAACAATATAGTTTTAATAGCAAGTTTTATATTATTAAACAAAAGTTTTAACTTTGTTATTAAATAAACATTTAAAATTGTTAAATTTAAACAAAAAATATTATAAAAAAACTGTTAAAACTTTATTATTTATATTAATATTATTTAAAATAAAAAACTTTAGTTTAAATTATAAGTTAAATTATTTAATAACTTTATAAATATATAATTTAACATTTTTAACAAAGTATAAATTAATAATATATTAAAAGTTTAAAAGCTTTATATATAGCTTTTAGTTTTAATTAATATAATAACTAATAATATTAATAATACTTTTTTTAAAAAGTAATTTTTATAAATTGAAAAAAATATAAATTTTAAATTTAACAATAGCTATTTTAGTAGCAATAATTATAAAAGCTAATTTAAAAGTATTTTCAATTTATTAAATAATAATAAAATAGCTTATTAATAAAGTTAAAACTAACTAAAAATTTAAAAACTAAATTATAAATTAAAATTTTAAATAATAAAATAAACTAAACAGTATATTAAATAAAATATATAAATAAGTTAGTAATTATTACTACTTAATAGCTAATTTTATAATATATAAAATAGTTGTAAACTAAAATTATTAAAAAACAATAGTAGTAGCAAATAATAATAAAAATAAAAAATAAATATTAATATTATACTTTATATAAAAGTAATATTTAATTAAATTTGTAGCTTTTATAATTAATAATTTAATATATTGTTTATTTTTATAATAATAATAATATTATTTTTTTTTTTTTTTATTTAAAGTTTTAAAATTACTAAAAATAATTAGTAAAAAATATATACTATAGTTAAAAATATTTAAACTTATATAAAAAACAAACTAAGTATAAAATATATATTTTATATTAAAAATATAAATTTAAAAAAATTATTGCTAAATTAAATTGTTTAATATATTAAAAGTTAAAGCAGCAACTTTTTTACAAATAAACTATTTTATAAATATTTAAAAGTTTTAAGTTTTAAAAAAGTTGTTATATTATATTTTAATTTATAAACTACTTTATTACTAATTAAATTTTTAATTTTAATATATATATATAAAAAAGCAATATTTATTTAAAAATAATAATATGTTATATTTTAAAAAAGTATTATTAAAAGCTATATAATAACGTTATTATTAATATATTATTTAATTAAATATAATAAAAAAAATATAATAAAAATAAATCTATTAAAAAATTAAAGCTAAAAATAAAAATATTTTAAAAAACATATTTTTATAAAATATAAAACATATTAATTTAAAATATTTTGTTTTTTTAATAATAACTATAACACTTATAATAATAAAAATAAAAGTATAAAAATAAAAATAATAAAAATAGTAAAAAAGCTAAAAAAAAGTAATAAATAATATTAATTAAAACAAGTTAATTAAATTAATAATTTAATAAAAATTTATAAAATAAATATAAACAAATAATTAAAAATATATTAGTTTTAAATATATTAGTTATTTAATATAAATTATAAAACAAATAGTATTATTAATAAAAAAAGTAAAAATATAATTATAAAAGTAGTAAAAAAATTTAAAATAAAAAAAGTTTTTTATTAACTAAAGTTAATTTTATAAAAAAACTTATATAAAAATAAATAATTATTAAATTAAAAAAAAACTAAGTTTAAAAATAATATTTTTATAGTTTAAATTATAATATATATAATATTAAAAATAAAAAAAAAAAAAAAAAAAAAAAAAAATATTAAAAAAAGTATTAAAAAAATTTAATAATAATTTAATATTATATATAAAGTATATAAAGTTATAAATAGTTAAAAATTAAAAGTTAAAAATAATCTGTAATAAAAAAAAAATAGTTAATTTAAAAAGCTGTAATTAAATTAATACTAATTAAATAAATAAATAAATAAATAAGCTTATTAAATAAAAAAAAGTTTTTATTAATTAGTTAATATAAGTTTTAAAATAAATTGTTATTTAAATAAAAAAATATTATATTTTTTAAATAGCTTTTTTTTATTAAAAAAAATCAAAAAAAAATCAAAAAAAAAAAGAAATTATTTAAAAATAACTAGCAAACACAAATAAAACAAGAAATCTTTGTTTTATATAGCAATTAATTCAAATGCGTTTGTTTTGCTTTAGTTAGTTAAGTTATCTGTCAAGCAGTCAAGGTATTGTTTTACTTGTGTTTAGCGCTGTCGTCGGTGAAGCCGAGGGATGCTGGGATTGCATGATGAACAAGTCCTCGCAAGATCAGGTTGATCTCAGGACAGCATACGGCAGTTGCCAGCGGCAAGCTGATGTGTGGACGAGAACAGCCCAATTCCCACAAGGAGGCGCTCACGGTTTACCACTTAAGCCGCTCAATTCCCCTCGCTGAGCATTCCACACATACTCAAACTGCTTTGCTCTCTATCCCCTTCGTTTCATGATAGCTGCCCTTGAGAGCACGAGATTTGTTCCATTTGCATTTCCTCCATCCAAACCGCTATTCTACAACAGTAACACTCGCTGGCCTGCGAAAACTAGCCGTTCAATCCGTTCACTCAACACCAGCGGCAGCCAGAAAATACGCAGACCTGTGGCCACCTTGTCCCGTTCTGGCTGTCAAGCTGAGGCAGATAGAAATACGCCAGCGAGAGTTGAAGGTACGTGGAAAAGCTATATTTAAAGTGAATCATTCTGATCTGTCAATCTAGGTCGCAAGCCCGCTCTTGCTAACAGTGACGATGAATCAGACGACGATCTTCCATCTCTTGAGGAGCTCTCGAGGACTGCTTCGCGTCCCGAGACCTTAGACGAAGAGACTGAGCTGACCCTTCAGCGTCTGGATCAGCCAGCTCTCGACGGGGCTGGAATGCAAGCCGACCGAACAAAATTGGGGTTGGGTGAACGTCAGGGTAAAAGTGTAGGTAGGCGCGCTGGCTGTCTTTCATCCGAAGAACTGGCCTGTTAATGATATGCAGACCAACCAGTGAATCTCGATGATGACGAGTCAGATGGGGCACGTACTGGGGATGAGACCGGAGACGCTTCTAGTGATATTGAGACTGGGCGGGTGAAAGCCCAACGATGGCCAAGACAATTGACAACGATGGCGAGCTTTGACGACAAAGCCGACTGGGAGAGGATAATGAGAGACGACGTCCTTGCTAAGTGGAAGTAGCCGTCCTCGTCTTATGATGGCCTAACGCCCAAGAAGCGTAAGACCCATCTTCAGCCAGGAGGTCTGCCCGCTAACGTAGACCTCGCTTCAAGTCCATCAGTTATCGTACACAATCCGTGACATCGCTGAGTCAACGCCAAGCTCCTTCATCTTCCTCTCAGCCCAAGCTCCCAAGTCACCGAAATATCCCTCCGGATCATCACCTCGCCACTCTCGCAACGCAAACCAAAGGTGGCGTGCGTCTTTCCCTGCCTGGATTGCACGTTCGTAATTGGGCGCTTGATTGAAGAGAGCCTGTGCGGAGAAAGGCAGTTACTTCTCTACTCATACAATGAGAAAGACGATGCTTAAACGAAGGACGTACAATGAAATATTGCCTCGCCCATAGCATGTACTGCGCGCGGTCGTCCGAAGTTGCGTCGTCAGGCACTCGAATAAATGAAGGGGCGGCATTCTCATCTGTCACTAGATCGACCCATACGGCCATCAACGGATCGGACAAGATAGCCGGCACGATGCACCCAGTCTCCCAGTCGTACAGGGACGTCACGAGAGGTTGACCGTTTGCATCCATTGTAATCGACATGTTGTGAATGCCAAAATCACCGTGCTCGAGAACGAGACGATAGAGAGAGGTCTGGTCGCTGTCTGCAGGCATGATGTGTGGGATGAGGCGCAAGAGAGACTGCTTGGCCGCCGCAGCAATGGGACCGACGGTGTTATTGTCATCCTCCCACCCGATCATGTCGCCTATGTTCCCGATTGTTGCTTCAATCTTGGACGTGAAAAGAGCATCACAGAACTCTCGTGTAGGAGCAACGGGAATGGGGAGCGATTTGGGTTTCTGTTCAAAGAGGCGTTCGCGGAGCCAAGTAGCGGCGAAGTCGAGCGGGGGATTGAAATTGAACAATGATGCGCGGATACGGGCTGTCTGAGCAAGAAGACAGGCCTAGAGAGGATTTGCACAGCTAAATTGAGTTCAGTGGAACAGATTGCTGACATAGCCACGCACCTTCTGTTCTGAGCTGAGATCCCGCCAGACATTATTCTCTCCCTCTGCTCTTTCAAACAAGAACAAGCGACGGCCCGCAATATCCTGAGGGGGATCAAGTCTGGGACCAACGTGCTGCACTGGGACACGGTGGTAAAGCAGGCGGGAGGCCAAGATATTAGGCTCTGAGCGCAAGAGCTCGTACACCGCCACCTCGAACTTGACCTCGGGAACTTGCACTTGAATTGGGAAGCCGTCATAGTTGGGCATATTGACATCGCCGCGAGCCAAACGCGCCACGATGTCCAGTCGATTCGATAGCTTGAAGTGGAAACCCTGTGTGCCACCCAACCTCAGTCTTAGCATGGAAGTGGATTATAAAGATTGCAAATAGGAACTCACGTAGTTATTAGAGCCCTTGCAGACGACCGGGATGTCAATCACTTCAGCGCCGAGATTCTCCTCAATCTCTTGAATGAGTAGGTTTATATCCCAAACTCCGTGGAAGGGGCTGTTGCCGCTGCGGACAAGGGTGAGCAGCTGCTTGCCGTCGAAGTCGCTGTCATCCTGCATCTTGGGCCAAACGTCACGGAAGCTCATAACGGAGTGATTGGAAATGAGAGTTCTGGGAAAAACAATTTTGATCTCGGAGACAGAATAAGAGAAGATCAAGGGATAGGTGAGTGGTTTATATATGGTTGCGAAATGTCACGCGTCTGGGAGTGGGAAGTGGAAGAAGTCTTGGTTGGAAGTGCAAGGCTGATTATGTACATTGTACTCATAGCCAAGCGGTGAGTCCAAGCGAAGCAGATCACATGACTCCCGGCACGGTTACCTTAGTGCCTCAGGCCATTGCGTTCTGCCTCAGGCCATTCCGTTCCTGCGGAGGCGCCAGACTAATCGGTGAGGTCCTCGACCAAATGCAAGAGTAGGATTATGCCCTGAGTGCCTGCGGCAAAACACGAGCCCCTTAGCCTGTTCAGTGCTCATGGCTTGCAGAACTGTGCATGTGCGGATGTGGATATCTGGAGTAGAGACGAGAAAAGAAGGTCTTCCCGGAGAAATGGGGGAGGGATTGGAGAGTGGAGAAGGGGAGGGATTATGAGTGAGGAGATGTGTGAGGAGATGTGTGAGAAGAGGGGTGAAAAGATATGCGAGAAGATAGGTAAGACCGTAAGAAGATGGGTAAGAAGATGGGTGAGAAGAGAGATGAAGACAAGAGGGAACCGGTCATTTATAGAATACGTAGCCCTAGGCAAAACGCAGAGGACGGCGTAAAACAACCTGAAGGCAGAAAAAAGTCCCACGCATGAAGACAGGCAGACCAGGATAACTGTCTGGGAATGAGCGTACAGTGGGAACAGATTTGGGACCCCTGGCTGGGAAAGGGGGCATTTTCGGGCTCCTCGTTAAAAGTTGACGATTTCTGGTGAGATGGGTGAGCAGACCTGAGCAGACCTGAGCCGAAGTTGAGCCAGACCTGAGCCGCCTGAGCAAAGGCGGCGCGGGGTCACGTGGGCCAGAGGGTTGGGAGGTGTCGAGATTCCGGTCAAGAAACAATAATTTCATGCATGGGGTTAAGAGAAGCTTTGGCCGGCTTACTTAGGACATTGAGGGTGTAATTATGTGATGAAAGAGCCTACCCATTATATATCACAGATAACCACCAAAGCGAGGTGGGGGGATGTGATATTGTGATAGGTATTAGTGTTGTTGTAGAGTAATATTTTACGAAACGTATAAAATCCATAAGATTACAGTCGCTGTATATCACGCTCAGTTTAGTATGCCTAATTAGTTGTGAGTTGGGTTTTATGCGTCACGTAACTTTACTGCGTCTGATACCATTTAGCGATCTTGAGTTAATCTTTGATACACAGTTATAGACGCAGGTATTATTATTACTACCTTAGGTAGTCAATCGCGAAGGGTCTGATGACTCGACAGAGGCTGCTGTGGCAGTGGGTAAGTTGTAAATTTGACCACACGGCCCTCTTAGCACCCTTTAAATACAAAGCTTATTAATGAACTACAGCCTGTGGTGAGAAATCAATGTTGCGTTCCAATCAGAGTATTCCTCCACAATCCACTGGCAGTATGCTTCCCACTTTTCCTGCCACAGCTTCAATCGCTCTGCTTTTATACCAGTCCCATTAATTCCGAGCTGAATATCACGAATCCATTCCTCTGGACTCTGGTCTACAAAATTTGACCAACGAATCGAGTTTTGAGCTAAAGCGCCCTGTTAAATCTGGTCAGCGAAGTTCTATGGTGTTAGGTAATAGATGAAATCTCACCATGCCCCCTAGCCCAATGTTGTCGAAACCTTGAATGATTTGATAAAAGTCGTAACTCAAACCTGCAGCATCTTCTCCCAAGATTGCTGGGTCGTCGTTGCTAATAGCCGTTGCGACGCCATGAGCAATCACTACAGCAGTTGGTGTTAGCAGACCCTCAAGCTAAACGTTACACGTAGGAACCTTCGTCAGCACACCCAACATTTTAGGATTTCATTACAAACCGATATGAAATCATGAGTGGGTGCTCCAGGAATAAAAGAGACAAGCAAAGGAACTAATTCCACGTACTTGCAGGTATAGGGTGGTGTAAAATGTCAGTACTTAGTCTGAGCACTTCATTTGAAACTGGGCAGACCTCAACCATGATATTCTTCTCTGCGTATTGTTTAAGCAATAACGGATGCTTGTATAATGAGAATCCGTGACCTATACGGCGACTATCAAATAATAAAGCATCAAAAAGATTATCATCAGTGGAATTGCCGTCCCCAAGCGTTTCTCCAGCATGGAAGAAAAAGGGATATGTCAGATTCAATGCCTGGGTTCTGTTTTGGAACCATAGAAGTTCAGGGGCTAGGTCGAGTAGGGTTCGTCCTAGATCTTCTTGGGCTACAACATCATAGCCACTGAAGAGATCAGGAAAGTGCTGCTTGCGTTCAATTGCCCTTTCCATGCCTAAAGCAGGGTGTTAGTATCTTAAAAGTGAAAATCAGGTTTTCAAGCTGCTACTTCAATCTCGACGAGAAAATTCTAAGACTTACTACTCAAAAGGTGAGACCGATCTAAGCCACGGTAATCCGCCCAGATGATGCGGACCCCCCATAAGCTTTTCCCTTTCTCAGTTGCCTGAAACTTTTGGAGTTCGTCTAATAGCACGCGAATCCAGAAGTCGAGATCGGGGTTGGGAGTATCCTGCCCTTCGGGAACCAGCTTGGCAGATCCACCAGACCGAAGCTCAACCCACGTGATGCCGTCGTCCACCCAGGCATTGAAAACACTCTGGTATGTCTTTCGTATGACTGGCTCGTATGTCATCGTCGATCCAGCTGGGTCAAAGCATGCCTGGAATTTTCTCCAGATCTCATCGACCCCAAGATCGTGGCGAAGGACTTCATCTCTGGTGACGGCCACTTTGGACATTAGGAAGGCGATGAATGCTGACCTTCCACCTGGGAAGCTCTCGGCCGCGTATGTGGCGGGGACCTTAGTTCCAGGTACGTAGTAGGGAGAGTCGATAGAGATGTTTGCTACCTTTGCATCAGCTGCGAAGTCGCTCACATGTGAAAAAGCGAGCGTAGCGTTCTCTGCAGAAAGCTCAGTTGATACATCTTGGGAGGCCGTGATGACGATCCCGGTAGTGTTGAGGAGGATGTTGAAGATTGTCTCAAACTGAAGGATGGCACTAGAGTGAACGTGTAGCAGAGACCCTTTGGGCATTTGAGACACGATTGCCCAGAGCTTTGTGGATGGAATAAGAGGCTTGGCATTAACAAACATCTCTCCAGCAAACCTCTCATTATCCTCAAGCTCTATACCGGCGGGCTTTCTCCAGAAATTTTCTATCTCATACTGACGGATCGCGCCGACAATGGCCTCAGCTTGTTGTGCTACAGGTGATAAGGTGGACCTGAAGTCATGATCTATTATTGAGTTAGTTCTCAAGCCAGATGAAGATTATATAGAGCCATATGAGTGGTAATTGTTGCTTATACCTTGACGTTGAAGCTTTTCTCCCGCTATAAGCTCCGTCCTTCTTTTCAGATGCTCTTGAACGGCTGGATCGTCTGTTGTTTGAGAGTAAACATAGCCGAAGAGCAATGCCAAAACAGGCAAGTATTGTGATACTTGTGTGAGCTTTAGGATAACCATTGCGATTGTTAGGGCGTAGTCGATCGATGCAATAAACTTAATTAGCTCTTCACCGTAAAGAACGTGCCATTGACTGAAGACTCTTTGGGTATCAAGACAGGTCATATATATTCTTTTTAAGACGCAATGCTATATTAAATGAGGGGTTACATGCTCTAACACCCGTCATGCTTGAAGCACAGATCTACAATGTACTATACCATCCCGAAGCCATGCCTTGCGTACTAGATCGCAACTATCGGAAGTAAAATGCGGCAGCGTTCCGAAATTATGATGTGACGGCGACACAGACGCATCTTCTCGTGTCCCTTGATTATTGGATGAGGATCTCTTGTGAGGCAATCACCTTTGATCCGATTTCCGGACGTAAAATTACTACTAGAGTTGTTTTTATCGAGTTAATACTCCGACAGGACATTTTGTGGCTGGGTTAAGAGTGCGGTGTCCGCATTGTCTTTACATTCAGCTCATATCAATCGTGCTACAGCGCAGACGCGGCCTCCATGCAAGTTAGCGTAGCAATAATAATGAAGATAAATTATGTATACAAAAGTAGCACGTTCCACAGCCATTCATATTTGAGAGCGACTAAGATCCAACTAAAGAGTCATAAATAGATTTCCCTGTGTTACGAGGCACACTACAGAAGGAGACTTCTGTATATAGTTAGAGTAGTTCCACGGAAGTGATTTAGAGGCCGTCGCGTGACAACAAGAGCATGAATTAAAGGTCACACGTCTTCACTGAAAGAAGGGACCGAACCATAATCTGCTACATGATCACGACTGTTTCTGGATCCCCCAACTTAAAATCCTACGAACTAGATCTTGCAGCATCAGTGTCGTAACCGAAGAACCATATGCCAAGGTCAAAGAAGCAAAAATTTGTGAAGGTCAATGTGACCAAGTAGGAGCTCTAGATAGTAGATAGATTGCCTGTATATGCATACGTGCATATATTGTGACAGTGCGAGCGTACAGATTTCTAGAAGAGAGGGCCTGTATTGATCAGGTCTAGTCTACCTAGCAGAACCGCGCTGAACTTTTTCTGTACGTTCCTTAGAGTTCCCTCCGGGATTTTCTTTAGCTAGTTAGTTAGACCTGTTCTTGAGACCTATTTCAATGGATCGTTTCCCACCAAGGCTTAAAGCTAAGAAATCTCTGTACGTGCCATCGTGACCTTCGTTAGGTCTTTAAAGTGCGGTATTTGTGTTTCACACGTTCCGTTTTAATAACCCATACGCCACTTCCACTATTTCTCCAATTCCAAGTACCTCGATAGGCTGGATACGTGAGGGATGTTCAACTGAGTGGCTACTGCGTAGATAGAATCCTTGAGGTTGTATTGGGTGTGGAGTCTGGAGAGCGTGGAGGTCCCAAATCGAATTACGCAGTGGGATATCTAGATTCTAGACTAATGCGTGTCTGAGGTAATTAGGTCCCACTTTTACCCGCCACATAAGTAATAAGTTCCCGACGAACCACTTCGGATCAGGTCCGTTACCGACTATGTCTAATATCTTCAGAGCCTAAAGGTCTTTTCCTTTTTTTTCTTCGTCCTTTACCCCGCTCTATTTGTTGTCGTTTTTAATCAAACCTCTCTAAACGGGTTAAGTTCAAATAAGCATCCAAGCTGAAGTCTTAGCTAGTTATCTCTAGTTCGAAAGCGGGCGGCTTGTTGTTCCGAACTTCCGAGGAGAAATGTCTTTCCATCATCAACCAGACTGCCCTGTTCAACATGCGAATCTTGACTCATTTTTCGCTATCCTCATGGCCCTCGGGCCATCTTCTCCGAAAGTCTTCAAGTTCGGCTTTTAATCAATTTTTTTGAGTGACTGTCAACTGTAATTATACTCTTAAGCTTAATATAGATAGGTTAAAAGAGGCAAACATCAGATTTCATTATCTTCTTGTTGAGATAAAAACTCCGCACGGAGATATTAAGACGGTATAAGTTGCACTGTTGCAGAAAAAGGTTGCGTTAATTAAGTCAGCGAGACCTTAGATTTTTTATTTTTCTATTTATTAGTTAGCAGAAAAATAGTTTTTTACAAAAAAGATATATAGCATTATAAAAGTCGATATTTTTAATATTAACTAACTAAGTTATTATATAATATTTTGTTATATATAAAAGTACGATCGAGTTTAGTAAATAGAATTAAATTAATATAACTAAAACAATTTTAAAAGATATATTAAAGTAAAACTTACTAAATATTCTAATTACTTTAACTTTTTAATTTTTAAATTTTATATATATATATATATTTTTAATAAATACTAAAATTAAGCTCGATATTTTACTTTTAAGCTTTGATTTTATAATTGCTTTTATTTATTTGTAATAATAAATGTTTATAATAAGTAATAATTTTAATAAATAATATTATAAACAATAAAAAAGCTTTTATAAAAACTTTTGTTTAAGTTTTTTTATTAAATAAACTTATTTAAATAAATTTTATAATTTAACTTTTTAAACTTGTTTTATTAAACTTATTTATATTGTTATATATTTTTTAGTTAAATTACTTTAAATTATTTAGTTATTTTTTTTTTATATATTAACAAAAAAAATAAATAATAATTTTTTTAATTTTATATTTTAAAATTTCTATAAAAATATATTTTAAATAATTTTAATAGCTTTATATATTTTAAATAATTAATTTTTATAAAACAAAAGCTAAAAATATATCTTTTTTAATATATTATTATACTAATATATTTTTTATATTTTAATTATAAAATTATTAAATAATAAAATTATATTTATATATATTTGTTAATTATAATTTTATTATTTAATTAAATATATAATATATTTAATAAATTTAAATTAATAGTTATAAAAAAAATGCATTTTTTTTTTATATATAAAATAAATTTACTTTTAATATTTTAATATTTTTAATATAAATTAATTATAAAATAATTTTAATTTTTTTTTTTTTTTTTTAAGTTATTTTTTTAAATTTATAAATATATTTTTAAAATTATTTAATTGTTATATATTTAACTAACTAATAAAATAGTTAGTTTTTTTTATTTTTTATTTTTTTTTTTATTTTTATTTATTTATAAATTATAATTTTTAAACTTTTTTTTTATATAAATAAATTTAAAATTAATTTATAATTATAAATATTATTATTATTATTAATATATATTTTATAGAATTTTTAAATCAATTATAAAAATTTTTATATTAATTAAAACTTTAAATAATATTATTTTGCTATAATATTTTAATATAATAAATGATTTTTTAATTTTATATTATAAAATATTAGTTATATATTAATATTTTTAAAAAGTAGTTTTATTTTTTTTTGCTGCTATTTTTAGCTTGCTTTTAAAATTCTTTTTTTTCGGTTTTTTTTTTTTAAAAAAAAAAAAAAAAAAAAAAACATATTTAAACATCTCTTTTTTTTTTTCGCTTTTAATTTTAGCTAATAATTATTAAAATTTTTTATATTATTATTATAAATATTATTATTTATTTTATTATTTATATTTTTTATACTTTTGCTATTATTATTAATAATAATAATAATAACTTTTTTACTTTTTTTTTTAATGTAATATTTTAAACTTTATAGTTTATTAAATATTTATTTATATTTATATTTTAATAAATATTATCGTTTATATTTTATTTAAAAAAAATATATAGTTTTTTACTATTATTATATAAATATTATTTTTATTAAATATAAAAATAATATATACTTTAATATAATTAACTATAGTTAATATTATTATAAATATTTTTTAAAATATATATATATATTTATATAAATTTTTTTTATATTTTTTATATATATTTAAAATATTATATTAATAAATATAAATATAGCTTAAATTATATAATATTATTTATTTATTATTTAATAGTAATTATTTAATTTAAAACTTTTTAAATTATAAATTTTATTTTAATATTTTTTAAAATTATTATAACAATTTTTAATTAATAGTTTTTATATAAAAACTTTTTTACTTTTATAATATTTTTTAAATTATTTTTAAAATAAATAAAAAAGAATTTACTATTACTGCTTTTTTATTATTTATATTTATATTTATTTTTTATATTTTTTATTAAATCGTTTATATATTTAAATTTTTGTTTATTTTTTATATTTTAACTATTTTTTTTAGCTATTTTTTTTAATTAATTTTTTTTTTTTTTTTTAATATTGTTTATATTTTTACTACTAACAACTTTTTTATTTATATTATTAGCGCTATTAATATATTGTTATATAGTTATATTATATATTTTTATGTTTTTTTTTTTTTTATATTTTATATATTTTTTTTAAAAATTTTAATAAATAAAAATTACTATTTTTAATATTTAACAAATTTAAAAAATAAATAATAAAAATAATAAATAAAAATTAATATAATTTATTTTAATTTTGTTTTTTTTTTTTTATTTTTAATTGTTTTAATTATTATAAATTAATAAATAATTAAAAAGTTTTTTTTATTTATTTTTTAAGCTTATATTATAAATATAATTTATATTTTTAAAATTAATAAAAATTTAAAAATATTTAAATTAAACTTATAATAAATCTTTAATTAATTTATTAATAAATATTTAATTAATAAAAAAATATACTATTTTAAAGTTTTTTTTAAAATATTTTTAATATAATTATATATTTTATATATTTATATATTTAAATTTAATATTTATTTTTTTATTTTTATTTATTATTAATTTAATTATTTATATATTATTTAAATAAATTATTTATATTTTATTTAATTTTAAAATAAAATTATAAAATAGTTTTTTAAAAACTATTGTTTTTTTTGCAATAAATTTAATTATATTTATTTTTATTTTTATAATAAAAATAAATATAATATTTTAATAAATAGTTTTTTATAAAATTATATTTTTAAATAATAATATAATATATTTATATAAAAAGTAATAAGTTTTATAATTATTTATAAATAAAATATTTTTTATTATTTAAAAAATTTAAACTTTATAATTTTATATTTTATATATAATTTTAAAAAAATATATTATATATAAATATTAAATTATTTAATAAATAGCTTTATAATATATAAAATTAAAATTAATTAAAAATTTTAAAAATTATATTATTATATATATAATATTTAATTTTAAAAATATTATTATATATAAAATTAATTTAATTAATTTTTAATATAGTTTAATTTTTACTTTTTTTATATTTTTTAAAAACTTTTTAAACTTTTTTATTAAAAACAATATTATAAAAACTTAATTTTAATTATTAAATTTATAATATATTACAATTTTGTTAATATATTTATTATATATTAATATAATTATTTTTTAAAAATAATTTTAAATTATTTTAATTTTTAAAAACTAAATAATATTATTTTGATTTTTAAATTTATAAGCTTTTTTAATATTTAAAATAATTTTTTTTGCTTTTTTTTTATAAGTTTTATAATATAAAACTAAAAAATTGTTTATATAAAATATAATAAATATTATATATTTTAAAATATAAAATAAATAAAGTTTTTTTTTTAAAACTATTATTTTATTAACTTTAAATATTTTAATAAACTTTTTATATTATAATAATAAAAAACTTTTTAAATTATATAATATTTTATTAAGTTTATTAATTAAATTATTTTAATTAAAACTTTTTAAAAGTTATATATTTATAAAAATTTTATTAATTTTTAATATATTAAAAAATATTTTAATTATATTAAATTATTTAATTTTAAAATTAAAAGTTATTATTAATATTATTATAAATTTAAATATTTTAATTATAAATATAATTATATAAATTAATTAAAATATATTTTTTTTTTAAAAATTACTTTTAATAATTAAATATATTTTATATATATTTAAAAATTTATTTTTATTAAATTTATATATAAATATTTATTTCAATAAAAATAAATTATTTTTTATATTTTATATAAAAATAATTTTAAATATTTTATTATTTTTTAGCTATTTATATTTATTATAAATATTAATTTTAAATAATTTATTAATTAAATATTTAAAAATTTTTTTTTAATTTTTAAATAATAATTTTAAAAAATTGTTTTTATAAATATAAAACTTTTAAAATATTATATTTAAATATATAGCTTTTTTTTAATTTATTGTTGCTATAAATATTATATATAATATTTTATATTTTTGATTTTTTTAATATAAAGTTTTTAATTAATTAAATATAAAAGTTTTTAAAAAAAATTATTAAAAGTTATTTTTTAAAAAATATATTTTATTTTTTTTATTAAATATTATTATAAAAATCACATAATTTTTATTATTTTTTAATTTTTTAAATGTTATTTTTTAAATATATTTATTTATATATAAAACTAATAAGTTTATTTTATATATATATTTATATTTTATTTAAAATAATTTATTTAATATTTTAAATATAGTTTAATATTTATACTATTATAAATTTTTATTTAATTTATTTTTAATATTTTATATATCGATTTAAAAAATTTAAAATATTTTATTTTTTAAAAATATTATTATTTTATTTTAAATTATTTTTTTAAATTTTGTTTTTATATTATTTTATTATTTTTTAAATTTAAATATTTATTAAAAAATTAAAAGTTTTTACAATTAAAATATATAGCTTTTATTAAACTTTTTAATTAGTTTTATTATAGCTATATTTATTTTTAAATTTTATTTTTTTAAATAAATATTAAAAAATTTATTAATAAATTAAATATTACTATTATAACTATTTAAAATATTTTTATTTATTTTTTAATTTATTATTATTATAAATTTTTATATATTTTAAATTTTTATAATTATAATATTTTTAAATTTATTTAATTTGATTTTATTTATTTATATTTTTAAAATTTTAATTTTAAAATATTTTTGTTTTTTATTATAAAAATTTTTTTTATTAAACTTGATATTTTTTATTAAAATTACTTTTTATAAATAAAAAATTTAAATTTTATATAAATTATTTATTATATATTTTATTAAATATTTAATATATATTTTTAATTTTATTTTAAAAATTTAATAATTATAACTAGCTTTTTTTTTTATTTAAAAAATAAACTTTATATTTATATATAAAAATTTAATTTTAATTTAATTTAAAATTAATTTTTAATTTTTTTTTTTATTTTAAATATATATTATTTAAAATATTAATTAAATTATAATTTAAATATTTTATAAAATATATAAAAATTTATTTTTTTTAAAAAACTAATATTATATAATTAAATTATTATTTAAATTATTTTTAATTAAAAAAAAACTTAAAAACTTAACTTTTAAAAATATTTTAATTAATTTTTTAATTATTTTTTTATTTATTTTTTTGCTATTTTTTATTAACTTTTTAATATAATTTAATAAAAATTTTAAATCGATTTTTTTTTTTTTAGTTTAAAATTTATAATATATAGTTTTTTAAATAATAATAAATATTTTTTTATTATTATTTTTAAACTTTATTATAAAAAGTTTAAATTATTATATTATTTAATATTTAAACTTTTTTATTTATTTAAATATAAAATTTTATTTTTTATTTTTAAAAAAATAAATTTAAATTATATTGCTAAATTTATTTTTAAATATTAATATTTATTATAATTTATTAAACTTTTTTAAATAATTAAATAAATTTTAAAAAATTTTATAAAAAAGTTTTATTAATATTTTTTTAAAAATTTATTTAAAAATTTTTTATAAAATATATATTTTTATATAGTTTTTATATTTAAATTATAAAATTTTATTAATTTTTATATTTTTTATATTATATATTAATATTTTAAATAGTTTAAATTTTAAATATTTTAACTTTAAATATTATAAATATTTAAAGTTTTTTTTTAATTTTAAAAAATTTTTAAAAAGTTAATATAAAAAAACTTGTTTTATTTATATTAAAATTATTAAAAATTTTGCTATATTTATAAAAACTTTTATTAAAATATATATTATATTTATTATAAAAAATAAATTATATTAAAAAAATATTAAATTATAATATTTTAAAAATTTAATAATTATATTATTTTTTTTAAATTTATTAAATTTTAATATATAATTTAATTTATAGTATTATATTTTTATTTTTTAAAAATAAACTTTAAAAATTAAATTTATATAAAATTTTTTTATAAATATTATTTTAGTAAATATTAAATTAATTAATTTTTTTTTTATTTTTTTTTAAAAAATATATTTTTTATAATTTAAATTTTTATTTTTAAAATTAAAAATTAAAAAATGTTAACATTTACTATTACTTTTTTTTTAGCAATTTTAAAAAATTTCTTTTTTAAAAATAATTTATTATTTATAAAATAAAAAATATTATAATTATTTAATAATATATTATTAAATAAAAAATATAACTTTTAAACTTTAATTATATAAATATTTAAAATTAAATATAATTTTAAAAAAAAATAAATTAATTATTATATATATTATATTGTTGTTATATTAAGTTTTTTTATTGTTTAATTCTTTTTTTTAAAAGTAATTTTTTTTACTTTTTATTTGCTTTTTTTGATTTTTTTTTAAAAATTATTTTATTAAATATATTTTTATCACTTTTTAATCTTTATTATTTTTTTTATAAAAACTATTTTTTTTAATACTTTTTTTATAAATTTTATAATTATATAGTAAAAAAATTTATATATTTTAAAATATTAAAAATAAATATATTTTATTTAATATTTATACAAATATTAAAAATTTTTAAACTATTTTTTATGTTTTTTTTTAAGCTATTTTTAAATTATATTATTTAAAATATAATAAATTTTTAAAACGCTTTAAAAAGTTTTTAATTTATTTTTATAAATAAACTTTTTAAAAATTTATTTTAATTAATTTAATATAAATATTTATTTTTTATAAAAAAACTTGTTTTAAAATAAAATAAAAAATTGCTTAATAATTTATTTAAAAATAATATATTTATTTATAGTTTTAAAAATGTTTTTAATTATAAATATTTTTATTATATTAAATATTTAATACATTTTTATTTTTTTATAAATAATTATTTAATTTTTATATTAACAAATAAAATTTATATATTATAAAGTTTAATTTAAAATTATTTAATATTTAATTAATAAAATATTTATAATAGTTAATTTTATAAAAACTAGTTTATTTTTTAAATATTTAATTATTAATTTAATATTAAAATTATTTTTATTAAATATTTATATCAATATTATTTTTAAATATTTAAAATTAACTATTTTTAAAATTTAATTATATAAATTAATATATTAAATAATATTAGCTATATATTTTAATATTTCGTTAATATAAGTTTTAATAAATTTATTAAACTTTATAATAATATTAAATATTATTAATTATATTTTTTAAAAAATTAATAATATAATATTTTTTATAAAATTATTATTATTTTAAGCTTTTTATTTTTTAAAATCTTTTTTATATTAATTAGCATATTTTTTTAAAAAAACTTATTTAATATTTTTATAAATAAAAAACTTTAATTTAATTTTAATTTTAAATATAAATATAATATTATTTAAATCAATATAATTTTAAATATTTTATATTATAGTTTAAAATTTAAATTTATTATATTATTTTAATTAATTAAAATTAGTTTTTAAAATTATTTTAATATTTTTATTGATTTTTTTAAAAGATATAATAAAAATATAAAAAAAAATATATTAAAAATAAATAAAAGTTTTTAAAATAATATAAAAAAAAATAAAATAAAAATATTTATAACAATAAAAATTAAAATCGTTTATAAAAAAAATATTAATTTAATAAATAAATTAAATTTATAACTATTATATATAAAAATATAATTAAATTTAATAAATAAAATTAAATTAATATAATTAAACCGATTTTAAAAAATATATTAAAATAAAACTTATTAAATATTTTAATTATTTTAGCTTTTTAATTTTTAAACTTTATATATATATATATATTTTTAATAAATATTAAAATCAGGCTTAATATTTTGTTTTTAAGTTTTAATTTTATAATTGTTTTTATTTATTTATAATAATAAATATTTATAATAAATAGTAATTTTAAAAAATAATGTTATAAATAATAAAAAAACTTTTATAAAAGCTTTTTTTTAAGCTTTTTTATTAAGTAAGTTTATTTAAATAAATTTTATAACCCGACTTTTTAAGCTCGCTTTATTAAACCTATTTATACTGTTATATATTTATAATAGTTTTGCTATTTTAATATTATTTCGATTATTTTTTTAAATTATTATTATTATTATTTCAAATTTTTAAAAATAATTTTTTATAGCTATAGCTAGTTTTTTAAAATATATTATATATATAATATATATTTTAATTTAATAATATTTTTAATAAAACTTTAATTATATTAAATATTTAAATTATAAAATTAATTATAAAATTAAAATATATTTATAAAAATAATATTAAAACTATAAATTTAATATTATAAAAATTAAAAAACTTAAATTAATAAAATTATTGCTATTTTTTTTGTTATAACTAATATTTAAAAATTAAAATTAATAAAATTTTTAAAAAGTAATAATATTAAAAGCTTTTTTTAAAAAATTAAAAAATATTTTAAATTTTTTATGTTAAATTTATTAAAATTATAATATTTAAAGCTAAAACTTTAAAACTTAATATTTTTTTATTATATAATTATAAAAAATAATTTAAATTAAAATTAATATTAGTTTATTATTATATATATTATTAAATATAAAAAAAATAATTATTATAATTAAATTATTATAATATTTTTTATTTAAACTTTATAATTTAAAGCTAAAAAATCTTTAAATATTATTAATATTATATATAATAATTTGATTTTAAATTTATAAATATATAAAAAATATAAAATAATATAAAATATAATTAAATAGTTATAAATTAAAAGTTGTTAAAACAAAAGCTAAATTAAATTATAAAAACATTTTAAATTTAAAAAGATATATTAAAAGAAAAAAATATAAAACAATTATTAAAATATTAATGTTTTTTATATTATTTAAAAAAATAATATTAAAAATTATATTAACTTAAAAAATATAAAAAGTTGATTAATTTTTAAAAGTTTAATAGAAAAAAGTTAAAAAATTATTTAATATTATTTTATAAATTTAAATTAAAATATTTTTTAATTTGTTTTATTAAAAAATTATTGTTTTTATTATATTTATTGCTATAACTGATTTAAATAAATCGTTTAATAAACCGACTTTTTTTTTAATTTTAATTAATAAAAAAAAAACAAAAAAGCGTTTTTATTACTACAATATTTATTAATTTATTATTAAAAAGTAAAGAAAATATTATTTATATAATTTTATTAAATTTTTTTAATTTAAAAATAATTTTTAATTTATTATTTAAAAGTAATAAACTTATTAATTAATTAAAAAAACTTAAAAAATTATTTATAATTTAAAAAATTTTTATTTATTTTTTAATTAAACAATTATTTATTTATATATAAACTAAATAATAAAAAAAAATTATCAATAGCTATATTAAAAATATTAATATTTAAATCAAAGCTAAAAAAAAACTAAAATAAATATTTAGCTATAGCAATTTTAAATAATTAATATAGTTAAATAAAAAAGTTATTTTTAAAAAAAAAAAACTTTATATTATAATAAATTTTATTAATAATAAAATAAAAGTAAATAATAAAAGTAAACTAAAATTTAAATTAAATAAATCTTTTTTATTAATTTTAAACTAGCTTTTTTTTTTTTATATTATATTTTTAAACTTAATATATAATATTATTTTAAATAATATATTTTAAATAATATAATAAATTTTATAATTGCAATAATTTTATTTTTTAATTTTACAATTTTTTAATTTTTTTTTTTATATTAACAGCTATTGTTAATACTTTTATTTAAATTTTTAAAACTTAATAGTTTGTTTTAACATTTTAGTTAAATTAATTTTTTAATAGCTATATTTAAAACATTAAAAATAAAAGCTTATTATAAAATTACTTAAATTAATTTTTTAACAGCTATAATAATTAAACAATAAAAAATTAGCAATATTATAACTAAAAATTAACTAAATTAGTTTTTTAACAGCTATATTTAATAAAAAGTTATAATTAATATTAATATAATAAACTTTTAATTAATAAACTATAAATCGATTAATTAAAATTTTATATAAAATAAATTATTTTTATATTTTATATAAAATAATTATATTTATTTTTAATATTATTATATTTAAAATAATATTAATTAATTAAAACTTGTTATTTGTTTAAACTTTAAGCTTTTATTAATTTTTGTTTATTTAATATTTATAATATTTTTAATTATTATTTTTTTAAACTTTAATTTATATTTATATTTTTAAATTTTATATTAAACTTTTTAATAATATATAAAATTTTTTATTTATATTTTATTATTTTATTTTATATTATTTATATATTTATAATTTATTTATTTAATTTTATATATATATATTATTTATTAAAACATAAATATTTATTAAAAAACTTTATTTTTATAATTTATATTTAAATTATATTATATATAACTTTAAATATTTAAGTTATTTTATATTGCTTTAATAAAAGTTTATATTATTATTAATAATAGATTTAAATAAATTATACAAATTTTATAAATTAGCAAATATTAAAAACTTTATTTTAAAGTTAATTAAAATAAATAAATTATTTTTATAAAGCTTAAAAAAAAAACAAGTGTTAGCTATAAATATAAAATATAATTTTGTTTTAGCTAATAAAACTATATTTAAAACTTAAAATTAAACATTTTTAATAATTATATACTTTTAACTATTTATATTATATAATAGCAAAAAGTTTTATATAATAAATATAAACTTTTTTTTTATATTTTTAAATGTAAATTTTAAAATATCTGTTATTTTTTTAAAAATTAACAATAATATAACTTTTTAAAAATATATTTAATATAAACTTAAAAATATTTAAATATAAAAAGTAATTATTAAATAAAACTTGAAATAATTTATTAAATATTTAATTATTTAAAAAAAGTTAAATATAGTAGCTAATAATATAATTAACATATAAAAAAAATTAAAAAATATAAAAAATTAATTTGCAATATTAATTTAATTATTTAAATTAGCAGTTAATAAAATTGTTAACTTAGTAATATTATTAAAAAAAAAATTTATTTTTTAAATTAAACTAATTTTTAAAAAAAATTTAATTAATAAACTATTGTTATAACTTTTGTTATAACTTTTATTTTAAATAATTACTTTTTTTTTTTTTTTTTTAAATAGTTTAATATAACAATTTAATTTAATTATAACATTAATAAATCAAATTAATTTAATATTTATTATTTAATTTTAAATTTAATTTATTTAATTTATAATTAAGTTTTAACTTAAATTAACAATAGTACTAAATTTTAATTTAAATAATTTATTTTGTTATTTAATTATATATTAATAATTAAATAAAACAAAAATTTAATTCTTTTTGTGCTATAATAATTGTTTAACTAGTACTTTTTATAATATACGATTTATCGATTTTAGCAATTTAAGCAATTTTTTATTTAATAACTTAAAAAATTTATATTAATTTAAATATAATTTTTATTTAATTAAAAATTTAAATAAACTATATAAAAATAATTATTATTAAAAAAGTTTTATATTATAAATATTTAATTATAATATTAACAATTTTTTTTTTAAGTTTTAATAATTAAAACGATTTAATGTTAGTTTATTTAATTTAAACTATAATAATTTTAATAATATAAAACTAATTATTAATAAAAACAAGCTAATTTTTATAAATATATATAGTTTTATTAAATATATTGATTTTTTTTTTAAAAACAAAAATACTGCTAAAAATAATACTAAATAAATTTTAGCTACATTTTAAATTTTAATAAAAAAACTTATTATTATATAATAAAATAATAAATTAATAAATTAAATATAAATTTATTTAAAAGTTAAAAGTTTTATAGCTATATTTAATAAGTTAATTTAGCAATTTATAATATAAACTATAATTATAATAAAATAGTTTAATATAGCTAAATTTATATTTAAAAATATAGCTAAAAATAATACAGCTATAATTAACTTTATTTAAAAAAAGCTCAAATATATATAAGTTATAAAAACACTAAATTATAGCAATTATAATTAATATAACATTATAACAGTTATTTAAACAAATATAAACTTTAAAATTAAAATATATTTACTAGCTTTTATTTAAAGCAAAAATAATATATTATTGTTTTATATAATAAAAATAACAAAAATAAAGCTAATTTTATTAATAGTAATATAAAAATATTACTTTAAACTATTTTAAAAAGTTTATATAAACTAAAATATTAATAAACAAAAGCAACTTTTTAAAAAGTTTATATATTAAAATCGATATAATAAGCAAAAATTTTGCTGCAAATAATATAATAATAACTAATATAATTAAAACAAATTTTAAAACAAAAAAAACAAGTTATAAAGTTAACAAAACTTTTTTTAAAAATATAAGTAATAAAATAAATTTTAACTTTAATAAAACAAATCGCAAAAACTTACTTAAAAAAAAAAAAGCAAAAGTAAAAAAACAATTAAAATAAATAATAAAATAAATATAATTATAACTATATTTATATAATATAAAATAATTAATTTAAAAGTAACAAAAACATGTTAACTTTTGGTTTAAAAAATAATTAATTTTTAACTAAAAATAATAGCGTATATATATTAATCAACTATAGTGTTATGTCAGGTATATTTGTGGCAGCATATAAAGTATTTTGAGTATATATATTAATATTAAAAAAAAAAAAAAAAGAATTGACTGTAGGTGGAATTTTTACAACTAAGCTTGTTATATACAAGCTTTTTTATTTAATTTAATAACTTAGTTTAGCTAAGTTATTACATTAGCTATTGTACTAGTTACATTAATACTTAACTTATAAAGCAAAAAGCTATAACTATTTTTTTAAATTTTTATTTTGTATATAATTTATATTATAAAAGAAAATTTATTAAAGTAGCAACTGCTAATGTAGTTATTAATTTATTAACTTATTTATTAAATAAGCTATTAAATCAATTATTTTTTTAAACTTTTAAAATTGTTGTTAAAAGCTTTAAATTATTTCAATTTAATTTATATATATAATAAATACTTTATTTTATATTGTAGTTTATATAAAACTAAAAATATTTTAAATTGTATATTTAAAATATATAAAAAATAATTTTAATAAATTTATAAAGTTTTAAAAGCTAGAAAATTTATAGTTAAAAAAACTAGATTAAAGTAAATAAAAATACTTTTATATATATAAAAATTATATAAGCTTAAAAATATTACTCTTTAGTTTAAATTTTTTATAGTTTTAAGCTATAGCTATAGCTTTTAGTTTATAAAGTAAAAAATATAAATATAAATATAAAAAATAAATAGTTTTAAAATTTTTAATTAAATTATTAAATTAGTATATATAATTTTTTAAACTGAATTAAAAAATTAAAGAAATATATAAAAAATTGCTTTATAAATAAACTAAAGTTATAGATTTAACAGTTAAGTTTATATAAAACTTTCGAAAATTTTAAAAAGTTTATAAATAATTTTAAAAGTAAAAGAAATTAAAGTTTTCGATTTATTATATAAGTAAATATTAAATAACTTAATTATATAAAATTTTATATGTAAAAAGTTCAAATAATATATTAAAACAAAAGTTTAATAAACTAGTTTATTAAACTATAAATCAAAATATTAGCAAATTAATATATTTATATTAAAAAGTTTAATTATATATAAATTTATATAAAGAAATATTAAAAAAATATATTAAATCAAATATTTAATAAATAAACTAGTAACTTTATATATTTGTATTAATTTAATAAATCGAAAAAAGCAATTAGCAGTAATATTTATTATTAAATTTATTAAAAAAGCTTTAAAGTAATAACTTAAAAAGTTTAAAAATAGAAGTTTTAAAAAGCTTTCGGCTATTTTTTATAGATGTAACAACAAGTTAAAAAATATATAAAAAAAAAAAAAAAAGTTTAAATAGTATAAAAAAACAAAAATTTAATAAACTAGCTTATTAATTTATAAATCAAAGTTTTAATAATTAAAATATTTGTATTAAAAATAAAACATATATTATTTATATTGTTACTAAAATTAAATAGTATATAAAATAACTAAAGTTTTAAAAAAAAAGTAACTATTAAAAACAAAGCTTTTATATAGTTAAAAAAAATTTAAATTTAAAAGTAAAACTTTTAAGTTTAAAAAAAGTAAAATAGAAATATTTATTGCTACTATTAAAATTAAATAGTATATAAAATATCAAAGTTTCGAAAATATTATAAAAAATAAAGCTTTTAAATAGTAAAAATAACTGCTAAAAATAAAAGCTTTTATATAATTAAAAAAGTACTAGTAATATTTCTTCAATGTATATTTTTTTATTATGTTAATTTATATAACAAAGGTTATATTTTATAAGTTCAATTTTATTAAATTAATTATTTAATTATAATAAATTAAAAAATTTAGCTTTGTTTAAAAAACTTTAATATTATTATATCAAATATATTTATAGCAGTATATAAAGTATTTTAAATATATATATTAATATTAAAGTAAAAAAAAAAAAAATTGATTATAGATAAAATTTTTGCAACTAAGTTTTTTATATGCAAATTTTTTTATTTAATTTAATGATTTAGTTTAGTTGAATTATTATATTAGCTATTACATTAGCTATATTAATATTTAACTTATAAAATAAAAAGCTGTAATTTATAATAAAATATATAAATATTATAATTAAATATTTAATTTAATAAAAAAATGTAATAAATATATTAATAAATATAACAAATATATTAAAAAACAAATTAAATTTTTATTTTTTATATATATATTATATTGTTTATATAAATAATATAATAATTTGTTTTTTTTTTTAAAAATAGGTTTTTTATATATTTAAAGTAATATAAATATTAAAATATAAATTTTATATATTAAGCGGTTTTAATAAATATAATATTAATAATATAAAATAATAACTTTTTTAAAAAAAATAAAAAAGTTAAATTAATTATATTATATTTATAAATAATATTATTTAAAATTTAAAAAACTAATATTTAAATAAAAAAGTTTTTAAATAATTAATTTTTATATTTAAAAATAACTATATATAATAAATTTAATAAAAATAATATTATAGTTTATATAAATATAAAAGTTAAAAAAAGCTTAATAATATATAAAAGTTTTATTAATTTTTTATATATAATTAAATAATATAAAAAAAAAGTTAAAAATATTAATAATAAATATATTTAATATATAAATTAAATTATTTTTATATTTTATTTATTAAAATATAATAACTATAAGTTTTTTAAACTTTTAAAAGTTATTAAATTTATATAAATATTAAATAAAAATATTAAACTTATTATATTTTTTAAAAATAATTTTTTAAATTTTTATAATATAGTTATTAATTATAAATATTATAAAATTACATTTATTAATATAAATAACTTTAAAATATTTTTTTATATATATTTTTAAGTTTATTTATATATATATAAAATAATATTTTTATAAAAAATAATTTTAAAACTTAAAAAAATAGTTTATATATTTATAATATATAAACTTTTGTTTTTAAATTATAAATTTACTTTTAAACTTTTTTATAAAAATAAAATAGCTGTAGTTATAAAATTAACTACTTTATATTTAATTATATTAATAAATTTATTACTAGTTAAAAAAATAATTTTTAAAAATATTAAAATAAATATAATTTAAAAGTATATAAAATCAAATTATATTAAAGCTATATAAAAAAAATATATAAAAATAGCTATTTTAATAGCTAAAGTAATAACTATAAATAATATAAAAGTTAAAGCTATAAATATAAGCTTATAAATATTTAAAAATGTTATAATATTAAATATATTTTTTATAAATTAATTTATTTTAAATATAAATATATAAAAAGTAATAGTTATAAAAAACTATAAATTAAAACTAATATAAATTTAAAAAAATATAAGTTAAAATAATATAGCTAATATAATTAATATATTAAAATTGTTAAATATAGTTAAAAAAACTTTATTAATTAATATTATATATAATATAATTAAAACTGCTTTAAAAATAAAATTTATAAGCTTTAATTTAAGTGTAGCAGTAATAAAAGCAATAAAAAAACCTAAGTTAAAAATTTAAAAAATCGCTATTATAATAAATATTAAAAAATCTTTTTTAAAAAAAAAAGTAAAAACAGCTATTAGCTAATTTATTTATATTAACAAAAATTTACTAATTTAAAAAATATTAAATTTGTTAAAAAAAATATTTAAAGTTTAGTTTAATTAAAATATAATTAATATTTTAAAAAATAAATAAATAAAAATATTTTTAATAAATAATTAATAAAAGTTTAAATTTTATAGTTATTTATATTTATTAAATATTAAAAACTATTATATAATAAATTTAATATTTAATAAATTATATAAATAAAATTATATAAAATAAATAAATAAGCTATTATTTTTTATATATTTAATTTTTATTGTTTAATTATAAAAAAAAAAAAACTATATATTTAATTTATAGTTAATTTATAAGTTTTTAATAAAATAATAATATTAAATAATTATTTATTTTTATTATAATTAAAAATAATAATATTAATTTAAAAAAAAAGTTATATTTTAATAATAAATATAATGTTTTTTTTTATTAGTTTAAAATTTATTTAAAATATTAAAATAAATTTATTATTATAAACTTAAAAAGTTTAAAAAAATTTATAATAATATTAATAAAATTTCAAAATTTATTTATATATATATAATAATTTATAAATAAACTATTATAATTTTATAAATATTACTATTAAATATTTATTAATAATATTATAATATTTTTTAATAATAAAAAGAATTATTTAAAACAATTATATATAATATTTAAGCTATTTTATAAATAGTAAATTTTGTTATTTTTTAAAAAGTTATTTTTAAAATATTTATTAATAAAATTATTAAAATTTTAAATAAATATATTTAAGTTATTTATTATAACAAAATAGTTAAAAGTTTTTAAAAATTTGTAGTTTTTAAACTAGTTAAAAATATTAAAACAATATTTTAAAAATATAAAATTTTTAAAAATATTACTGCTATATTATATATAATATATTAAATTATTATAATAATAAAAAATAACTTTTTTTAATAAAAAAAAATAATTAAAATATATAATAGCTAGTAATTTTAATAAATAATAAATATATTATTAAATTATTTTATTTATTTTAATAATTAAAAAAAAAGCTTTATTTAAAACTATATAAAAACTAATATATAATAATATAATTTTTTATTATTATAATTTTGTTAAAATTTTATTTATATAAATAAATAACTTTTTAAAAAAAAGTTTTAAATTGATATTATTTTAATTAAAAAATAGCTATATTTAAAAACTAAAAATGTTAATTTTAAATATATAAATTTTATTAATTATATTTTTAAATAAATATTTATTATAGTTTAAAATAAAATATAAACTTTTAAAATTAAAAGTTATATATATTGTTTAAAAATATAAAAAGTTTTAAATAATTATAAAAGCTTTATATAATTTAGTAATAATATTAATTAATTATTTAATAATTAAAAAAATATTTAATTAAATTTATATTAATATAGTTTTTTTAAATTAAATAAACAAATGTTTTATAAATATATTTATTTATTTATTTTAATATAATTTATAAGTTTTTTATTTATTAAAATAATTTAATTTTATATTAAATATTTTTAATTAACTTTAAGCTATAATAAATTAAGTCAATAAAATAAAAAAAATAAAAAAAACAAATAAAAAGCTAATATTAAACTAAATTTAAATAATTATAAAAGCAATAATAAAAAATAATATATAAAAAAATATTATTATAAATTATTATAAAAACTTTAAATATTAAAAAATTTTAATTAATATTTAAAAAAATAATAAAAGTGTTAAAAACTTTAAATAATTTAAATATTTTTTTGCAATAGTTAATAGTTTATTATATAATATAAATAAAAAAAATAAATATAAATTATATATATTTAATATATAAATTAAAAAGTTTTTTAAAATTATTTATAATAATAAATATTATTTTAATAAATAAAAAATAATAAAAAATTTAAAAAGTTATATAATTAAATTAAAAATATAAAAAGTTTAAATATATTTTAAATATTATAATAAATATTAAATATATAATATTAATTATAAAAAACTTTATAAAAATTATTAATTAATTAAATTAAAAAATATAAAGCTAATAAAAACAATTGTAATAAATTTTATATTAAATTTATTAAATATATTATTTATAAATATATTTTAATAAATTAAAAAATTTAATTATTATAATATAATAATAATAGTTATATATATTACTTTAAAAAAATTATTATTAATATTAAATTATAACAAATATATAGTAAAAAATTAAGCTATATTTTTAATAAAGTTTTTATTTATTTATAACTAAAGTGTTTTTATAAAAATTATATTAAATAAAAATTGTAAATTTATATTTGCTTTTTAAAAAAAACTATAAAAAATAATAAATATAAAACTTTTAATAACTATAATATATAATTTTTAAATAAATAACTTTTTAAAATATAAAAATTAAACAATAAAAATTATTATATATTATTATTTGTTTTAAAACTTTAATAATATATAAATAAATATAATTTTTATATTATAATAAAATTTTAATAATATATATTTTAAATTTATTGTTGAACTAATGACCTAATAAAACTTATATGTATGTACTAAGTATATACAACTAGAACTTGGACTAGAACCTTTATTAAATAACCGAATAGATAAAAAATACAAAAATTTACTAAAATCTATAAAACTTATAAGTTTTATGTACACATATATATAAATAATCTATATACGATTTTTTTAGTTATACTTCTTTTTATAAAATATATATACAAATTAATACAGAACTTTAAAACTTAAAAATAAACTTTAAACTTTATAAATTACTTCGAATCTTTTTATATATATATATACAAAAAGTTCTATTAATACTAATTAATAATTATAAAATACAATTACAAATTAACAAAATAAAAAAACAAAACTTAGTTATAAAATAACTTTTATATTTGATTTTTTATTTTTTGTATAAAAAGTAAACTACTATTTGTATTAATTAAAAAAAAAAAAGTTAAATTAACTATTAAACAAAAAAAGCTTAAATATTACAAAATTAAAACGACTTTTTATACAATAGTTTAATTATTTTTATATAAAAATTAATAAAACTATAAGCTATTTTATATATTTAATTTTTCAACTATTTTACTTATTTACTTTTTTACTTTTATAAACTTTTTTTTTTTTTTTTTTTTTTTTTTATAACTATATTAGAACTTGCAACAAAGTTAACTATAATAGCTGCAGCAGCAGTAGCTAAAACTAATCATTTTAAATTTTTAAACAAAAAATTATATTTATTTTTATATAAAAATATAACTAAAAAAAGTAGCATTAATATTTTTAAATAAAAAAGCAAAATCGACTTTAAATATTAAAATATTACAATTAACTCAAACAATATAATTATTTCAACATAATTGTTAATATATTTTATACAATATTTAAAAAAATATATATAATTAAAAATCGAAAACGAATAATTTATATAAACATTTACAATAAACTTTAATAATTAAATAAAACTTATGTTTATAAATACTAATTATATATTTAAATAAATATTTGTTATAATAGTTAAATATAACAAAAATATTAAAGTATATAAAAAAACATTAAATAACTAATTTATATATATTTTCAAAAAATTCAGCAAAAATAATAATAAAAAATTAAACAATAATATATTTATATAAACAGCTTTAATATTTATACTAACAAATATATTAAAACTAACAGTTATATAAACGGATTTTTTAATACTATAACTAGCTATATTAAAACTAGCAATATTAATATATTATATAATATTTAATATAAATAATTAAATATTTATTTTTTTTATATAAATAAAAACTTAAAAACTTATATTTATTTTTAAAATTTTTACTGCATATTTTATACTTTTATTTATATATAAAAATCAATTGTACGAACTTTTTTTTACTTAAATTATTTATAATAATTTAATTAAAACAGCTTAATTTATTACATTTACTAAAATATAACGATTTAACTAGAACTACAGCAGTAAATTATATAACATATTATATAACAAAGCTTGAATTTTTATTTTAATATACTGTCGATTTAAAATTACTAAAAAACAATATTATATAATATTTTCTTTTATACTAAAAAAAAAAACTAAACAATATTATTTCAACTATATTAGTTTAATATATAAATAAAACAAAATTTATATAATATTTAACAATTACTTTAATATAACAGTTAATTATAATTAATATTAAATTGATTAAACTATTATTATTTTTATATAAATAAAACAAAACAATTTAATAAAAACAATGTTTAAAATATTAAAAACTATAATTAATAAACTTTAATTTATATAATATATTTTAAAACTTAGCTATTATAAAAAAATACTATTTTATATAACAGTTATATAAATATATTTTAATATATTTAAATTTAAACTTGTTTTAATTAATTAAAAACTTATATATAAAGCTTTATTTTTTAATTTACAAATAATACTATAAGTTTTTTTTAATTAAAAAATAAACTACTATTATATAATAAATGTTTATTTTATTAATAAATAATATAATATTAAATACTTAAAACGATTATATAATTACAGCTTTAAAAAAAATTTTTATTAAAAATTATAATAGTAATATAATAAAAACAATAAAAATAACAAAAAGTGCTTTATTTATAAAAAGCTTAATTGTTAATTTATTAACTATAATTAACAAAAAAAATCAAAAACAAAAAAGCAATATTTTACTATATATAATATTTTAAAACAAAAAACTTTATTATATAAAAAATATAATATATTTATATTAAACTACAAAAATAATAAAAACTTTTTATATAACAATAAATTTAATAATAATTTAAATTTTAAAACTAAAAATAAAATAGTTTAATTTTTAATAAATTTAATATATTTTTATTATATAATAAAAAAAAATATATATACTTAAAACTAAATATTAATATTAAACAATTTTTATTTAAACAGTTAATATAATATAAAATATTAAAATATTTTATAAAATATTAATGTAACTAAAGTTTTAACTACTAAAAAAGTTTAAACTAAAACTTTTATATAAAAAAACTTTTTTATATAAATAAACTAAACTTTAAATAATACAGCAATTTAATTTAGTAGTATTAAAAGTTTTAAAATTATAAATATTATAATAATTTTAATATCGATTAAATCGATTAAATTTTATATTTTAAATATACTAACTTTATTTTTACTATTGTTATAAAATATAAATTAATTATATATTTATTTTAACAATATATAAAACATAATTATATAACAAAATAATATAACAATATTAATTATATAAAAATAAAAACATTTATTTTTTAATATTAACTAATTAAAAATTACAAATTATTTTATAAAACAAAAACTTTAAAAATTATATTATTGATTTAAACACTTTTATATAAAAAAACTTATAAAATTATTATAAAAAACTAAATATAATAATATTAACATTTTAATACTTTAAAAAATCAAAAAATTTTGTTACTATTGTTAATTATATAACTAAGTTTTAAAAAAATTTAAATTTTTATTAAAAAATAAATATAATTTTAATTATAAAATCGTTATTAATATTATATAAATTAATAAATAATTAACTTTATATATAATTAATACAAATATTTTGTTTTAAGTAGCTAAATTTTTAAAGTTTTTAAATATATATAATATTTAAAACATATTATATTAATATTAAATTTTAATATATTAAAAGCTATTCGATTATATTATATATAATTTTAATATAAATTTTTTGTTTAAAAAATTTCGCAATAATATATAACTAGTTGAAACTTTATACAAAAAAATATTTATTAAAGTATATTAAGCTATTAGAAAAGTTAAACAAGTATATATATTACTTTATTATATATTTGATATTTTATACAAAAAAATCAGTTATTATATAAATAAAAAAATAATATTATAAATAACTATAAAAGCTTTAAATAATATAACTAAATTAAATAGTTTTATATTTATTTTATTAGTTTTTAAAACTTACTTTAAAATTAATAGCGATTTATTTTTTTTGCTAAAAATTACTTAAAAAGTAAAAGTTATATAAAAAACTATAAAAATATTAAAAAGTATTTATATAAAAGTTAATATTAACTAAGCTATATAAACTAAAAATAAACTAGCATTATTATATAAAATACTTTTTTTATTTCTTTAAAATAAAGTTATAATATAAAAAAAGTATAAAAATTAAACAAAATTATATAAAATTTTTACAATTAAAAATTATAACATTATAGTCGATATAACAAATAAACTAACTAAATTTTATTATATATAAATTAAATTATATTATTAACAAAAAGTTATATTTAATTTATTATATAAAAAAAATAACTTTTTATACAACTTTTTTTAAACTATTAAATAGTTATAATTTTAATATAAAAACAAACTAAAAAAATTACTTATATTTATTAACAATTAATACTTTATATTAAAAAAAATTAATAATTATGTTTTAATTATATAACTAAAATAAAATAATATAATTATTATATTTAATATATTTTTTAAATAATTAAATATAGCTAAAATAAATATACTAGCAACTTAAAATATATTTTAATTTATATAATATAATTTAAACTAATATAATTAAATAAGAATTTTTTAAACTAAATTTATATAAAAAATTAAAAATAAAACAACTAAACTATATAAAAAGTTTAAATTAATTATATAAAGTTATAAAAATAACAATAAAATTTAAATTTTTATATAAATATTAATAATTTAATATATAAATTAACAGTTTATTATAGCTTTAAAACTATTGTTAATTTAAAACTACAGTATATATATAAAGTTATAAAACATTTTTTAAATATATATACAATTATATAATAAGTTAAACTGAAAAATTTATATTTACTTATTAAAAAAACTAAAAAACTAATACTTAATAAGCACTATGTTTTAAATTATATAACTATTATATAAATTAATTAAATTAAAATTATATTAATATAAAATTTATTATAAATATTATTACTAAAAATTAAATATAAAAGTATTTATATATAACTTATATTTACTATATATTAAAAAAAAACTTAACAAATTTGCAATTATAAAACTTTAAATAAATAATATTTTTAATATTATATTTAAAAAATTTTTATATAAAAAAAAAACCAAGCTATTATTTTATATAAAATTAAAAGCAAAATTAACGCTTAAACATTTTGTTAAATTTAACAAAAACAAGATTTAAATAAATAAATAAAATTTTATTTTTATTTAATAAAAATAAACTAAACAATTATATATTATTAACTTTTATATAAAAAATTATTTTTAGCAATATATTATTTAATAAACTTAAAAAGTATATATTATATTGATATATTAACTAAAAACATTATATAACTTATTAATTACTATATAAGTTCAAAAGCTATTAAAAAACAACATTAAAATATTAAATATATAAATATAATAGTAAATCAACAATATATAACAAAAACTATACTATATACTTTTAAATCTTAGTTATATAAAAATTTTTATTTTTATTAATAAAATATTTACAAATAATAAAAATTTAAGTTTTTAAATTAAATTTATAATTATATTAGCTAATAAAAGCTATATAAAAAACACTTTTACAATTAAAAGCAATATTATTTATTAAAATTTAATTAAATACAAATAAATTATATATAATATATTAGCAAATAAATTATATAACATAATTAACAGATTTAATTATATTATTATATTTAGTATAATTTTTTAAAAAATTATTTATATAATAAAATTATTAACTATACTATTAGTTATATATATTAATTTTAAATTTTTATATAAATGTTTAATTAAACTAGAAATTATATAAAAAAAGCAACTTATAATCAACATTATATTATTTCAAAAAACGTATAAAAATCACAAAATTATAAAAATATATTAAATTAATAACAAAAACAACTTAGCAAACATTTATATAAAAAAAACATTTAATTAAATATTAAAAAAGTTAATTAATATAAATAAATTAGTTATATAAATAAAAATATATATAAATCGATTAAATAGCAAAAAAAATAACAAAAAATTAGTTAATATTAAAACTAAAGTTATTGTATAAAAAAAAAAATCTTTAATATTAAACTAATAATTTAATAAAATTTATATATATATATTAAATATATATAACTAAAATTTAAACTAAAACTTTTATTAAATAATTAAATAAATAAAAAATATAAAAACTTATTAAAATTTATAAAACTTATAAGTTTTATATACATATATATATAAATAATTTATATATAACTTTTTTAGTTGTACTTTTTTTTATAAAATATATATATAAATTAATATAAAATTTTAAAACTTAAAAACAAACTTTAAACTTTATAAATTATTTCAAATTTTTTTATATATATATATATAAAAAGTTTTATTAACATTTATTAAATTTTTAATATATAAATAATTATTTAAATTTAAACTATTAAGCTTTAATAATATAATTATAAAAATAAAAGTTATTAATATTTTAAAAAAAATATATTTTTTAAAAAAACATTTGTAAAAAAATATTAAATTAGTAATAAATTTTATAATATTTTATATTAAATATTATTATAATAAAAAATATTAAATAATAAAGTTTTAAAAAAAAAATAAAATATATTTAAAATTATATAAAAAATATTATTTGTTTAATAAATTATTTTAAAAACTTTTATAACAATTTATAAAATTTTAAAAAATAAAAAAAAAAATAAATTAATTAGTTTATAAAATTAATTTTTTTAAAACTTTCGGTATTTATTTAATTATATTAATAGTATATTTATTATTAAAAAAATATAAAAAAAATCTTTTTTATTAAACTGTTTTTTTTTAAGTTTATTTAAAATAATTAATTAAATTTAAAAAAAAAAAAAGTTTTTTAAAATTAAAACTATTATTAAATATAAAACTAATAAATTTAAAAAAAAATTTAACTATTTAATTAAATAAAAAAGCTATAGTTATAAAAATAATTAATAATAATTAAAATAATAATTTTAATAAGTTAAAAATTTAATAAATAAATATTAATAATATTAAAAAAAATAATTATTAATAAAAAATAAAAAAAAAAGTTATAGTAATAAAAAAAAGTTATAAATAATTTTATTAAAAAATTAATTAATTAATTAATTAATTAAATAATTAAATAATTAAAAATATTAAAGTTAATATATTTTTTTATATGTTTTAATATTTAATATAATTAAATAAAAAAGTTATTTTAAAAAAAAAAAATTTTATATTATAGTAAATTTTATTAATAATAAAATAAAAATAAATAATAAAAATAAATGAAAATTAAAATTAAATAAACTTTTTTAATTAATTTTAAACTAGCTTTTTTTTTTATATATTATATTTTTAAATTTAATATATAATATTATTTTAAATAATATATTTTAATAATAATATTTTTTATTATTATTATTAAAAAAATATAAAAATAAACTTAAAGTTAATATTATAAAAAGCTTAAAATTATATTTTAAAAAATATAAAACTTTTATTAAAAAAAATAAAAAAAATAAAAAAAATAAAAAAACTTATAAAAATATTATTTTTATTTATAAATTATTTAAAGAAATTATATAATAATTTATATAAATATTTAACTTTTATATTTATTTTATTAATTATAAATTAAAACTTATATATTTTATTATAATATAATATTATAATTTTTATTAAATTATAAAAATTACAATTTTTAAAATAATTTATTTTAAAAAATTTATTTCATAAAACTTATTTTAAAAAAACTTTAGTTAAACTTTATAACTTTATTTATAACTTTATTTATAATTTTATATATTTATATATTTTATATAATATATATATATAATTTAGTTTTTTTTTTTTTTTTTTTTTTTAAAAAGTTTTTAATTAATAAAATTAATAAATTAACTTTTATATTTTTTGTAATTATAATATTATTTTACAATTGTTTTTTATTTATTAATAAATATTTAATTTAAATATATAATTATTATTTATTTTATATAGTTTATATATAATAAATAAATTATTTTAATTATATATTTAAAATAAAATTATTAATATAATATATTATTTATATTTTTAAAACAAATGTTATTATTTAGAAATTTAAAATTAAATTTAAAAATTAATTAATTATAATTTTAATTATTATTTTAATTATTATTTTATTTATTATATTATTAATTATAAAATTTATTAATAATAAAAATAAATTTTATAAATTAATTTTATATTAATAATTTAAAATAACAAATTAAAATAATAATAATAATTTTAAATAAAAAAAAAAAAGCTTATTATTAAATAAAATATAATTATTATATAAAAAATTTAAATTAATTTTTTTTATTAATAAATAATTATATTATAAAAATAATTTAATTTAATAATATTTTTTAAATATAAATATAAAAATAATATTTTTAAAAAAGTTTTAAATATTATTTTTTAATTTTATAATATAGCTATATAATTTATATTTAAAAAACTTTTAATTAAATTTAATAATTAATATATTATTTATTAAAATAAAATTAAAATAAAAATTAAATATTTTAAAAAGTTTATTAATAATAAAAATAAATTTAATATTTAAATTTATAAATTTATTAATAAATTTAAAAAAAAATAAAACTATTTTTTATAATAAAAAAAATTAAATATATTATTTGCTTTTTTAATTTAAAAAATTTATTTTATAATTAATAAAAATTTATTATTAATTTATTATTTAATTATTTAATAATATAATTAAAATAATTTAAATTTTAATTATTATTTATTAATATTTAAATTAAGCTATAATAATTTAATAAATTTTTATTAAATATTATTATAAACTTTTTAAATAAATAAATATTTATTAATTTATTTTATATTTTAATAGTTTTATTTAAAAAATAAAAATATTTAAATTAAAATAAATTTAATTTTTATAAAAATATTTAAATATTAATTTTAATAATAAAAATTTTAAAATTAATATTAATTTAAACTTTATATATAAAAAATTTTATAATAAAATTATTAAAACTATTTATAATTATTAATAATTATTTAAATAAAATTAAAAAAATTAAATTTTAAATATAGTTAATTTTAAAAAAAGCTTTTATTTTAATAATAAATTTAATAAAACTAAAAAAAAAACTAAACTTTTTTAAAATAATAAATATAAAAAATTAATTAATAATTAAAAAAAAATATATTAAAATAATAATATTTGTTTTAATTATAAAAAAAAAATATATAATTAAATAATATTTTAAAAAAAATAATATATTAATTATTTAAAAAATAAAAAACTATAATAAATTAAAATTTAATAAATTTTTTAATTTTAAAATTTTAAAAAATAAATAAAATTAATAAAAGTTTTTATATTAATTTAAATATTTATTATAATTAATTTAAATAATTTAAATAATTTATTAAGTTTTTTTTAAATTATATAAATATAAATTAATAAAATTAATATTATAATTATTATTTTATATAATATTAAAATTTAAATTAATTTATTAATTAATTAATAATTAATTTAAAAAATTAAATATTAATTTAAAACTAAAGTTATTTAATTAAAAAAATAAATATTATTAATTAATTATTATATTAAAATAATTAATAAAATAAATTAAATATTAAAAGCTATTTTAAAAATAAATAAATATTGTTTTTTTAATTAAAAATTTAAAATTATTAATATTAATTATTAAATAATAATTAATTTATATTAATTATTAAAATAAAATATTTTAATAAATTATTAATAAAAATAATTTATATAATTTAATAATATTTTTATTTTTATATAATTTTTTTTAATAATTATTATTTTATTAAAAATTAAAACTTAAAAAGTTATTAATTTAAAAATTTAATAAAATATAAATTAATATAATAAAATTATTAATAAATAATATTATATTTTATAATAAAATAAAATAAACTTAAAAATAAAAATTAAATTAAAAAAAAATAATTTTAAATATTATTATAAAATATTATAAAATAATATATTAATTAATAATATAATTTAAAATTTTAAAATTTAATTTATTAATATAAAAATTATTGTTTAATTAAAATAAAACTATATAAATAATTTAAATTAAATTTATTAAAAAAAATTTAATATATTTAATAAATTAATTTTAATTTAATATATTATAAAAATATTTAATATTAATTAAATAATTAATATTAATATTTTATATAAAAAATAATAAAAAATTTTTAATAATAAATTAATATTATTTTTATTTAATAAAAATTTAAAATATATTAAATTAATAAAATAATTAATATTTAAAAAATTAATTTATTTAAAATTTTTTTTTTTAAAATTTAATTAATTAAAATATTATTATATTAATTTAATTATAATATAGTTTTAAAATTTAATAATAAATTTAAAAATAATAACTTTTTATAATATTATATATTAGTTTAATATATTTTTTTTAAAAAATAAAAAATAAAAAAACTATTAAAATTAAAATTAAAATTAAATTAAATATAAATTTAAATATAATATTTATTTTATTTATTTTTAAATTTTATTTAATTAATAAAAAATTTTATATTAATTTTTAATAAAAAAATAAATTTTTAATTTTAAAAATATATTATTTAATTATTATAAATTAAAAATATATTTAAAATTTAATATTATTAAAGTTTTTAATTAATTATTATTAATAATTAAATTTTATTTTTTAATTATATTTTAAATTAAATTAAAAACTTTTTATTAAATAGTTTTATTATTTAATTTAAAAATAAAATTTATATAATAATAAAACTTTATTAATATTTAATTTTATAATTTATTTAATTAATTTATTAATATATATATTAATAATATTTTAATTTATTTTAATTTATTTTAATAAAACTTTAAAATATTAAAAATAATATAAAAAAATAATATATTGTTTATATAAAATTAATTTTTAAAAAAATATTTATAAATTTTATTTTAAAATTAATATAATTAATTATTTAAATATAATTTTAAACATTAATTAAAATATTAAAAAAAACTTAAAAAAAATTAAAATAATTTAAAATTAAAAATTTAAAAACTTTAAAATTATAATATTAATTTTATTATTTTTAAAACTTTATAATTTTATAAAAATATTTATTTATTATATTAGTAATATTTTTAAATTATTAATATAATTATTAAAAAAAATTATAAATAAAAATTAAAATTAAAATAATAAAAAGTTTTTAAAGTAATAAAAAAATTAATTATATTAATTTTAATATTAGTTTTTTTTTAATTTAAAGTTTTAATATATATTAAAATAAATATTTTATATAATATAATTAAAAAAACTATTTAATAAAAATAAAAAAATAATAAATAAAAATTTATTAATTATTTTTTAAAATTTATAATTTTATATAAATAAATTTATTTAATTTAAAATTAAAAAATATTAATAATAATATAAATTTTTAAATATTATTATTTTAAATTATTAAATATATAATTTTAAATAATTATTAATTATAAAATATTAATTTATTAATTAATTAAAAAAGTTTTTTTAATAAAATAAATTAAATAAATAAACTTTTTAAATAATTTTAATATTATTTTTTAATATAAATAAAAAAAAAATAATATTATAATTAATATATTTTTTTTAAAAAATAATTAATTTATTAATAATTAAAACTTAAAAATAAAAAAAAAAAACTTTTATATTTATTAAGTTTAATATAATTAAAAGTTTTATAGTTATTTTTTAATTTATTTAAATTAAAATATTAATTATAAAAAATATAATTTAAAATTTAAAAAATTATAATAAAAAAGTTATAATATTAAAAACTATTATAAATAAAACAATTTTTTTTTAAATTATTTTATTATAAAAAATATATAAATTAATATTAATAATTTATTAAAATTAAAATAAATTAATATAAATATTAAAATAAAACTATTATTAGATTTTTTTAAAAAAAAACTTATATTAATATATTAATAATTATTATAAATATAAATATAATAAAAAAATAAAATAAAAAATTTTTAAATTATTATATTTAATATTTATATTATAAAATATTTAAAAATATATAATAATAAATAATAAAAATATATTTTTAAATTAATATAAATATAATTATATTTAAATATTTATTAATAAATTTAATAAAATTATTATTATTTTATTTAATTAAAAAATAAATAATATAAAAAAATTAATATTAAAATATTATTATATATTATATTATATTTTTAATATATTAAAAATTTAATTTTTTAATAATATTAAATTAGTTATTTTAAAATTTATAAAAATTTTAAAGTTATTAATAAATATTAAATATAAATAAAATAATATTTATTATTTATAAATATAAAATATTATAAAAAAAATAAATTATAATTTAAATTAAAAATTATATTTTTATATAAATAAATATTAAAATAATTAAAATATATATTTATTAATTTTAAATTTTATTTATAATTTTTTATAATATTTAATAATTAATATTGTTAATAAAACTTTTTATATATATATATATAAAAAATTTAAAATAATTTATAAAGTTTAAAGTTTATTTTTAAATTTTAAAGTTTTATATTAATTTATATATATATTTTATAAAAGAAAATATAATTAAAAAAGTTATATATAAATTATTTATATATATATATATATAAAACTTATAAATTTTATAAATTTTAATAAATTTTTATATTTTTTATTTATTTAATTATTTAATAAAAGTTTTAGTTTAATTTTTAATTATATATATTTAATATATATATATAAGTTTTATTAAATTATTAATTTAATATTAAAGTTTTTTTTTTTATATAATAATTTTAATTTTAATATTAATTAATTTTTTATTATTTTTTTTACTATTTAATTAATTTATATATATTTTTATTTATATAACTAGTTTATTTATATTAATTAGTTTTTTTAATATTTAATTAAGTATTTTTTTTATATAAATATTTATTAAGTTATTTTTATTATTAATTTAATATATTTTTATAATTTTGCAATTTTTATATATTTTTTAAAATAATATAATATTAATTATAAGTTGTTTTTTTTATATAGTTTTTAATTTAATTAAACATTTATATAAAAATTTAAAATTAATATATATAATTAATAAAATGGTTAATAATTTTATTATATAAATAATTTTTTAAAAAAGTATATTAAATATAATAATATAATTAAATTTATTAATTATATTATATAATTTATTTGTTAATATATTATATATAATTTATTTATATTTAATTAAATTTTAATAAATAATATTATTTTTAATTATAAAAGTGTTTTTTATATAACTTTTATTAATTAATATAATTATAAATTTAATTTAAAAATTTAAATTTTTATTATTTATAAATATTTTATTAATAAAAATAAAAGTTTTTATATAATTAAAGTTTAAAAATATATAATATAATTTTTGTTATATATTATTAATTTGTTATTATATTTATATATTTAATGTTTTAATGTTGTTTTTTAATAGTTTTTAAACTTATATAGCAATTAATAAATTATATAATATTTTTAATTAATATATTAATATAATATATATTTTTTAAATTTATTACACAATATATTATTAAAAATAATTTTTTATATAAAAGTTAATAATATATAATTATTTAGTTTATTTTTATTAAATTTAACAAAATATTTAAATATTAATTTTATTTTTAATTTTATATAAAATAATAGCTTAGTTTTTTTTTTATATAAAAACTTTTTAAATATAATTTTAAAAATATTATTTATTTAAAGTTTTATAATTGTAAATTTGTTAAATTTTTTTTTAATATATAATAAATATAAATTATATATAAATATTTTTATATTTAATTTTTAATAGTAATATTTATAATAAATTTTATACTAGTATAATTTTAATTTAGTTAATTTATATAATAGTTATATAATTTAAAATATAATATTTATTAAATATTTGTTTTTTAATTTTTTTAATAAATAAATATATATTTTTTAGTTTAATTTATTATATAACTATATATATATTTAAAAAATATTTTATAACTTTATATATATAGTATAATTTTAAATTAGCAATAGTTTTAAAGTTATAATAAATTATTAATTTATATATTAAATTATTAATATTTATATAAAAATTTAAATTTTATTGTTATTTTTATAACTTTATATAATTAATTTAAACTTTTTATATAATTTAATTGTTTTATTTTTAATTTTTTATATAAGCTTAATTTAAAAAATTTTTATTTAATTATATTAATTTAAATTATATTATATAAACTAAAATATATTTTAAATTGCTAATATATTTATTTTAATTATATAATTAAAATATAATTATTAATTTTTTTTAATATAAAATATTAATTATTAATAAATATAAATAATTCTTTTAATTTATTTTTATATTAAAATTGCAATTATTTAATAATTTAAAAAAAGTTATATAAAATATTATTTTTTTTATATAATAAATTAAATATAGCTTTTTATTAATAATATAATTTAATTTATATATAATAAAACTTAATTAATTTATTTATTATATTAATTATAATATTATAATTTTCGATTATAAAAATTTTATATAGTTTTGTTTAATTTTTATATTTTTTTTATATTATAACTTTATTTTAAAAAAATAAAAAAAATACTTTATATAATAATATTAATTTATTTTTAGTTTATATAATTTAATTAATATTAACTTTTATATAAATATTTTTTAATATTTTTATAGTTTTTTATATAACTTTTATTTTTTAAATAATTTTTAATAAAAAAAATAAATTATTATTAATTTTAAAATAAACTTTAAAAATTAATAAAATAAATATAAAACTATTTAATTTAATTATATTATTTAAAACTTTTATAGTTATTTATAATATTATTTTTTTATTTATATAATAATTGATTTTTTTATATAAAATATTAAATATATAATAAAATAATATATATATTTGTTTAATTTTTTTAATAGTTTAATATGTTTTAATAAATATTTTTTTATATAAAGTTTTAACTAGTTATATATTATTACAAAATTTTTTAAACAAAAAATTTATATTAAAATTATATATAATATAATTAAATAGTTTTTAATATATTAAAATTTAACATTAATATAATATATTTTAAATATTATATATATTTAAAAATTTTAAAAATTTAATTATTTAAAATAAAATATTTATATTAATTATATATAAAGTTAATTATTTATTAATTTATATAATATTAATAATAATTTTATAATTAAAATTATATTTGTTTTTTAATAAAAATTTAAATTTTTTTAAAACTTAATTATATAATTAATAATAATAGCAAAACTTTTTAATTTTTTAAAATATTAATATATTAATATTATTATATTTAATTATTTATAATAACTTTATAAATTTTTTTATATAAAAATATTTAAATTAATAATATAATTTTTAAAACTTTTATTTTATAAAATAATTTATAACTTTTAATTAGCTAATATTAAAAAATAAATATTTTTATTTTTATATAATTAATATTATTATATTATTTTGTTATATAATTATATTTTATATATTATTAAAATAAATATATAGTTAATTTATATTTTATAACAATAGTATAAATAAAATTAATATATTTAAAATATAAAATTTAATTAGTTTAATTAATATTAAAATTGTTATAATATTTATAGCTTTAAAACTTTTAATATTATTAAATTAAATTATTATATTATTTAAAATTTAATTTATTTATATTAAAAAGTTTTTTTATATAAAAGTTTTAACTTAAGTTTTATTAATAATTAAAACTTTAGTTATATTAATATTTTATAAAATATTTTAATATTTTATATTATATTAACTATTTAAGTAAAAATTATTTAATATTAATATTTAATTTTAAATATATATATTTTTTTTTATTATATAATAAAAATATATTAAATTTATTAAAAATTAAATCGTTTTATTTTTAGTTTTAAAATTTAAATTATTATTAAATTTATTATTATATAAAAAGTTTTTATTACTTTTATAATTTAATATAAATATATTATATTTTTTATATAATAAAATTTTTTATTTTAAAATATTATATATAATAAAATATTACTTTTTTATTTTTAATTTTTTTTATTAGCTATAGTTAATAAATTAATAATTAAGTTTTTTATAAATAAAACATTTTTTGTTATTTTTATTATTTTTATTATATAATTGCTATAATTTTTAATAAAAGTTTTTTTTAAAGTTATAATTATATAATTATTTTAAATATTTAATATTATATTATTTATTAATAAAATAAATATTTATTATATAATAATAGTTTACTTTTTAATTAAAAAAAACTTGCAATATTATTTATAAATTAAAAAATAAAGTTTTATATATAAGTTTTTAATTAATTAAAACAAGTTTAAACTTAAATATATTAAAATATATTTATATAATTATTATATAAAATAATATTTTTTTATAATAATTAAGTTTTAAAATATATTATATAAATTAAAACTTATTAATTATACTTTTTAATATTTTAAATATTATTTTTATTAAATTATTTTGTTTTATTTATATAAAAGTAATAATAATTTAATTAATTTAATATTAACTATAATTAATTATTATATTAAAATAATTATTAAATATTATATAAATTTTATTTTATTTATATATTAAATTAATATAATTAAAATAATATTATTTAGTTTTTTTTTTTAATATAAAAAAAAATATTATATAATATTATTTTTTAATAATTTTAAATTAATAATATATTATATAGTTTATTACTATAGTTTTAATTAAATTATTATATTTTAGTAAATATAATAAATTAAATTATTTTAATTAAATTATTATAAATAATTTAAATAAAAAAAAGTTTATATAATTAATTTTTATATATAAATAAAAAAATAAAATATATAATAAAAATTTTAAAAGTAAATATAAATTTTTAAATTTTTATTTATATAAAAAAAATAAATATTTAATTATTTATATTAAATATTAAAATATATATTAATATTGTTAATTTTAATATAACTAGTTATAATATTAAATAATTTGTTTATATAATTAAAAGTTTTAATATATTTATTAATATAAATATTAAAACTATTTATATAAATATATTATTATTTAAGTTTTTATTGTTTTTGTTTATATACTTTTTAATAATATATAAAAGTTTGTTTTTAAGCAATTTTTTATATATTTTAATATTTTTGTTATTTTTAATAATAGCAATAAATTTTTTTTAAAATATATAATTAATATTTATTAATATTAGTTTTATTTAACTATTAAAATTTATTATAAATATTTATATAAACTATTTATTTTCAATTTTTAATTATATATAATTTTGCAAATAGTTTATAAAATATATTATTAATTATAAAAGTTTAATAAATTAATTAAAATTAATAGTTATATTTTAATATTTAAAATTAGTTTGCTTTTTTTAAATTTTTATTTAAATATTATTATTTTTAGTTATATTTTTATATATAAATTTATTTTTATTATATAAAGCTGTTAACTTATTATTTTAAGTTTATTTAATTGTTGCAGCAATAGCTACTATAGTTATTTTTGTTATAAATATTAATATAGTTATAAAAAATAATAAAGTAAAAAAAATAAAATAAATAAAATAATCGAAAATATAAATATATAAAATAACTTATAGTTTTATTAATTTTTATATAAAAATAACTAAACTATTATATAAAACTAATTTTAATTTTATAATAGTTAAGTTTTTTTTATTTAATAGTTAATTTAATATATTTTTAGCTAATTAATATAAATAGTAGTTTATTTTTTATATAAAAAAAAAAAAAATAAAACATAAAAGTTATTTTTAATAATAGCTAGTTTTTGTTTTTTTATTTTATTCATTTATAATTATATTTTATAATTATTAATTAATGTTAATAGAATTTTTTATATATATATATATAAAAAAATTTAAAATAATTTATAAAGTTTAAAGTTTATTTTTAAGTTTTAAAGTTTTATATTAATTTATATATATATTTTATAAAAGAAAATATAATTAAAAACGTTATATATAAGTTATTTATATATATATATATATAAAACTTATAAGTTTTGTAAATTTTAATAAATTTTTATATTTTTTATTTATTTAATTATTTAATAAAAGTTTTAGTTTAAATTTTAATTATATATATTTAATATATATATATAAGTTTTGTTAAATTATTAATTTAATAAATATAATATTTTTAAAAATAATATTTATAATTAAGTTTTAAAATTATTTAATTTTTATAAATAAATAAATTAAATAAATATAAAAATTAATTAATTAAATATAATAAGTTTAAAAATTTATATATAAAATTATTAAAATTATATAAAAAAATAAAAAATTTAAATTAATAAAAAATAAAAGTTTATTAATTTTTTTAAATATAATAAAATATTTTTATATAAAAAAAGTTTTTTAATATATATTTTAATAATTTATTTTAATTTATAATATTTTTAATTATTTAAAAATGTTTAAATAAAAAAAATATAACAATAAATTAAATATATTAAATTTATATAAAAAAAAAACTTTATTTTATATAAATAAATTAAAAAAAATAAATAATAATTTATTATTATAATAGCTATAAATTTTATTATTAATTAAAAAAATTAATAATAAATTAAAATTTAAAATAAATTAAATATAAAAATTAAAAACTTTTAATAAAATTAAAAAATTATAATATTAAATTTTATAAAAAAGTTATAATTTTAATAATATTTAATATTTTATAAAAAATTTTAAAAATATATTTATTATATTAAATTATTATTATTTAAATAAATTAATTAAATTATAAAATTAAATAAAAATAACAATTATAAATAAATTTATAAAAAATTATAAAAATAATAATATAATAATTTATATAAACAATTAATTTTTATATTTATTTTATTAATTATAAACTAAAATTTATATATTTTATTATAATATAACTTTATAATTTTTATTAATTTATAAAAATTATAATTTTTGAAATAATTTATTTTAAAAAATTTATTTTATAAAATTTATTTTAAAAAAACTTTAATTAAATTTTATAATTTTATTTATAACTTTATTTATAGTTTTATATATTTATATATTTTATATAATATATATATATAATTTAGCTTTTTTTTTTTTTTTTTTTTTTTTAAAGTTTTTAATTAATAAAATTAATAAACTAACTTTTATATTTTTTATAATTATAACAAATTAAAAGTTTAATATTTAAATATATTTTAAATAGTTTTTAAATAATTTATAATATTTTATATAAAATAAATTATAATTAATTATAAAAAAACTTAATATTTTAAATTATTATAGTTTTTAAGTTTAAATTATATAATATTAAATATAAATAAACAAAACTTATATAAATAAAATATAATAAAAATTTATATAATTAAATATATATTTAATAAAATATATATATTTTTGTTTTAATTATTTTTATAATATTAAATTTATTATTAATTAAATAATTATTAAACTAAGTTATAGTAAAAAATAAACTTATAACTTTATAAAAAAAAATTAAATTTATAAAATAAAAAAATAAAAAAATAAATGATTTTATTAAATAATTGAAAAAAATAAAAATTTATTTATAAAAAATAAAAATAATAAAAGAAAAATAAAATAAAATCAAAAATAAACTTAGTTTTTTTAAATATATTATTTTTTTAAAACAATTATATTAAAACTTTTTTTAAAATTATATTATTATATTATTATATATATAGTTATTTTTATATTTATATTAATAATTTTTTTAGTTATAATAACTAATTTAATAAATAGTTATTTTTAAATTAATTATAAATATTTATATTATAAATTAATTTAAATAAATTTATAACTAAAAAAATTAATTTATTAAAAAAAATATAAAAATAAATTAAAAAAATAATAAAAATATTATTTATTTTATTTATAAAAAAAAACATTATTTTAATAATTATAAATAAACAAATAAATTAAAAAATAATAATATTTTATATTATAATAAAAAATAATATTTAAAAAAACTAAACTTTTTTATATTAATTAAAAATATTAAAGTTTTTAAAAATATTATTTAAAAAGTTTAAAAAAAAAAAAAAATATTATTAAAAATATTTTTAAATATATTTATAACTTATATTTAAAAAAAATATTTGTTTTTAAGATTAAATTTATTATAAGTTTTATAAAAGAAAATTTATTTTTAAAAATTTTAAATTTAAAACTATTTATTAAAATTTATAAAAAAAAATTAATAAAAATTATTAAAATTTATTTTAAATTATAAATTAATAAAAAGTTTAAATAATTAATATTATAAATATTAAAATTAAACTATTAAATATAAAAAAAGTTAATATAATTAATATTATTTTAAATATTAATAAAAATAACTTTATAATTATTAATAATTTTATAAATAAAAATTTATTAAATAAATATTTTAAAATTTTATATAAAAATAAAAATAATATAAAAAAATATATTAAATATATTTTACTAAAAATTATTTAGTTATAAATATTATATAAATAAATATTAATTTTATTAATTTTATTAAAATTATTAAATATAAATATAAAAATAATAAATTTTTTATTAATATTATTTAAAATATATTAATAATATTAAATATAAAATTTATAATAAAAAGTTAAAACTTTATTAATATAAAAAGTTTTAAATAATAAAAGTTTAAAATATTTAATATTATTTTAATTTTATTTATTAAAAATATATAAAATTTAATTAATAAAATTTAATTTAAAAAAGTTAAAAATATATTTAATAAAAAAGTAAATATTATTATTAAAAATATAGTTATTAATAAATTAAAATTTATAAAAATTTTATTATAAAAAATAATATAATTATATTAAAATTTAAAAAATATAAAAATTAAAATAATTAATATATTATTTAATAATATTTTATATTTTATTAAGTTTTAATTTAATAATAACTTAGTAGTAAATATAATTAACTTAGTTTTATTAGTTTTAAATTAATAAAATTTTTATAATAAAAAATAATTAAATATTAAAAATTAAAAATTAAATAATATTATATTTATTAAAAAAAATAAAATTTTAAGTTTAAATAATAATATTAAAAAATTTAAATTTAATTATTTTTATATTATAGTTATAATAATTAAATTAAATTAAAAATAAATAATTTAAAAGTTTTTTTATTAAATGTTAATTATTATAATTTATTTAATATTAATAGTTATAAAATTTATTTTAAACTTTATTTAATTATATTTTAAAATTACAATTATTATAAATTATAATAAAATTAATAAATTAATTATAGTTATTATTAATATAAAAACTTAGTTAAATATTGTTTTTTTATAAAAAAAACTAAACTAGCTTAAAAAAAATTTATAAAATAAAAGTTTTATATTATTTATAAAAAAATAATTAAAATAAAAGTTTTATTAATAAAAAAAAACATTAAATTAATTTTATATATTATTAAAACTATAGTTATTATTTTTTTATTTTTATTAAATATAAACTTTATTATATATATAAAAATATTTTTATTTTATAATAAAAAATATTATATATATAATATATAGTTTAAAAATATTTATATTTTTATTTTTGTTTTTTTTTTTAAAAAAAAAAACTAAAATTAATATTGTTAATATTATTAATTTATTAAAAAACTAAAAGCTATTTATTTATTAAAAACTTTAACAAATAATAATAAAAAGTTTTTTTAAATTAAAATATAATTTTTAATTAATTTAAATATAAATTAATAAAATTTTTATAAAATTAAATAAAAATTGTTATTTTATTAAATAAATAAAAATAAATTATTATTAAATAATTATATATTATTAAATTTTTTATTATTTTTAATAAATATAAATTTAAATTTAAATAAAATTTTATATAAAAAAAATATTAATTTTAAAAATATTATTATAATTTAAAATATTAGTTTTAAAAATAATAAAAAAGTTTTAACAATTTTTTTAAATATAAACTTTATTAATATTATAAAAACTATTATATAAAAAGTTTTATAAAAAATTAAAATATTATAACTTTATAATATTAAATAAAATAAATATATAAATTATAATATTAATATATTAAAAAAAAATAAATTTAATATTAATATAATATATAAAAATAAAACAAAAAAAAAAAATTTTAAAATAATATTTTATTAAATAAATTTATATTTTTTAATATTTATAATTAAAAAAAAGTAATTTAAAAAAAAAATATAAAAAAAAAAAAAAAACTAATTTTAAATTAAATAAATATATATTAGTTTAAAAATTATATATTAATAATTTATATTTTAAAAATATTAATTTTAATAGTTTATAAAAAAATAATAATTATATTAATTAATTAATAAATTTATTAATATTAAAAAAGCTAGTTTTTTTAAATATTAATTTATTTATTTAATTTTTATTTTTAAAAATATTTATTTAAATTTAATTAAAATTTATTAAAATAATAAAAAATATTAAATTAATATTAAAATATATAATAAAATTAATTAAAAATTTAAAAAATATAAAGTTTATAAATTTAAAAAAAATAATATTATTAAAAGTTTTATTTAAATAAAAAATAATATTAGTTTAAAATTTTTTTAAAATAAATAAATTTGAAAATAAAGTTATATTTTTATATAAAATTAAAATAATTTTTTTTAAAATATAATAAATAAAAAAGATTTTAATTTTTAATTTTAAAAAAAAAAAAATTATTAAAATATTTAAAATATAATTTAAAAATAAAGTTTTTAAAAAATTTTATTTATTTTATTATAATATTTAATTTATAATAAAAAAAATAAATAAAAAACTTTAATTAATTAATTTAATTATTAAATTAAATAATATTTTAATAAAAAATATTAACTTTTTTAAAAGTTATAATAAATTTATTAAAAATTTTATTATATATAAAATTTTTTTAATTATTAATTTTTTTTTTAATTATAATTAAATATTTTTAAATAAATATAACTATATATATATTATTTTTTTTATATTTTTAAAAATATTTTAAATAATTATTTTATTTTAAAAATATATTAACTTTATTATTTATTTTTTAAAAATTTTATTAAAAATTTTATATAATATTTTATTTTAAAAATATAAGTTTTTTTTTTAATAATATAATTATTAAAAGCTTTATTTTTTATTATAAAAATTAAAAAATTATTTTTAAAATTTATTAATTTATAATAAAATATATAAAAAATATTAATATTATTTTATTAAATTTTAAATTAATTAGTTTAATTATAAATAATATTAAAAATAAATAATATTGTTAGTAGAACTTTTTATATATATATATATAAAAAGATTCAAAGTAATTTATAAAGTTTAAAGTTTGTTTTTAAGTTTTAAAGTTTTATATTAATTTATATATATATTTTATTAAAAAAAGTATAACTAAAAAAGTTATATATAAGTTATTTATATATATATGTATATAGAACTTGTAAAACTTGTAGATTTTAGTAAGTTTTTATATTTTTTATTTATTTGGTTATTTAATAAAAGTTTTAGTTCAAGTTTTAATTGTATATACTTAATATATATATACAAGTTTTGTTAAATTATTAGTTTAATACTAAAGATTTTTTTTTTTATGTAATAATTTCAGTTTTAATATTAACTAATTTTTTGTTATTTTTTCTGTTATTTAATTAATTTATATATACTTTTATTTATATAACTAGCTTATTTATACTAACTAGTTTTTTTAATACTTAATTAAGTGCTTTTTTTATATAAATGTTTATTAAGTTGTTTTTGCTATCGATTTAATATATTTTTATAATTTTGTAATTTTTATACATTTTTTGAAATAATATAATATCAATTATAAGTTGTTTTTTTTACATAGTTCTTAATTTAATTAAACATTTATACAAAAATTTAAAATTGGTATATATAACTAATAATACTATTAATAATTCTATTATACAAATAATTTTTTAAAAAGTTGTACTAAGTATAATAGTACAGTTAAATTTATTAACTATATTATATAGTTTATTTGCTAATATATTATATATAACTTATTTATACTTAATTAAATTTTAGTAAACAATATTATTTTTGATTATAAAAGTATTTTTTATATAGCTTTTATTAGCTAATACAATTATAAATTTAATTTAAAAATTCAAATTTTTATTGTTTATAAACGCTTTATTAATAAAAATAAAAATTTTCATACAACTAAAGTTCAAAAATATATAGTATAATTTTTGCTATATGTTATTAATTTGCTATTATATTTATATATTTAGTGCTTTAACATTATTTTTTAATAGTTTTTAAACTTGTACAGTAATTAATAAATTATACAATATTTTTAGTTAATATACTAACGTAATATATACGCTTTAAATTTATTAAACAATATATTATTAAAAATAATTTTTTATACAAAAGTTAATAATATATAATTATTTAGTTTATTTTTATTAAATAAAAAAAAAATCTTATTTATTTATTTAAATTTTACTTCTATTAAATTCAATAGAGTATTTAAGTGTTAATTTCACTTTTAGTTTTGTATAAAATAATAGCTTAGTTTTTTTTTTATACGAAAACTTTTTAAATATAATACTGAAAGTATCGTTTATTTAAAGTTCTATAATCGCAAATTCGTCAGGTTTTTTTTTAATATATAATAAACATAAGTTATATATAAATACTTTTATACTTAATTTTTAACAGTAATATTTGTAATAAGTTTTATACTAATATAGTTTTAACTTAGCTAATTTATATAATAGTTATACAATTTAAAACATAATATTTGCTAAATATTTATTTTTTAGTTTTTTTAACAAGTAAACATAAATCTTTTAGTTTAACTTATTATATAACTATATATATACTTAAAAAATATCTCGCAGTTTTATATACATACTGTAGTTTTAAATTAACAATAGTTTTAAAACTATAATAAATTGTTAATTTATATGCTGGATTATTAGTACTTGCATAAAAATTCAAACTTTGTTGTTGTTTTTATATTTTTGTACAACTAATTTGGACTTTTTGTACAGCTTAGTTGTTTTATTTTTGACTTTTTGTACAAGCCTAGTTTTTCTTTGTCCAATAGTTAATTCAACTCTTTTTTTTTTAATCGACGCAAATAGTAGTTAACTTTTTGTACGAGCTTAGTCCAGAAAATTCTCATTTAGTTATATTAGTCCGGGTTATATTGTACGAACTGAAATACATTCTGGGTCGCTAGCGTGTTTATTTTAGCTATATTCAATTGTTTAAAAAATGCGCTAAGTGTAATAATTACACTGTTCTGTTTTAGTTATATAGCTAAAGTATAATTGTTAACTTTTTTTGGTACAAAGTATTAGTTGCTAATAAATGCAAGTAATTTTTTCAGTTTACTTTTGTATTAAAGTTGCAGCTGTTTAATAATTTAAAAAAAGTTATATAAAAAGTTATTTTTTTTATATAATAAGTTAAATATAACTTTCTATTAGTAATATAGTTTAACTTATATATAACAAAACTTAGCTAGTTTATTTGTTATATTAACTATAATGTTATAATTTTTAATTGCAGAAATTTTATATAGTTTTGTTTAACTTTTGTATTTTTTTTATACTATAATTTTACTTTAAAGAAATAAAAAAAGTACTTTGTATAATAATACTAGTTTGTTTTTAGTTTATATAGTTTAATTAATATTAACTTTTATATAAATACTTTTTAATATTTTTATAACTTTTTATATAACTTTTATTTTTTAAATAATTTTTAGCAAAAAAAATAAATCGCTATTAATTTTAAAATAAGCTTTAAAAACTAATAAAATAAATATAAAACTATTTAGTTTAGCTATATTATTTAAAGCTTTTATAGCTATTTGTAATACTGTTTTTTCGTTTATATAATAACTGATTTTTTTGTACAAAATATCAAACGTATAATAAAATAATATATATATTCGTTTGATTTTTTTAACAACTTAATATGTTTTAATAAACATTTTTTTGTATAAAGCTTTAACTAATTATATATTATTACAAAATTTTTCAAACGAAAAATTTATATTAAAATTATATATAATATAATCAAATAGTTTTTAATATATTAAAATTTAATATTAATATAATATGTTTTAAATATTATATATATTTAAAAACTTTAAAAATTTAGCTATTTAAAACAAAATATTTGTATTAATTACATATAAAGTTAATTATTTGTTAATTTATACAACATTAATAATTATTTTGTAATTAAAATTATATTTATTTTTTAGTAAAAATTTAAATTTTTTTAAAGCTTAATTATATAATTAATAATAATAACAAAACTTTTTAATTTTTCGAAATATTAAAATATTAATGTTATTATATTTAGTTTTTTGTAATAATTTTACAAGTTTTTTTATATAAAAGTATTTAAATCAACAATATAACTTTTAAAACTTTTGTTTTATAAAATAACTTATAGCTTTTAATTAGTTAATATTAAAAAACAAATGTTTTTATTTTTATATAATTAATACTGTTATATTGTTTTGTTATATAATTATATTTTATATATTATTAAAATAAGCATATAGTTAATTTATATTTTATAGCAACAATAAAAACAAAATTAGTATGTTTAAAATATAAAATTTAATCAGTTTAATTAATATTAAAATTATTATAGTATTTATAGCTTTAAAGCTTTTAATACTACTAAATCAAATTGTTATACTGTTTAAAGTTTAATTTATTTATATAAAAAAGTTCTTTTATATAAAAGTTTTAACTTAAGCTTTTTTAATAGTTGAAATTTTAGCTGCGCTAATATTTTATAAAATATTTTAGTACTTTATATTATATTAACTGTTTAAATAAAAATTATTTAATATTAACGTTTAGTTTTAAATATATATATTTTTTTCTATTATATAATAAAAATATACTAAATCTATTAAAAATTAAACTGTTTCGTTTTTAGTTTTAAAATCTAAGTTATTATTAAATTTATTATTATATAAAAAGTTTTTATTACTTTTATAATTTAATATAAATATATTATATTTTTTATACAATAGAGCTTTTTGTTTTAAAGTATTATATATAATAAAATATTGTTTTTTTATTTTCGATTTTTTTTGTTAGCTGTAATTAATAAACTAATAACTAAGCTTTTTATAAATAAAGCACTTTTTATTACTTCTGTTATTTTTATTGTATAATTGCTGTAATTTTTAACAAAAATTTTTTTTAAAACTATAACTATATAATCGTTTTAAATATTTAATATTATATTGTTTGTTAACAAAATAAACGTTTGTTATATAATAGTAGTTTATTTTTTGATTGAAAAAAATCTATAACACTGCTTATAAGTTAAAAAACAAAGCTTTATATATAAATTTTTAACTAATTAAAGCAAATTTAAATTTAAATATATTAAAGTATATTTATACAACTATTATATAAAGTAATATTTTTTTATAGTAGCTAAATTTTAAAATATATTATATAAGTTAAAACTTATTAATTATAGTTTTTAATATTTTAAGCATTGTTTTTGTTAAGTTATTTTGTTTTATTTATATAAAAGTAATAATAATTTAATCAATTTAATATTAACTATAGTTAATTATTATATTAAAATAATTGTTAAACATTATATAAATTTTGTTTTATTTATATATTAAATTAATATAGTTAAAATAATATTGTTTAGTTTTTTTTTTTAATATAAAAAAAAATACTATATAATACTGTTTTTTAATAATTTTAAGTTAACAATACATCAAAATAAAAATTTAAGTTTTATTATATAATATATTATACAGTTTATTGCTATAGTTTTAGTTAAATCGCTATATTTTAGTAAATACAGTAAATTGAACTATTTTAATTAAACTATTATAAATAATTCAGATAAAAAGAAATTTGTACAATCGATTTTTGTACATAAGTAAAAACATAAAATATGCAGTAAAAATTCTAAAAGTAAATATAAATTTTTAAGTTTTTATTTATACAAAAAAACTAAATACTTAATTATTTGTATTAAATACTATATAGTATATTAATATTACTAGTTTTAATATAACTAGTTATAATATTAAAAAATCCGTTTATATAACTACTAGTTTTAATATATTTGCTAATATAAATATTAAAACTGTTTATATAAATATATTGTTATTTAATTTTTTATTATTATTTTTGTTAAACTTTTTAAAAATATATATAAATTAATTATTTAATGTTTTTTTATATATTTTAATACTTTTATTATATTTAATTATTACAACAAATATTTATTTAAACATATAATTAATATTTATAAACATAAGTTTTGTTCAATTATTAAAGTTTATTATAAATATTTGTACAAACTATTTGCTTTTAATTTTTAATTATATATATTTTTTCAAACATTATATAAAATATATTAATAATTATATTGAAATAATTATATTGTTTAAATTAATTGTAATATTTCAATATTTAAAATCGGTTTCACTTTTTTATTTAAAAATATTAATGCTGCTTTTTTTAATTATATTTTTATACAAAAATAAGTACAGTTTTTTGTTCGAAAATTTAAAGTAATTAGTTTTAGTTACTGCTGCTACAACTGCTATAACTAACTTTGTTATAAATTTTAATATAATTATAAAAAAAAAAAAAAAAAAAAAAGAATTATAAAAATAAAAAAATAAATAAATAAATAAAATAGTTAAAAAATTAAATATATAAAATAGTTTATAGTTTTATTAATTTTTATATAAAAATAACTAAATTATTATATAAAAAATTGTTTCAACTTTATAATATTTAAGTTTTTTTTATTTAATAATTAATTCAACTTTTTTTTTTTTAATTAATACAAATAATAGTTTACTTTTTATATAAAAAATAAAAAATCAAACATAAAAACTACTTTATAATTAAACTTTGCTTTTTTATTTTGTTAATTTATAATTACATTTTGTAATTACTAATTAATATTAATAAAACTTTTTATACATATATATACAAAAAAATTTAGAATAATTTATAAAGTTTAAAGTTTGTTTTTAAGTTCTAAAGTTCTATATTAATTCGTATATATATTTTACAAAAAAAAATACAACTAAAAAAGTTATATACAAGTTATTTATATATATATGTGTATAAAACTTGTAGAACTTGTAGATCTTAGTAGGTCTTTGTATTCTTTATTTATTTGGTTATTTAATAAGGGTTCTGGTTTAAGTTCTAGTTATATGCACCTAGTGCATACATATAAGTCCTATTAGGTTATTAGTTTAACAAATATTAAATTTTTATAAAAATAATAAATTATATATATAATATTTATAATTAAAAACTAATAAAAGTTAAAATAATTAAAATTATAAAATAATTTAAATATATAAATTTTATTTATATAAAATTTTTTTTAAAAATTATAATATATTATTATATTTAAATAAAAAAATATTTAATTATTATTTAATTTTTAATTATATTAATTTATAAAAATATTTTTTTTTTATAAAAAAAGCTTTAATATAAAGCTATAGTAAAATTTAAAAATATTTTTATTAAAACTTTTATTTTAATTATATTAAATTATAAAAATAAACTTATATAAATAAAAATAAATATTTTTAATATTAATTAAAAAATTATTTTTATTTAATTTATTAATTAAATAATAAAACTAGTTTAATATAAATTAAAATATTAAAAAAATGTAAAATTAAATTATAATATAATTAAAAAAAAATATTTAATAATAGTAAAAATATTAAAATATTTATAAAATTATTTTTATAAAATATATTTTTATTTAAAAATTAATATTAAAATATTAATTATTTAATTTAATAATAATTTTTTTATTTTATTTAATATAACTTTAATATAATAAATTATTTAAATTAAAATATTTAATTTTAAAATTTATTATATAGTTAATAAAAAATATATTATTATAAATAATTTATTAAAAAAATTATTAAAACTATTTAATAAAAAAAACAATAAATAAAAAAATAATATTAATAATTTTATTAATATTTAATTAAATATTATATAGATTTTTTTTAATTATTTATTAATATAAAATTAATATAATTTTTAAAATGTTTTTTTAAAAGTTTTTAATATTATTATAACAAAAACTTATAAATAAAAAACAATTTTATAAAATAAAAAAAAAAGTAAAAAATAATAAAAGCTATTTTATTTAAATAATATAGATTTTATTAAATTATTATTATTATTAAAAACAAATAAAAACTATAAAACGTTATTATAATTAAATATATAACTATTTTTAAATATTTAAATATTATAAATAATATTTAATATAAAATTAATTTTAAAAAATAACTTTTAAAATATTTTATTTAAAATAATAAATTATAAAAAAAAGCGATAAAAAATATTTACTTTATAAAATATTAAATATTAAAATATTATAAAAATAAATAATTTAAATTTATTATAATAGTTTTATATATTAAAATAAAAAAAATATAATTTAATAAATTATTTAATAATATTATTAAAAAGTTTTTTATAAAAATATATTAAAAATAATTAAATTATATATATTATATTAAAAAGCTTAAAAAGAAAACTTAAAAAAAATATTATTAAAATATATTTATAAAACTTTTAATTTTTTAAATTATATATATTTAAATTATATTATTATAAAATAATTATAAATATATTATTAAAGCTTAATATAAATTTTTTAATTATTTAAAAGTTATAGTTTTAAAAAATTAAATTATAAAAAATATTTATAAATTTTTAAATTATAAAATTTTTAAATAATATAATATTTTAATTAAATTAAAATATAATAATAGTTTTAAATTTAAAAGTAAAATTAAAAAAGTTATTATAAAAATAAAACATAAATTAATTTATAATTTAATTTATTATTTTTAATTTTAAAAATTTATAAAAAAAAATATATATATTTTTAAAATTAAATTTAATAAAATTAATTAATAATAAAAAAAAAAAAAAAAAATTAATTTAATAATATTATATAATTAAATTATATTTTTATTAAATATTATAAATATAATATTTATAAATTAATTTATAAAAAACTATTTATTATATTTATAAAAAATATTATTGTTTTAATAAAAATTTTATAATAAAATAAAATTAAAAATGTTAAAAATATAATTATAATAAAAATTTATTAAATAAAATATTAAAAAAAAAATATTAAAAAAGTTTATTAAATTATTTTATAAAAAAAATAAAAATAAAGTAAAAATAAAAATTAATAAAATATTTATAAAATTAAAAATTAATTAAAAAAAAAATATTTATATTTTTATATAATAAAAAATTTAAAATTAATATAAATAATAATAAAAAACTTTTTTATAAATAATATAATTTTTATTAAATTAAAAAACTTTTTATTAATAATAAATATAAATTAAAAGATTTAAATAATATTAAATTTAAAAATATTTTTTATATAAATAAATTTAAAAAGTTTATTAAAAATAAAAAAAAATATTAAAAATTAATAAATTTAAAAAAAAATATATAAATTATAAAATAAATTATTAATAATTTAAAATTAAAAAATAAATTTAATAAAATTATAAAAATAAATAATAATAAAAAAAATAAATTAATTATAAATTAAATAATAATTAAATTAAAAATAAAAAAACTTAAAATTATAAATATAAAATTTTAAAATAATTAAAAGTTTTTAAATATTTATAAATAAAAAAAAAAAATTTAAATAATAAATATTTTATTTAAAATATTATTATAATAAAATTAATAAGTTTTTTAATAATATATAAAATTAATAATAGTTTTTTTTATAATTTTTTTTTTTATATATTATATAATAGTTTTATTTTTTATTAATTAATATAATAAATATTAATAATTAAAATAAAATATAGCTTTTAAAAATATTATATTATATATTATATATTTATTAAAATATTTAAAAATATTATAAATATAATAAAAAAACTTTAATATATATAAAAAAAAAAAAGTTTTTTAATTATTAAAAATATTATTTATTATTAAATTATTTTTTTTTTATTAAATTTTTTAATATATTAATTTATAAATTTAATAAATATATTAAATTTAATAATAAATGTAATTTTATTATTATTAAAATAAATATTTAATTTTAATTTAATAATTTATTTATTTATTTTAAATTAATTAATTATTAAATTATTATAATATTAAATATAATAAACTTTTTAAATTATAAATTTATAATTTTTATAAATATTATTACTATATTTAAAAATTAAAATATATTTAAAAAAAAGTTATATTTTAATTTTTTTATATAGTTTAAATTAAATAAATTAATATTTATATATTTTATAAAAAACAATATTAAAAATATTAAATTATTAAATATAAAAACTTTTAAAATAATAATAATTATAAATAAAATTATAAATATATTGATTTTAAAAATTATTTTAATTTATTTTAATATATAATATATAAAAAATAATATTATAATTAAAAGTTTTTTTAATTATAATAAAAATAATAAAAAAAATATTAAAAAGTTTAAAAATATTAAAATAAACTTTTTAATATATATATTAATTTTTAATAATATTATTAAAAATTTAAATAAAAAAATTATTAAAAATTTATAATATAATAATATTAATAAAAAATTATATAAATTAATAATTTCTTTATATATTTATAAACTTTTAAATTTTAAAAAACTTTAAATTATAAATTTTATTATTTATAAATTAAATAAAATAAATATTTTAAAAATAAAAAATTTTTTAAAGTTTAAAAAAATATATAAAATAATAAAATTTAAAATTTTTTTAATTAAATAAAAAAATAATATTTTAATTATATATATAAAAACAATTATTAAAAAAAAATATAATAATAAAAAAAATATTATATATAATTTTAAACTTTAAAAAAAAAATATATTAATAAAAAAAATAAATAAAAAAAATAAACAAACATTTAAAAAATTTATTAATTTAAAAAAGAAAAATAAAAAAAAAACTAAAAAAAAGTTATATAATAATTATATTATAATTAAAATTTATTAAAAACAATAATAAATTTTAATAAAAAAAAAACTATTAATTATTAAAAATAAATAATTTTTATAAATTAATTAAATAAAAAAATATAGTTTTTTTTTTAAAAATTATTTAATTTAAAAAAGTTTAATTAAATAAATAATTAAATAATAATTTATATATAAATTAAAAAATTAATAAATTAAAATATTAATAATTATTATTAAAATATTAATTTAAAAAATATAAGCTATTTAAAAAATTTAAAAAAAATTATTTATTTATTTTATTAAATTATAAAATTTAATATTAATAAATAAAATTTTTAAAAATATTTAAAAGTTTAATTAACTAATTAAAAATTTTTTTAATAATTAAAAAAAATAATATTTTTTTATTTTTTAACTTTTATTAAATAAAAAAATTTATAAAATAAAAATATTAAATTTTAATTTATTATAAATTTTTATTATTTTTTTTATTTAAATTTATTATATTAGTTTTTAACTTTAAATTTTAAAAAAAAAAATTTATTTTTTATTTTTTTTATTTATATTTTTATTTATATATATTTTTAATTTTTTTATTTATTTATTATTATATTATTAATAAAAATATTAAAATTATATATAAATATATATAAATTTAATAAATTTTTTAATTTTTTTTTTATTATTTTTTTATTTAAATATTATAACAATATTATAAAAGTAAAAAATATATTTATTTATTAAAAATAACAAAAATATAATTTAAAAAAAATTTTATTTAAATTTTTTTATATTTTTTTATAATTATTTTAAAATAAAAATATATTAATTATAAAATTTAAAAAAAAATAAATAATTATTTAATTATTTTATTAATATTTTTAATTATAATATATAATATTATTTTTTTTATTTTTAACTATTTTTTAAATTTAATTTTTAATATATTAATAGTTATTTTTTTTTAAATAATTATAAATAAATTATATTATAAAAATAAAATAAAATAAAGTTTTTAATTAATATTATTTTTAAATATAAAATTAAAAAATAACTAAATTTATTAAAAATAATAATAATAATATATTTTATTTTTTATAACAATTTATATAAATAATTAATTTTTATATTTATTTTATTAATTATAAATTAAAATTTATATATTTTATTATAATATAACTTTATAATTTTTATTAATTTATAAAAACTATAATTTTTAAAATAATTTATTTTAAAAAATTTATTTTATAAAATTTATTTTAAAAAAACTTTAATTAAACTTTATAATTTTATTTATAACTTTATTTATAATTTTATATATTTTTATATAATTTATATAATATATATATATAATTTAGCTTTTTTTTTTTTTTTTTTTTTTTTTTTTTAAAAATCTTTAATTAATAAAATCAATAAATTAACTTTTATATTTTTTATAATTATAATATTATTTTCAAATTATTTTTTATTTATTAATAAATATTTAATTTAAATAAATAATTATTATTTATTTTATATAATTTATATATAATAAATAAACTATTTTAATTATATATTTAAAATAAAATTATTAATATAATATATTATTTATATTTTTAAAAAAAATGTTATTATTTAAAAATTTAAAATTAAATTTAAAAATTAATTAAGTTTATTTAATTAATTAATTATTATTTTAATTATTATTTTAATTATTATTTTAATTATTATTTTATTATTTATAAAATTTATTAATAATAAAAATAAATTTTATAAATTAATTTTATATTAATAATTTAAAATAATAAATTAAAATAATAATAATAACTTTAAATAAAAAAAAGAATTTATTATTAAATAAAATATAATTATTATATAAAAAATTTAAATTAACTTTTTTTATTAATAAATAATTATATTATAAAAATGATTTAATTTAATTATATTTTTTAAATATAGTTATAAAAACAATATTTTTAAAAAAATTTTAAATATTATTTTTTAATTTTATAATATAAATATATAATTTATATTTAAAAAATTTTCGTTTAAATTTAATAATTAATATATTATTTATTAAAATAAAATTAAAATAAAAATTAAATATTTTAAAAAATTTATTAGTAATAAAAACAAGTTTAATATTTAAATTTATAAATTTATTAATAAATTTAAAAAAAATGAAAATATTTTTTATAATAAAAAAAATTAAATATATTATTTATTTTTTTAATTTAAAAAACTTATTTTATAATTAATAAAAACTTATTATTAATTTATTATTTAATTATTTAATAATATTATTAAAATAATTTAAATATTAATTATTATTTATTATAATTTAATAAATTTTTATTTAATATTATTATAAACTTTTTAAATAAATAAATATTTATTAATTTATTTTATATTTTAATAGTTTTATTTAAAAAGTAAAAATATTTAAATATTAATTTTAATAATAAAATTTTTAAAGTTAATATTAATTTAAATTTTATATATAAAAAGTTTTATAATAAAATTGCTAAAGTTATTTATAATTATTAATAATTATTTAAATAAAATTAAAAAAATTAAGTTTTAAATATAATTAATTTTAAAAAAAGTTTTTATTTTAATAATAAATTTAATAAAACTAAAAAAAAAATTAAATTTTTTTAAAATAATAAATATAAAAAGTTAATTAATAATTAAAAAAAAATATATTAAAATAATAATATTTGTTTTAATTATAAAAAAAAAAATATATAATTAAATAATATTTTAAAAAAAACAATATATTAATTATTTAAAAAATAAAAGATTATAATAAATTAAAATTTAATAAATCTTTTAATTTTAAAAATTTAAAAAATAAATAAAATTAATATAAAGTTTTATATTAATTTAAATATTTATTATAATTAATTTAAATAATTTAAATAATTTATTAAGCTTTTTTTAAATTATATAAATATAAATTAATAAAGTTAATATTATAACTATTATTTTATATAATATTAAAATTTAAATTAATTTATTAATTAATTAATAAATTGTTTAAAAAATTAAATTTTAATTTAAAATTAAAATTATTAAATTAAAAAAATTAATATTATTAATTAATTATTATAATAAAATAATTAATAAAATAAACTAAATATTAAAAACTATTTTAAAAATAAATAAATATTGTTTTTTTAATTAAAAGTTTAAAATTATTAAAATTAATTATTAAATAATAATTAATTTATATTAATTATTAAAATAAAATATTTTAATAAATTATTAATATAAATAATTTATATAATTTAATAATATTTTTATTTTTATATAATTTTTTTTTATAATTATTATTTTATTAAAAATTAAAGTTAAAAAAATTATTAATTTAAAAATTTAATAAAATATAAATTAATATAATAAAATAAATTTAAAAATAAAAGTTAAATTAAAAAAAAATAATTTAAAATATTGTTATAAAATATTATAAAATAATATATTAATTAATAATATAATTTAAAACTTTAAAATTTAAATTATTAATATAAAAATTATTATTTAATTAAAATAAAACTATATAAATAATTTAAATTAAATTTATTAAAAAAAACTCGATATATTTAATAAATTAATTATAATTTAATATATTATAAAAATATTTAATATTAATTAAATAATTAATATTAATATTTTATATAAAAAATAATAAAAAATTTTTAATAATAAATTAAAATTATTTTTATTTAATAAAAATTTAAAATATATTAAATTAATAAAATAATTAATATTTAAAAAATTAATTTATTTAAAAAGATTTTTTTTAAAAATTTAATTAATTAAAATATTATTATTTTAATTTAGTTATAATATAGTTTTAAAATTTAATAATAAATTTAAAAATAATAATTTTTTATAATATTATATATTAATTTAATATATTTTTAAAAAAAAAAAAAAAAAAAAAAAAAAAAAAAAAAATATTAAAATAAAGTTTATTAAATTAAATATAAATTTAAATATAATATTTATTTTATTTATATTTAAATTTTATTTAATTAATAAAAAGTTATGTATTAATTTTTAATAAAAAAATCAATTTTTAAAAAATTAAATTATTTAAGTTTTCGATTTTAAAAATATATTATTTAATTATTATAAATTAAAAATATATTTAAAATTTAATATTATTAAAACTTTTAATTAATTATTATTAATAGTTAAATTTTATTTTTTAATTATATTTTAAATTAAATTAAAAACTTTTTATTAAATTATTTTATTATTTAATTTAAAAATAAAATTTATATAATAATAAAATTTTATTAATATTTAATTTTATAATTTATTTAATTAATTTATTAATTTATATATTAATAATATTTTAATTTATTTTAATAAAATTTTAAAATATTAAAAATAATATAAAACAATAATATATTATTTATATAAAATTAACTTTAAAAAAAATATTTATAAATTTTATTTTAAAATTATTATAATTAATTATTTAAATATAATTTTAAAAACTAATTAAAATATTAAAATAAATTTAAAAAAAATTAAAGTAATTTTAAATTAAATATTTAAATATTTTAAAACTATAATATCGATTTAATTATTTTTAAAATTTTATAATTTTATAAAAATATTTATTTATTATATTTATAATATTTTTAAATTATTTATATAATTATTAAAAAAAAACTATAAATAAAAATTAAAATTAAAATAATAAAAAGTTTTTAAAATAATAAAAAAGTTAATTATATTAGTTTTAATATTAACTTTTTTTTAATTTAAAGTTTTAATATATATTAAAATAAATATTTTATATAATATAACTAAAAAAATTATTTAATTAAAATAAAAAAATAATAAATAAAAATTTATTAATTATTTTTTAAAAACTATAACTTTATATAAATAAGTTTATTTAATTTAAAATTAAAAAATATTAATAATAATATAAACTTTTAAATATTATTATTTTAAATTATTAAATATATAGTTTTAAATAATTATTAATTATTAAATATTAATTTATTAATTAATTAAAAAAGCTTTTTTAATAAAATAAATTAAATAAATAGATTTTTTAAATAATTTTAACATTATTTTTTAATATAAATAAAAAAAAATAATGTTATAATTAATATATTTTTTTAAAAAATAACTAATTTATTAATAATTAAAATTTAAAAATAAAAAATAAAAACTTTTATATTTATTAAATTTAATATAATTAAAAATTTTATAACTATTTTTTAATTTATTAAAATTAAAATATTAATTATAAAAATATAAATTTAATTAATTTAATTTTTTAAAAAAATATAATTTAAAACTTAAAAAATTATAATAAAAAAATAATAATATTAAAAATTAATATAAATAAAATAATTTTTTTTTAAATTATTTTATTATAAAAAATATATAAACTAATATTAATAATTTATTAAAATTAAAATAAATTAATATAAATATTAAAAAAAAACTATTATTAGTTTTTTTTTAAAAAAAATATATATTAATATATTAACAATTGTTATAAATAAAAATATAATAAAAAAATAAAAATAAAAATTTTTAAATTATTATATTTAATATTTATATTATAAAATATTTAAAAATATATAATAATAAATAATAAAAATATATTTTTAAATTAATATAAATATAATTTTATTTAAATATTTATTAATAAATTTAATAAAATTATTGCTATTTTATTTAATTAAAAAATAAATAATATAAAAAAATTAATATTAAAATATTATTATATATTATATTATATTTTTAATATATTAAAAATTTAGTTTTTTAATAATATTAAATTATTTATTTTAAAATTTATAAAAATTTTAAATTTATTAATAAATATTAAATATAAATAAAATAATATTTATTATTTATAAATATAAAATATTATAAAAAAAAAAAATTATAATTTAAATTAAAAATTATATTTTTATATAAATAAATATTAAAATAATTAAAATATATATTTTTTATAAAAATATTTAAATTTTATTTATAATTTTTTTTAATATTTAATAATTAATATAATATTTTTAAAAATTAAAATTTAAAATAAAAAAGTTTTAAAATTAATTAATTTTTATTAATAAATAAATTAAATATATATAAAAATTAATTAATTAAATATAATAAATTTAAAAATTTATATATAAAACTATTAAAACTATATAAAAAAACAAAAAATTTTTAATTAATAAAAAATAAAAATTTTATTAATTTTTTTAAATATAATAAAAATATTTTTTATATAAAAAAAAATTTTAATAATATATATTTAATAATTTGTTTTAATTTATAATATTTTCAAATTATTTAAAATATTTTTAAATAATTAAAATATAATTATAAATTTAATTATATTAAATTAATTAAAAAAAAAACTTATTTTATATAAATAAATTAAAAAAATAAATATAATTTATTATTATAATAATTATAACATTATTTTTAATATAAATAAAAAAAAATAATAAATTAAATATTTTTTTAAAATAAATTAATTTATTAATAATTAAAATTTAAAAATAAAAAATAAAAATATTAATTTTATTAAATTTAATATAATTAAAAATTTTATAATATTTTTTAATTTATTAAAATTAAAATATTAATTATAAAAATATAAATTTAATTAATTTAATTTTTTAAAAAAATATAATTTAAAACTTAAAAATTATAATAAAAAAATAATAATAAATTTATAAAAAATTAATATAAATAAAATAATTTTTTTTTAAATTATTTTATTATAAAAAATATATAAACTAATATTAATAATTTATTAAAATTAAAATAAATTAATATAAATATTAAAAAAAAACTATTATTAGTTTTTTTTTAAAAAAAATATATATTAATATATTAACAATTATAAATAAAAATATAATAAAAAAATAAAAATAAAAATTTTTAAATTATTATATTTAATATTTATATTATAAAATATTTAAAAATATATAATAATAAATAATAAAAATATATTTTTAAATTAATATAAATATAATTTTATTTAAATATTTATTAATAAATTTAATAAAATTTATATATTTTATTTAATTAAAAAATAAATAATATAAAAAAATTAATATTAAAATATTATTATATATTATATTATATTTTTTATATTAAAAATTTAGTTTTTTAATAATATTAAATTATTTATTTTAAAATTTATAAAAATTTTAAATTTATTAATAAATATTAAATATAAATAAAATAATATTTATTATTTATAAATATAAAATATTATAAAAAAAACAAATTATAATTTAAATTAAAAATTATATTTTTATATAAATAAATATTAAAATAATTAAAATATATATTTATTAGTTTTAAATTTTATTTATAATTTTTTATAATATTTAATAATTAATATAATATTTTTAAAAAAATATTTAAAACTAAGTTTTAAAATTAATTAATTTTTATTAATAAATAAATTAAATATATATAAAAATTAATTAATTAAATATAATAAATTTAAAAATTTATATATAAAACTATTAAAACTATATAAAAAAACAAAAAATTTAAATTAATAAAAAATAAAAATTTATTAATTTTTTTAAATATAATAAAATATTTTTATATAAAAAAATTTTTTAATATATATTTTAATAATTTGTTTTAATTTATAATATTTTCAACTATTTAAAATTTTTAAATAAAAAAAATATAATTATAAATTAAATATATTAAATTTATATAAAAAAAAAAACTTATTTTATATAAATAAATTAAAAAAAATAAATAATAATTTATTATTATAATAGTTATAAATTTTATTATTAGCTAAAAAAATTAATAATAAATTAAAATTTAAAATAAATTAAATATTAAAATTAAAAACTTTTAATAAAGTTAAAAAATTATAATATTAAGTTTTATAAAAAAGTTATAACTTTAATAATATTTAATATTTTATAAAAAATTTTAAAAATATATTTATTATATTAAACTATTATTATTTAAATAAATTAATTAAATTAAAACTATTAATTAAATTATAAAATTAAATAAAAATAGCAGTTATAAATAAATTTATAAAAAATTATAAAAACAATAATAAAATATTTAATTTAAATATTAAAATTAAATTTAAATATTATATTTAATTAATTTTAATTTAATTTATATTAAATTTTTAATTTTTAAAAAAAATAATATAATAATTTATATAAATAATTAATTTTTATATTTATTTTATTAATTATAAATTAAAATTTATATATTTTATTATAATATAATTTTATAATTTTTATTAATTTATAAAAATTATAATTTTTAAAATAATTTATTTTAAAAAATTTACTTTATAAAATTTATTTTAAAAAAACTTTAATTAAACTTTATAATTTTATTTATCATTTTATTTATAGTTTTATATATTTATATATTTTATATAATATATATATATAATTTAGTTTTTTTTTTTTTTTTTTTTTTTTTTTTTTTAAATTTTTAATTAATAAAATTAATAAATTAACTTTTATACTTTTTATAATTATAATATTTTTAATAATATTTTTTTTAAATATATAAATAATATATATTATTTATATAAAATTAATAAAAAAAATATAAAATAAAAAATATAAAAAATTATTTTTAAAAAATATAAATAATTAATAAAATAAACTTTATTAATATTTTATAATTTATAATATTTTTTAAAAATTTATTATTTTTATTAATTTAATTAATATTTTTTATTTAAATTTTAAATATAAATATATATTTTATTATTTTTAAAAAATTTAAATAATAAATATTATTTTTTTATATTTTAACTTTTTATTTTTTATTTATATAATTTATATATTTTTATTAATATAAACTAATAATTAATATTATAGCTATTTTTATTTAATAAATTTATTTTTAATATTTTAAAACTTTTAAAAAATAATAAATATAATTAAAAAAAATAAAAATTTAAATATTAAAAAAATAAATAATTTAATTAAATATATTTTTTAAATAAAATATTAAAAAATTAATAAAAATTAAATTGTTTTTTTTTTTTAAATATTAGTTTAAATTTATTAAAACAAAACTAAAATTAATTAAATTATTTTTTATTAAATTAAAAATTTTAATTTATTAATTTAAATTAATTAAAAATTTTTAAATATTATTTTAAATTATTAAAAACTTTTAAATTAATATTATTTTTAATTAAATATAAATATATAAAAATAAAATTGCTTTTTTTATATATTTTTTTAATATATTTTATTTTAATATTAATTAAAATTTTAAATTATTTATTTATAACTATATATTTTAAAAAAAAATTTTAATAAATTATAAATTTATAATTATAATAAAAACTTTTTTTTTTATAATTTTTATTTTTAATTATAAATAATAAAACTAAATTTAATTAATATTATATTAAAAATAAAAAAATATAATTAAATAAATAAAAAAAAATTTAGTTTTATTTATTAATATTTATTAATATAATAATATATAATTTAAATTTATTATTTAAAATAAAAATTAAATATTTATATAAATATATTTTTATAAAATTTATATTTATAAATTTAAAAATTTAATTAAAAAAATAAAATAAATTTATATAAATATTTATTTTTTAAATTTATTATTTTTAATAATAATAATAAAAATTATTAATATATTATTTTAATAAATATTTAAATTTATTATATATATTGTTTTAATTTTATAAAATATATTAAAAAAAATAAAAATAAAAATTTTAAAATATTTTAAAAAATATATTATTTATATTTTTTTAAATTTTAATTTTTAATAAATTTAATTTTTATATTTTTATTTAAATAAACTAGTTATTAATAATATATTTATATAAATATTTTTTATATTATAATATTATTAATAAATTTTAATAAAATAAATAAATTATTTAATAATAAAAAAAATATAATTAATAATTTTTTTTTATATAATTATATAAAAAATTATAAAAAATTATTAAAATATATATTATTAAAAATTTAATTTATTATTTACAACTATTTTTTAATATAAATTAAAAAATTTATATAAAAAAAAAATAACTATTTAAAAAATAGTTAAAAAAATTAAAAAAACTAAAAAAAAAAACTTATTTTTAAAAAACTAAAACTTTTATTTAAATTTAATATAAATTTTAATTTATTAATTTTTTTTTTTTTTTTTTTAAATAATAGTTTTAATAATATATATAATTTTTATTTAAAAAAAAAGATTTTATATTTAAAACTAAATTTAATTATTATAAATTAATAAAATTTTTATTTAATATATATTTTTTAATTTATTTTTTTTTTTTTTTTATTTTTTAATTAATTATAAAAATTAAATAATAATTTATATTTTAAAATTAATTATTATAAACTATTATTATTTAATTATAATATATAAAAATATAAAACTAATATTAATTATAATTATATTATAACTTTTAAATATTTTAATAATAATTTTTATTAATAAAACTTTTTATATATATATATATATATAAAAATTTAAAATAATTTATAAAGTTTAAAATTTATTTTTAAGTTTTAAAATTTTATATTAATTTATATATATATTTTATAAAAAAAAATATAACTAAAAAAATTATATATAAATTATTTATATATATATATATATAAAATTTATAAATTTTATAAATTTTAATAAATTTTTATATTTTTTATTTATTTAATTATTTAATAAAAGTTTTAATTTAAGTTTTAATTATATATATTTAATATATATATATAAATTTTATTAAATTATTAATTTAATAATTTTAAAATTAAAAAAATAAAAAATTAAAAAAATAAAAAATTTAATTTTAAATATAATTAAAAATTTATATTAATAATTTTAAAAAAAATAAATTAATTTAATATAATATTTTTAATTTATTATTTTTATAAAATAATAAAATTAAAAATAATATAAAATAAATATAAAAACTATTAAAAAAATTAATAAAATTTTTTTTAAAATTTAATAATAAAAATAATAATATAAATTAAAACTATTAATTAAATTTAATTTTATTAAAAAATAAATTTATTAAAAAAAATTAAAATTAAAAAAAAATAAATTAAATAAATTTTTAAAATTTATTAATAATTATTTTATAATTAAACTATTTTAAAATTAATTTTTTTTATAAAAACTTATTATTTATTTTTATATTTAATATTATATTATATATTATAAAATTTTTTATAATAAAAAATTATATTAATTTATATAATAATTTTTATATTTATTTATATTTTAATTATTTAATTTATAAATTTATATTATTTTTATATATTTGTTTAATTTATTAAATAAAAATATATTAAAAATAATATTATTTTATTTAAAAAAAATTAAAATAATATAAATTATATTATTGCAAAAAAAAATTATATTAATTAAATTAGCAAAATTTTAAATTTTTTATTTTTTTATTTATTAATTAATAAAAAAATAATTTTTTATAAAAAAAATATATAATATTATAAAAATTAATACTTTTAATATTAACTAATTAAATTGTTATATAATATTTATAATAATTTTATTATTTTAACATTATTTCGATTGCTTTTTTAAACTACTGTTATTATTGCTTCAAATCTTTAGAAATGATTTTCTATAGCTGTGGCTAGTTCTCTAAAGTGCGTTGTGTGTGTAATGTACGCTTCGTTTCAATATCTAGGCTAATGTTTATGTAGTCTTTCCCACCTACATCTCAGTATGTTAAGGATGATCTTCAGAAAAACACAATACAACATTATGCCACGCTATCCGTCATAACCTTACCTAGTTTCATTACTTCTAAACTCAAATTCTTACTACCCGTCTTTCGAAGTCCCGTTCATACCCTGGGAAACCTCTCCCAAAATTAGATCAGGAATAGTAATATAAGATCTGACATTCGCGGGGTTGAGAAATAGAAATACTCAGCCCACGTAAACCCACCGCATTTAATATATAAATACACTGCCTGCCCGTCTGACACGTCGCCAGTGACGTGGTGACCGCGATACCTCATCTTTCCCCCTTGCTTATATGATACGTCTTAAACAATCGAATTCCACCCAGAACAAAAAGGCGTCGGTCATCCAAGCAATTCCAGGCCACAATGCCTACTTACTTACTTAGTCACTGCCATACGGTACAACTCATAATTAATCCTGGGATCCAAGCTTAATCGAAGCACATCTGAGAGCCACGGTATTTATATTGATTTCTACATATAATGTTGATACACTCATGATATCTTAGGAACCGACTCAAATTGGTCTCTACTTATACAAATTAATATTCTTTCGTCTCCTATCCCATGGAAAGAGTCGGAGTAGTCACCAAGGTCGTCGTGATGACTGATACTGTGACGATAGGCGTCGTATTAGTCCACACCTCCGGGGTATAAGTAGGGGCAGACGCCGGCGGCGCGCCGTAAACACTCGTCAGCGACGCGAGATCCGCCCCGGAGGCCGCCTGGTACACAGGCTGCGCGGGTATCTGCGCGCGGCGCTCGTGCTCGCTGCCGCCTTCGATCTCGTCGCGCTTCCTCGCCAACCCGCCCTTGGCGCACGAGAGCTTGGGCCCGCCGGCCGAGACGATGGCGCGCTCGATGCACCCGGCCTTGATGAAGAAGTCGATGTAGAACCAGACGTGGGCGTATTCGGTGTCTGTCTCATCAACGTAGTCCCACCCCGTCACAGCACCGCAGCCGTCTTCTTGCTTCTTCAGCCCGGCGCCGCCGTCCGTGGACCACTATAACCGCTGGAGTTAGTAATTACTCTTTTGCGTAGTTCTACAACTCTCGAAACATGCTCCCGAAACATACCCCTGAGACATTTCGGGAGCTCTTAAGTTACTAGAAAGGGAAGAAAATGACGCCAGCGGTAACTCACGTGGTTGATGTTGTAGATCTCGATCTCGTACGCGAAGCCCGCGTCCCAAAGCTCGCAGTCCGCCGTCGGCGTTACCACCACCACCACCGTCGATGTGGTCGTCGTCGGCGGCGGCGTCACCGTGGTCGTGATGGTGACGACGCTGGGCGGGCTGGTCACGCCCCAGACCGAGTCCCAGTAGGACGCCTCGGCGGATATCGCCGCCGTGATGTCCGCGTAGGCGTCGAACGTCGCGGGCCAGGTCTCGGCGTCGTCGCTGGCGATGTAAATCGTCGCGAGATAGGCCGAGTCGGAGCTCGAGGACGACGAGCTTGAGGAGTTCTCGTCATCGGGGTCGCCACCACCGCCGCCACCGCCGCCGCCGGAGCCGAAAACCCCTGGAGGACAGAAGGGGCAGCCGGGATCGCAGAAAAGGAAGCCTGTTGGAGATGAACTGTCAGTTCCTGATTGATGGAGGTAATACAGTAATAGATAAACATGACAAGGAGCAAACGAGAGGATGCCAAACGAGAGGATGCCTTCTTACATGTTGTACCACATCCAAGGCAGCCAGGCTTAGCCGTTGGACCTGGTGGCCCCCCCGAAGTCCATTTAGGGGTGTGGGGGTTCAGTTTTGGGTCTGTGGTCGAGGGTACCGTTGTAGGGTACGGGTTAGGAGTGACTTTACTTGTCACTGGCGGTAAAGTGGTACCTCCCTTGACAGTCGTGGTGCCTCCGAGGGTTTCTGTTTGGGGAGGAGGAGAGTAAGTCTCAGTTCCCCAGATGATTACTCCTGTCGCGGAGCTTGTGGTGGTCTCCGTGGCGCCGATGATAGTAGTAGTGCCACCAACAATTCTTCCATGATCAGTCAGCTACAGGTACGGATAAATGGACGAAACGGCCAGTAAAAATTAAGGGATTACTTACGGGTAGATCGTAATGTCGAAGGGATCTGGCTGAATCGAACTTGAGAGAACGATGGTTCCGCCCGTAGATGAACCTGACGGAAGAGTCACACCCCAGACCGGAATTGCTGTAGTCGTAACTATGAATCGATAATTTGGGTCAGCAACTAGAGCGCGATGGTAGTGACGACGGCAGAAGAAAGAAGCAGGGTCACTTACCGGGTGGGATGGTGATGACCGTCAAGTATGATATGTATACATACCACGGTTCCGTCGTTACCGAGCCGTCGGCACCTGTGCTCGTCGTTGACGTAAGGCTCCCGTACGAGACAGTGGTGGTCCAAGGAGGGAACGTGATTGTGGTGGGGGTGGTAAGAGGCAGCGGTGGCCAGACCAACGTTACTCCCGGTAGAGCAGTTACCACTGGTGTTGCTGAACTCCAGATGTCCGGGTTGACATAGATCGTTGAGGCACTCGGGTCGGTTGAGCTGCCAGACCCGTTATCTTCACCGTCTGTACCCGGATCTGCTAGATCGATAGCCCAGTCGGCAGTTCCCAAGAAAGTCAGGCCCTCGTATAGCTCTGTACGCACTGCCTTGTTTGTAGAGTTCATATAGGCGACCCATTGGGTACTGTTCCAAACCATCATGTTAGAATAAGATGCTGAGTCCCATAGGAGGTCCGCGGACGGGTTCTCAGAGCTGATCAGGTTGATCTCGTAGTCTGCGAGGTATCCCGCCGTTCCAGTACAGATACCCGGTTCGGCGCCAGAGTCCGGGCCGACATACGTGCACAGCTCGGTCCAGCAGCCGGCCTCGGTCATCTCGAAAGACCGCCCGTAGTCCGTGACTCCGACGGCGATCATGTTAGAGGGAACGCCCGCCTTAGTGACCATCGAGAGAGCATTGATAGTCTCGGTTAAGTTGACATGAGATCGCAGGCAGTTTCCTCCCGAGCAGCCCGGGTCGGAGAATGCGTTGCCGTAGTCCCATTGGCCGTGCAAATCGTAGGTCATGAAAACGATATAATCGACAACCTGACTCATCGCCTCGATGTCGAAGTACTGCAGGTACCAGAACGAAGCTGGAGCGGTAAACGAGATCGTTTTGCCGGAGGGCAATGCATTCTTCAATAAGTAGAGGAAAAGGAAGTAGCCAGTACTGTCAGCCTGTGTGCCCGCTGGTATACCGGGAATATCGGGCTCATCTGGATATTCCCTATCACGTGTGTCAGTAATACTAGGAGATGACGAGATTGAGATGGAGATATCATAGATTTTTTTCAACTTACCAGTCCCAGTCGATACCATCAAGATCATATTCCTTCACAAAGTCCACAACGCTGGCAACCAAAGCGTTGAGGTTGGCCTCAGTGCTCACGGCGTTTCTCATAATCATATAAGTACTAGGGTCGGTACAGAAAGCCCAGCCTCCGAACGATACTATGCGCTTGACACCTTGGAGGCCTTGCAAATATGGAAGTTGGGCACTAATATCAGTAATGTTGACAGAAAAGTCAGCGTTCAAGGTAGCAAACGACATATGGATATGCGTGAATGCGGTGGTGTTGATATCTGCAACCGACGCCTTCAAACAAGGACGCGACCAATCGTATGCTTCAAAGTAGCCAATCTTGAAATAGGAGGCTGGTGCGGACGACGTGATGATTTCGGTGCCGCAATTTGATATGCAACCGTTCTGGTTTGGAGCCGCAGTTCCCGGAGCCCCGGTACTAGATTCTGAGATCGTGCAGAACTCGGACGTCGTGCCGCACTGGCCTACATTAGCACATTATGGTCAGTATGATATTCTTTTGAAAACGATTCTTAAAAGACAATTGCTATTTACCCCTATAAAGAATTCATGTCAGCGTTTTCGTCTGATGAAAGATACGAACCTATGTTACGGGATAGATGGAACTCACCAGATATCGCAGCAAGCGTTCAGCGGGCACTCGTTGATAGAAGAGAAGTTGGTACCACCCGGCAAGATGGTCGTGCCGTTGACCTGAGGGCCGCAAACAGCGTTGGCAACGTTTGAGGGCTGCGGAGCGTAGCCGGAGCTAAGACAGATAGTGTAGCCTGCCAGAAGATCCGAGCAGCCGTACCAACCCCACGTGTTCGCGTTCCAGGTTTCGATATCATCTACGGTAATATCGTAGCTGGCAGCGAGAGACGAGCAAGAGTCATCCTTTATGACCGTGTAGGTGTAGCATGTCCCGTTCGAGTAGGGCGAGGGCGTGTAATCTGGCAATGTCCCAGAGCTACAGCACACATGCTGGCCGGCTATGAGGGTGGAGCACAAAGTTGAACTGGGATTGTATTCTGTAAATTGTGCAGGTGTGATGCCGCACTCGGCGGCAAGCGTTGTGCAGGTGTCTTGCGCAACGACCTGAACGGTGGAGCACGTGGCCCTGATGCCTAGCTTGCCAGCGTCGGATTGAGGAAAAGCGGCTCGGTTTGAGATTATTGAGGAATTAGACGAGGGGATGGTGCTGTTGACGGCAGATGAGTTGCTCCCCATCCGCGAGGGGACAAGGTAAGAAACTTTCTGCCACGCAGTATCGACAGTTGCGCCCACACTGGTGACGCAGGTGTTATTCTTCCACGACTGGACCGCGTGCTGAGCAGCAGATAGATCTGAGTTGGTGCTGATGTAGATTCCCATGGAGTAACGTGCCGAGTGGTTCTCACAGAGCTGCACTAGGAGCTCTTCAGGCAATTTCCCCTCGCCCTGCACATGGGTACTGAGTTGGGTGATGACAGAAGAGACGAGTCCTTGGTTGGTGAGCCTTGAGCCGGCGTATATGCCCACGGCAACAGAGCCAGACATTGCGAAGTTAATTGTCTCATTGCAGCCGGCGCCGGTAAGGGTAGAGTAAGCCTCGAGCTGCTTCAAAGCAGCCACCACTTCGGCAACAGACGCCGAGGAAGACCCGGAGGACCGGAGCTCTAGGGATGAATTCGTCTCCTTCAGGGAGACGCCACTGTGCACACATGTCTCGTTCGCAGCTGGGGCAGAGATATCCGCCAGGTTCGCAGTACAGGCCGCGATGCTAACGGGCGAGCTGGAGTCGTTGAGCGGGTTGATGAGAGCGAAGTCCAATAGTAGGGTACCGTCGCACTTTGCGAAACGATCGAGACTGTGGTAGACATACCACTGCTTCGGGTCGGCAGTGCACGGCAGGGGACAGCTCCGGCCGAGGGCTAGGTCGACCTTACGCGAGTAGTTGCCGGCTAGGATGGAGGCCTTCAGAGCGCTCAAATCCGGTGTAGACGTAGCCAGCGGCGCTGCACGGGTAGGAATTGGTGAATTACTCAACAGCGCTTGCACCGAAGAGGCGGCCCCGGGGCTCAAGGCAAGAGCGCCGTGGATGAGCCCGGTGATGGTCACTGCAATGAAAGACACCATCGTGATTCGTCCCATGGGGCAGCCCGGGACTGGCGAGAACAGAGTGAGGGAGGGAGTGGCGTGTTGGACAGAAGCCTCCGAGAACGCAGAAGCGTAAAAGGTCCCTCCCTCTATATGTGAGAATCTGCTTGGGCGCCATCGAAGAGTCGGGTTGCCATCGCCTGCGTGTTAGCCAGGAAGCACGTACCTGATACTTCACGGCTACCTCCGTCCATGGAAAACACGTGCTAACGAGATGACGGCCAACGGCTCTCCACCGACTTGGTTCGGCCTGCGTGGAGACGATGACATACCAGGGATAGATCAGGGGTATTCCTCTTTTTGCTCGATGACCCCTGGCCATTCGCCCCTCCGGCCCCCAACCGCCCACATGGCGCCCACATGGGAGAAGAGGCGCGTGATAAACGAAAATAAGTGATACTGCATGTAGCCCTATGACCCTAGCGTCTCCGGAGTCTTGCTGCATGAATGCGGCGTATTTCTATATTGTACGTGATCGTATGCTCTAGATGCGCCAGTCGTACGCGTCAGGACCATAGAAGCTTGTAGACGGTAATCAATAGCGTGATCCTTCTTATACCAATTGTCAAAAAATTCTAGCTGACGGGGAAGATGTGGTGTACGCTTGCGGAAGTTCGGGATCGCGAAGCACTCTATTCATGGAATCATGACAAGGGTGGCACTAGAGTCGGGTCCTTTCATCTCGGCGGTTCTAAAGCCCACGGCTGCACGGGGGCCCCGGCCGAAGCCGAATACTCTTATGTCTCGTTAGCAGTTCTTGTCTCGCGCGAGCGGCGATGTGGTATACCCAGGTTAGGACCTAGCACATGCAGGCAACCAAAGCGGCGTTGGTCTTGGCTGCGAATTTCTGAGCCATCTATACATCTATCCCCCGCCTTCGTCCATTTGCCGACTTGGTCGTTTCTGACTTCGTCCAGTTGCCATCCTCACCTCTCTCATAGGCGCCATGATGTTCTCCCGGCCGTCGACCCTCTTGGCATCGGCCTGCCTGCTCGCCGTCTGCCATGCAGGCGTGATTCTACGATCTGAGCTCGTTGAACTACCCAGCGCCAATGCAACTCTCCTACCCCGGGTTCATTTACCTAACCCAGTGGTTCCTGCGCAACCTAAGACCACAAGTCTCTTCACACTTGGAGATGATGCCAGTGCCGATTGGAGTTGTGTCTCAAAAGAGGCCACGTTCGACTCCTGGCTGGCGGAAGTGGCCAAGCTCCAGACTGCGGCCGCGACGGCCTTTGGAAATTGGCAGACCGATGGGGGATCTCGCCTCTTACTCACTGCCTGGCTAGGCATCAAATTCGATAAGAGCACAGTAACTGTTGATTCTAGCTCTACAGCAGCCTTTTCGGCTGTGCAAGGTACAATTCGGCCGGTCGATATTTGTTGAGTATCTCACTAATCCCCATGGACTAGGACGTCTCGCTGGTATCTCACAATTCCTCAATGGCGGCGGTGTCGCAAGCCCGCTAACCAATCAGCCGCCGTGGCTACTTTGCGGTGATTCCTGGGGAGCCCTCACGCCTTGGGACGAACCAGTTAAAGACCACGATGGCGATTTCATTCCCGTCGGAAATGACTTCCTAACGGTTTCTCAAGCGTTCCCGCTACCTTTCGCGGCATCTAAGTCAACTAGCCCGGGTCTTCAAACCTACTGGGTTGATATACTGGATGCCTATCTCTGGGACTCGCTTCAGCTGTGCCAGAATACGAAACGATACGCGGCGACATCCAAGCGCCCCTATACCAGCCCCAACCCGCAAGTGAAAGCAACCGGGTTTGACAGGTTTCCCTTCTTCTGTGATCGTTCTTTCTCGCCCACGACCCAGAGCCCAGCGAGCTCCCTACATTCCATGTCCAGTCTCGCGAACGCCATCTCGTCAGGCACATATCCTGTGCAGCCATTCGCCCCAAAGGGCCTCGACCAGTGGGTTCCCCTCAGCGGTACGCTGTACCATGAACTTGTGCATATCACCGATTCTGCGCAAACCTCGGGCGATCCCTACTACAACTTGGTAGCAGCCTCGAAAGCCTCTATCAACAGCGACCAGGCGACCAGGTTGACGGTCACCAACAACGCGGAATCTTACGTGTTCTTCGCGATGGCAGCTTACATGTATCAAAACCCACCGAGCGGTACACCTGCTGTGCTTTGGCTCAACGGGGGCTATCCAATGATCGCTACAGACGCCATTACTAAGTATACGTAGAATCGAGTGAAGCCTCGGACAACTGTTAATTTGACAATGAATGCAGATGCCACCCAAGAGGGTTCCAGAGGCTAGTGACAGGGAATTGAGTGCGAGGGGGTTACCTTGGATAGTTCACTAGCTGTTGCGATATACTGTACCTACACTATAATTGATTTTCGTTTTCGGATCTTGTATTCCAATCCCGCCTGTGTGAACATGTCCCCCATAATTATCGATTCCACTGTTGGCTGGCCTGACGTGAGCGTCCTATACTTCATGTAGGATTAACCCGAGATTCCGAAGTTCGACGTGAATCTACAGCACACTTCATAGCACCTAGTAATTATAGTGGGTTTCACGCATATATTGGGGGCGCGTGAACGTGAGCGTGTTGGGCTGATCTCCGAGGCGAAGCCCTTGCGAAAGCGCTCCGTATAGTAGCGTAGAACTACCCAGGCTAGCAAACTAAAACAACACCAATAAAACATTTAATTGTGGCAAGTTCCGCGGAGCGAATGAGTCGACGGTGCTTCGAGAAGTGTGTTGTAGAAGGAAGGGTTACATAGTTCCATTAAATCGGTACCAAAAATAGTTACCTAAAATAGTCACATAAAATGGCTAGTGACCGTAGCGCGAATGCGAAAAAAAATCGCGCTCTCTAGTCCCAAACTTTTCCAGATGCACGACAGAGAAGCCTCACGAGCGCGTCCAAGGTCTGATGCAGGTTATGTAGTTATAGGTATTACATAAGAAGTTCGGGGAAGGCCTTATGACTCAAAAGCTTGCCTCGCGAGGCGCAGAAAACAGCCTCGACAACATCGTCCGAGCCGAGCGGCTTGCTCTTTCACACGTACGTAATCATCTCACATACAGAATACCTACTTAGTATGTAGGTAATCATCAACCCCTGCTCGCACGAGAGGCACAGCAGCTCCGTCCATATCACATGCATAGTATCTCCGTCTGTGCTAGATCCTTTAGCGATACCTTGTCTCCTTAGACAGGGATGTATGCTTTTTTTTTTCAATAAAGAATTTTGACCGTCAAAGGTGGTGAGACCCAACATCTGATGGATAACACTAACGGCCTCTTTCCGACTCTCCCTATAGGGAAACATGGATAGCTAAAAGTTGTCCTATGAATAGCCCTAGATGGATGGTCAGACTAATGCAGTCCCTTGTCGTTAGCAACAGGCAATCAAGAAACGCCGAAATTGGATGTACGCCCGAGTGTGCGTAAATCTCACGATGCTAGGTTCTAGGGGGCCCGAAGACACTCTGAAGTCACTTGCACATCGCAGGACCTGGACGGTGTCCTCAGAACCTTTGGCTAGTGGATGTCGACCATGCTGAAAATACACAAAAGCCTCTCCGATTCTACTGCCACCTCCTTTGGTAGTCTCCTGCTCCCATCCCGTCGCGCCGCCGCAAAGGAAACCAGGACATCACTTGCACCTCCAGTGTCGGTGTTACCAGGACTATGAAGTTCTCCAGCTTGGCTCTCTCCGCACTCGCCCTCGGCGCTGCGGAGGCGTACCTGGTGTCTCCCGATGGGACAGCCGCTCCGGGTGCCTCCCAATACTGCACCGCCTGGGTGCAAGACTCGTACCTGTTGACGTGCGCCATCATAGAAGAGTACTATGGCATGACACAGGCTCAGTTCATAGCATGGGCGAGTACCGTATCTCCCCACGACGATAGTGGTATGCGTTGCTAACACCAGACACAGAACCCAAGCGTCGCGTTGCTAGGTGATTGTACTATGGTCCAAGGGCTATACTACTGTGTCGAGATTAACTACCAGGTCCTTACTACTGTAACGACCAGTGTACCGACGTCAACTACGACGACGACGTCTACTACCTCGACGTCTACTGGTACCGCTGTTACCACACCGTCGCCCGTGCAGAGCGGTATAGCGGCCAACTGCAACAAATTCCTGCTCGTCACATCGGGGAACAGCTGTAGTAACATATCCACAACCGAGGGAATCGCTCTCGCTGACTTCTACGCCTGGAATCCAGCCGTGGGCAGCACCTGTGCGACCCTGCTGGCTGGCGACTACGTCTGCGTCGGCGTATCTGCGACGCCCACTAGCACGGTTTCCTCGCCCACGGCCTCACAGACCATCGACATTCCGACACCACAGCCCACGCAGGCGGGAATGACGGCCAACTGTGACAGCTTTGCCATTGTGGATAGCAGCAGCGACACGTGTTCGAGCATCGCGTCCGCCGCTGGCATCACGCTTGCGGAGTTTTATGCGTGGAACCCGGCCGTCGGCAGCACCTGCTCGAACCTGCTCCTCGATTATTGGGTATGCGTAGGCGTCGCCGACTCAGGCGCAACCACAACAACAACGACCTCGGCACCAACGTCCACCACCTCCTCGACAGTAAAGACAACGACGACCACATCAACCACTACGTCTACCACTTCTTCAACAGTGAAGACAACCACAACTACGTCAACCACAACCACCTCTACCACGTTCTCAACAAAAACAACGACGACGACGACAACAACGACAGGGAACGGGATTGCTACGCCCTCGCCGATACAGACTGGCATGGTGAGCAACTGCGACGACTTCTACTTCGTGCGGAGCGGCGACGGCTGCGCGAACATTGCCGCGGCGGTAGGAATTGCCCTTGCCAACTTTTACGCCTGGAATCCGGCAGTCGGATCCACGTGCGCGGGGCTACAAGCCAGCGTATACGTGTGCATCGGCCTCCAGGGCTCCGCGCCCACACAGACCATCACCGCGCTCCCAACAACCACAACCACGGCGGGCAACGGCATCGCCACGCCGACGCCGGTGCAGGCGGGCATGGTCAGCGACTGCGACGCCTTCTACTTCGTGCGCAGCGGCGACAGCTGCGCCAACATCGCCTCCGTCGAAGGCATCACGCTGGCCAACTTCTACGCGTGGAATCCGGCAGTCGGGTCGACGTGCGCGGGGCTCCAGGCCAGCGTGTACGTCTGCATCGGGCTGCAGGGGTCGTCGCCCACGCGCACCATCACGACGCTGACGACGGCTACGACGACGGGCAACGGCGTGACTACGCCGACGCCGTACCAGGTAAGTTTCGCTCACTCTTGATTACTCCTTTTTTTGGTTTAAGGCTCATCGGCTGACCCTTTGAACTCGTAGACGGGCATGGTGACCAACTGCAACAAATTCCACCTCGTCGTCAGTGGGGATCAGTGCTCTACTGTCGCTTCCAACGCGGGTATTACTTTAGCCAATTTCTACGCGTGGAATCCGGCTGTGGGGAGTACTTGTGCCTATCTGGACCTGGGCGACTACGTTTGCATTGGCATACTGTGATAAGTAGATCGTGGTAATGTGTTCTGGTGTCAGAGGGAAGCTGAATTGCCAAATGTATCATATCATCCCGAGCTTAAAGATCCATAGTTGAAATTGTATAAAGATTTTGAAGTGAAATCTTAGCTGTGAGTGAGAAGTCCAACAGGTAGCTTTCCCCGGATTTCCAAAATGTCTTGCTGCGTCCTGGATGACCAGCTAGCTAATACACCGTTGGTTCGAATAAGCTTTGAATAGCGTGACGGACTAGTACAGAGGGATTCTTGGCCAACACGTGGTATTGTAAGCCAAGGCTTGGCCTCGCCTTGGTAGACGGTAGATGAGTTTCTAAGATTTGTCTTACTTCCGTGAATCCGTAAAGACTGGGAATTTCGATGGTTTACAGATATACAGTAATGCTATCGGCTAACTACTTCCAGAAATAAATGTGAGGAAGGTAACCCCACTTTTTGAATAAGAGGAGCCAGGTAGGTACCCGCTACTATACTTTAATATTCTAATAATACATAATTGAAATAGTTACAGTATAGTATTCATCCATACCTAGCTTTTCTTAATTATGCAGTAATTAAGTTTATTTATATATGTCTAAAGTCATTATCGGTAAGGTTATTTAAGTTGGCGTATAGTCCTTGATAGTTGTGGCGTAAGTAATCTGTGGCTCCTTTTTCTTAAAATAGTAGAGTTGCCTCAGGAGAGCAGGGGTGGGTTACCCTCACCTTGGCTATATACTCGCTCGGACATCTGTCAGACCCATCGTCCGGCGCACCTCCTGGTTCCTAAACAATCGATCTAGGAGTCTACGAAACAGGAGGGTTTATAAGGTCCTCCTTATTAAATTTCATCATGGCTATGTCCAACCTCAAATCTGGCTCCAGTGTCAACGGGGCCCTGGCTGGGATGATTCCAGACGTGTGGCACAACATCCTAGACCAGGTAAGCAGTATCGCCGCTCCGCAACGTGTACCACGTCTGATGAACCATGGTACAGATAGACAGCCGCAGGGATCTGTGCAGCGTCTCTCTAGTGTCGCGCACTTGGTACGCCCTAGCCGTGCCCCATTTATACAAGGTCGTCCCGTTAGTGATGCAGGCTGTCGACGAGATGAACTGGTTCGAGCAAGTTGACCAGGACCTCTGTGTGTTCGCTCAATCTTTGTCGTCCAGACTGCTAGACCCCTGGAACGAGCATCTGAGGAATGCGGTGCATGAGCTAGAATTCGGTTACTTCAACGGAGCGGTTGTAGATGATCTAGAGCAGCGATTAGTTGCCCTGGTCGATTCTCTCCCGAATCTACAGCGCATCAAGTATGTCGCATCACGAGATCCTAGACCGGACAATGTATGTGAAGCTGGCTAACGGTCACTATAGGGTAACGGGTTGCTTATCACAAGATGTCTTACGACGACTTGACGGCCATAGCAAGCAATTATCACTATCCTTGCTCCGCGAAGATGGCAAACGAACCGTCGAAGGCGAGCTTCGCAGTGTCCTTGCCCTCGCAGCTACCGTGGATCCTTTCGACGAGTCCAGAGGACCGAACAAAGATGTTTTGGGTGTGCAAGCGCTCCTCTTCGCTTGCCCAAACCTGAAATCGTTCTCTCTTACTACTCGTTTGGCCTACGGCGGATGCGTCCCCCATATTCCCCCTTCAGAAACGGTGTATTCCTTTCAATTTTCCAGCGACGACAAACCTTTCCCGGCGTTGGAAGATCTATCACTTAACGGGTATCGACTCGGCCTGAACGAAGGGGAGCACTGGGTCGAAAAGGTGCAGTGGTCCAAACTGAGATCGCTCAGCCTCGGACCTCAGAACACAACATCCTTCTTGCAGGTCGTGAGCAATCGGGCCACTTTCCTGCGAGATCTTACAGTTCAGGTCCACCCGGACGACGCCCGGGGGCAGCCTTTGCTAGAGGAATTTCTGACAAAAAACTCCTCGTTGGAAAGTCTGACCGTTAAAGGGTACTACGTCTCACCGCATGTACTCGGATTACACGCCGGTTTGAAGCACTTAAGCCTACACTCGTTCGAGCCTCAGGAAAAGTCACAACCGAGGCCCGTTTTTTCTCATGTGCAACTCCAGGAACTTGATGCTAGTTGCCCTTGCCTCGAGACACTAGAGATTGACCTCCATCGGGACGGCACATGGGTGAGAATCAAAATCATACCCTAGATAATATGCATTGGTGCTAACGTAACGCTGCCACAGCCCGAACCCGAACTTAAGACACTGGCAACGGGATTCAAGAACCTGCGCCGCCTAACACTTCACCTGGAGCTAGGAATCGCAGGCGTGGCGCTGCGACAATTGCCAGGCGGGTTTGCGGAAGAAACCGCCGACTTGGTTGAGCCCGTCTTGACCGAGGGCTCCGCAAGAGAGATGGGAAGACAGTTCTTCGAATGGCGGTCGTCGTCTTCGTCATCGTCGTGGTCGTCGAAGCTGAGCCTCCTTGTCCTCAAGACCGGCGAGCCCCTCCGGCGATTCCCGCAGTGGGAGCCGGCATTCGGCAGATTCGAGCGGATGAATGCAGATACGGTCGAGGTCCACTGGCCCATTGGTCCGGAGTACGAGCCTAAGGTCGTTTTCTTTCCTCGGGATCCCTTTTCGCAGTTCTGATGTGGCTATCTGGATGGTTTAAGTGAGGATAGACCATTGTAGACACACTATGCGCCCAGTCAAGCATGAGTCTAATCATGCCTGGCTCGCCAGAGAGAGCGAAGAAATCTGACGTTGTTAACCTCTGGGTCTGCCGATATGGAGTTCAGCAGCAGCTTCGGGAAGTCTCCTGGTCATATACTGCAAGAATATAGACACGATATAAAGCGGAGTATCGATAACTAGTTGCGTGTTAGAAGGAAGCCACCATCGTGTTAGACTGCCTTGTGGGTAAGAACAGAAGAGGCCGTTCGTTAAATATGTATTCACGACGTGATGAATTTAGCGCTGGTTGGAAAGGAGCAAAGGCTTGAAGTACCGCTGTCTTGCAACTAACGGAGCAATATATGTCATGTTTATAGATCTTGCAACAAGACAAGCATTGGTAGTATCAACTAACTACTTCGGTCGTATGGTGCTCAGTTCACCTCTGACTATGCATCCGGGCTGTGGTGGCTAATGGGAACAATGCCGGTCCTTGTTCCACAGTAACATAGTATGGGGGGAGGTATGAGAATACTGGGATAGCTGTTGTATCAGAAATGGAGGAGCCATGGTATAAGACCAGCTCTTTTGGTTCATCATAAGGTGCTTCTAGGATTACTCGCAGTTAGATTCGCATAGGACGCCATAATATCCAAAAGACACGAGTGAAGTTTGGTTAGACATATGTATGATACACGGACCAACTCAGTCAACCGTCAGGGTTTGGAACGTGACTAAGGGGTGACATCTAGAGGAAACAGCGCTATAAATAATACGAAGACTGTAACTACCCTCCTGAACTCCTGCTCCTGTCATGAAACTATTCGTCAAATTTATCGCAGCCCTAGAGGCTTGGGTCAAAATATTCCCCATCGCCCTCGCTCTTTCTGATTGCTCTGTTTCGAACCCCTCTTCGCCCTCGCTTGTTCTCGGCCCTCGATCTGCCTTAGACTATCCATTTTCTCAAGAACAAGCTCGAGAAGCTCCTTCCGTTTGATGACTTCCAGATGCTTCTTGATCTTTGGGTCCTCTTTAGCGAATTTCTCAACTTGATCATCAGACAAGTGCCGACCGAGCCGCATATCTAGCTCTCGAGGGAAGTTGTAGTAGAACTCGGACAGTAATTCAACATTGAGAAATAGAACTGCTGTCGAAGCTAGTTTTGTCGCTACCGCGTCAAGAAAAACTTCCGGGCAATGGTATTTGTTCTTCATGTCGGCGCATTGTTTAGACTTAACAGCAAGTAGACGCATTTTTATGATGTCAGCTCGATCGCGCAAGAATACAGCCTCTCGACCTTTAGCATGTTAGTTAAGGTTGCTGGTGTGACGTCTAGGAAAAGGATACATACCTTTAGAGAGTAGGGAAGCGCTAAACCCTCCAGCGCCAGATTGGGTCTCCCCTTCAACGATAACATCGCCCTTTCGAGCCTTGTCGATGAAATTTATCACTTCCCTCAACTTTCTCTTCCCCCCTACGACCGTCTCGAGTTCTTTGAACGCGCCTTCACAAGCATGTAGCTCCTTCTTCAAAACTCCTTGAACGTGATCTCTCCCGACGCTCCATTCACGCTCTTCCATATCGATGTCGAACTTGAACGGCTTGATACAGTTCTCCACTTGATCACTAGTGCTGTAGAACCTGTCATTTAAAATACTGGATGCTGCTTCGGTAATGGCTTGACGAGCAAAGGGGTGGTTGACGAAGGTTGACTGGCTGATGAGGCTGTCTACGTGAGACTGGATTGAGCTCGCTACTACATTTGTCGCCAACCTGCCAACGCCAAGCTTGGTAAGTGCAGATGACGATGCGTCGAGTCGTCGGCGCCAGTAGTGAGAGGTCGGATCAGCTTTGGGGAGGTCAGCTAAGCTATCGGGCTCCGGAAGAGGAACGCTAAGATCGTATATAGGCTTATTCCAAAATTTTGCGGCGAGAAGATCTAATACCCGCTGATCAAGTTCATTCTTCAATAGTTCAAGCATCTGCGGCCGGCCAAACCCTTCCGCAAACTGTTTGAACGAATGCTTGAAGGCATCTAAACTCTCAGCAAGATATGATTCAGCGGATAGGGGTCGGTCATTGTATTGGACCTTAAACTCGTAGGTAGCTTCTTCAAGCTCTTGGCGGATTGCGTCACTTGTGCCCGTTAAGCTAGCCGACATAGTTTGCTCAAGAACGTGCATCAACTTCTTTCGCAAGGTTGAAGTTCCAACGGCCACGTCCGCGCTGGGCCCAAACTCCAAGGGATGAGAAGAGAAGTACGCATTTTCATTTTTAGTAATGGCAGAGGTTAAATTACTGTCGCCCTTCTTGAAGAGTGCAGTAACAGGAGGCGCACGGGATACCACGCCTACGTATCCTAACCGAAGCGGGTATTGCTTGTCATTTAGAATCGCCGCACCTCTTGTTGGATCGACGAGGTCCATTTTTGTAACAACTCCAATTGTCCGCTCGCCCCGAGGGTCCACCCTTCGACTCGCTCGTAGTGCAGTCGAGTTCGCCAAGTCAACATCAGCAGCTGAAATTGCTAATATGACATTGGGTGCTTGGATATACTTGTCGCAAAGCTCTGATATTTTTTGTTTGAGCTGAAGGGGTTGGTTTTGCCCGACAACCTGAATGTAGCCAGGTAGGTCAATAAGAGAAAGATCGGGGACGTTAGGTGAAGAGATAGAAAGGCGTATAGGATCATCTGAAACGCATTGTGCCTCAGAGACAGCTTGGTTCAGCTCTGTTAGAGTTCGTTGAATGGAAGAGAAGTCGTGAATCTTTCCCAACCCAAGATCAAGGAACTCGCCGTATTCTGCTCGGGAGTCGGGGGTGTTGATTAACGTAAGTTCGATTGGTCTACGTGTGACCATATTAGAACCTTTCGGAAGGAATTCGTGGCCGACTATGGCTTCCAAGACAGAACTCTTCCCGGACGACTGTGATCCAATGACAACAATGGATGGTAGCGTTAAAGTGTTGGACTGTCCAATCCTTGCTAGGATGTTGCGGATCTCGATCATCTTTTTTGTCAATACCATCATTTGGTCATCTTTCGCAATCTCGTCATCGCTTCGAGGGTCATTATCTGATTGATCGTAGCCGTAGACCATAGCAGAAGCACCTGCGGCCACACCGGCTCCGGCTCTGCCTTGCTTCGGGGGCTCTTCGCCCCCCGGGCCACCATCTCCCTTGCCAGTGCCGACTTCCTCGTGTATTCGTAGTATCTTCTGTATCCATTCGGGGATTTCAACTTGGTCCTTGGTGTTTTGCCATCCTCGCATCGTCTGGTCGGCAACGCCCTTTGCACCGTCAAATACACCTGTTGCCGTGTTCGTGACCGTATCAATGGTGGTGTTGAGGACGTCCCAGGCGTAGTTCCCGGCCACTAAAAAGCGGTACAATTAGCAGCCTGATACCACGTGCGGATGAGGGGGCCTGCACACGTACAAGTAGCTTTGTATTGTACCCATGCCAACCCGCCTACCATGACACCACCGGCCAGCGCAGGTATCCTCACAAACTTGACCATGAGTCTCGGCAGGAGGCGGGCGAAGGAGGCATTGCGCACGGCGACAGCATTGTGGAAGCAGTTCACCGGAAACCACATCCGCCGCCTGGTAGCTCGGACGGCAGCATCGGCTCGAAGCAGACCACCAGATGGCACCTGGTGGTATTGACGCACAGCGCGGGCGCTGGCCGAACGTAGTGCCGGGAGACGTCCGGCCGTTGCTATAAGCCGTCCGCTCATGCCGATAATGACGCCAGTCGGAGGCGCTCGAGACAAGTACAGTTAGTGACCATTAACGGTGCTAGCGACTGGAGTCTCGATGCGGCGTGGGAGGAAACTTGGACGTCGGATTTGTGTCGTAATTGTCGCGAAATGCACATGTGAAAAGCGAGTGGCGTGAACTCGCCAAAGCTATTGCTTCATTAGGATGGGGATCACCGCTTTATCCAATCGTCCCTCCCCAAGGTAGAGATAAAAGTGTGGCTGTGCCTGTCAATGTGTTAGATTTGTGGCTTGACCCTTTTATCACCTTAGGTACCTAGGTACCTACATATGTTATGTAGGTGGTAGTTAAAAGCTTAAATTTATAGGTGCCGGGGACCTCACCAATAGCATGGGTACCTAGGTAATGCATAGGTACGCACCTACATACCTAATGGCTTAGGTAATGGTACCTACCTAGACTAAATATTGTGTGCACTTTTGCACAGTACGCTTCTACCAAATAATTGAAATTGTGTTGATTGAGAGGTAGAAGGGATGTCATGGTATTATTACTAGTGCTCAATAGGAGGAGTCTATTACAATTTAATACCTAAGACTTAGGAAATTGAATTTTGGCATCGCAGTCAGTCATGATTATAATGCATTATCTCGCTTTTGCAGTCAATCTACAACCCGTAGCAGTCCAAAACGCCATGCTGGTTTGGATCATGTGGTCCTATATCTGCTCATTGCTTAACTTAACGCCGAAATTTATGATTTTGAAAAGTCCAGTCTTTGAACACCATTAACAGTAGGCCGCTGAGACCGCCACCTATTTCTTTTTTATTTTATTTCATAGGGCCATGCCTAAGACGCGAGCGGCTTTCTCGGCCGTCATGTAATCGGCAGCCCTTGACATTGTTTGCACCGGGCTAGGCGGTGTTGAAACTGGCGGCTCTGTAAACTCGGCAGGATGGGGATACTCTCCGATGTTGAGCGATCGACGCTTCTTCTTGATATTACCTTGCGAAGGAAGTCTCGACGCCACTTCAGGACGTTGTGTTAGGGAGTCCGCTGCGGTGGGAATGTCAGATGACGGGGTTTCGGACAGCACCAATGGGGTCCTTCCTCTTAATGCAACGGGGGGAGGATCTGGCGTTCTACTACGTCCAAGCCCCGGAGGAATGATAGGCGATATAATGCGCCTATGGGCTTCGGGATCGGTACCAGGTGTGCCTATTAGACTATTTGCCTGTGGTGTGGCTTTTTCGTTGGTAGTTAAGCCCTTAGTCTGTGCAAAGGCCGAAGAGCGCTTGTTGCACGGGTCTCGGTCTGAGAAGGCGTCGATGATGGGATTTACCATCACAGTTTGACCATGAATCGTAAGGATAGAGTTAGTGGGAACGTTCACCCAATTCTCTATAGTATCGATTAGCATCAAATCACTGCGCACGCCTATACACTGTATTTACCTCTTTCAAAAGTAAGGGGTTCACTGGCAACCAGCACTATGTCTGCTCCCTTATCTCGACGCTCCATCTGATAATCCCGGTCCTCCCCAGGAGATGGCTTCAGCTCCCACTGCGTTCCCGAGGAAAAATATAGGCTGGCTGCCTCATCTGTTTTACTGCTCACATATCGGGTGCAGATGATGGAGTGGCCATCTGTGAGGGCAAAGTTAAGTAGACTTCGGGTGTCAACGTTTTCGCTCTGGACTGTGCTCTCGGGTATCCCCATAGTCAGCTCGTTGATAACCTCGATCGTCTGTAGCATGGCGCGGCGCAACACGGCGGGATTGAACCCCTTCTTAGGTTGTGAGCTGGGATCTACCCCTAAGCGTTCAAGGCGATCGAGGAACAGAGCAAATGCCCACTCGCTATCGGTACAACCTTGCACGTTCAGGTACCACTTGTCATGCAAACGCTCTCCAAGCCTCCGCTTGATATATTTCCAACCGCCCAGTCCACCGTTGTGCATCCACATCAAGCTGTTATGATAAAAGGGGTGGCAGTTGTCCTCGGTCAGGGATCCCTCGGTCGTCGCTCTGACGTGAGCAAAGACGAGCCGTGAAGCTGTTTTAGAGGCGATGCGATGCAGGTTGGTGCAGTTCCAGGCGGGGATCGTGGATGTGAAGAGGCAAGGAGTCATGCCAAGTTTCGGGTCGGTATAGAAGCCGATACCAAAGCCATCTGCATTATTCTGGCCTCGTCTTGTGTCCTAAGGCAGAGACGAACTCGGTTAGGAAGCTGGCTCATTACGCGACGGTCTGCGGGCGGAGGAAAGGGAGAACTAACAAGTCGAAGTCTCGAGTCAAAGGACTGCTTGAGAATGGAATGGGTTGGGTCGAGAATCAGCTTAGAGAGTAGGATCTCGTCGCTGCCTCGGTATACCTAGACGCATAGTCACATACTTAGAATTCCACTCTAGTTAGGGGGCCGATGATCGGACTTGACATACCAGGAACCGACACATGATGATAGGGCCGTATGCGACCGACGACGCTAGGACACGATCGAGGGGACAGGTAGGATGAGGCGTATGGTATAGATCTAGAAGGCAGTGGTAAAACGCGGAACTGCCATGAGAAATGGGCTTCTTCCGTGGTTCCTAGACTTGGGTATGTAGAGACAAGATTAAAGGTATGGTGTGGGTAAGGATCACTTCGGAGGTGGTACGGTCATCAATTAACTAGTGAAATCTTTGGTGTATTCATGTGGTGTTGCGTGCCGCCAGGGTGGGATTGCGATTCTGAGAAGTTTTAATTTGTTCAACCGGAATGTCGCAGATTAGGACTAAATGGCGGGACTAGGGAGAGAGACCCGAACGATCATTGACATTTAGTGTGAAGTTGGGCTGACCAGTGGAATGGTCCAGGCCTGGCTCAGCTCTGACGTAGCTCTTCCAGCTCTAGGTATGGCCATAATTGGAAACGGGATGCGATAAGTTTGATTGGTAGGTAGGTACCTACCTAATGTACCTCTTTCGATACAGGGGTAGGTATATAAGTGCACATACAATCGCCGTGCTCATCCATAGGTAACCAGCTTGCATATAACGCTACATACATCTACCTACCAAGGCACTCTCCAAAACTTAATATTCAGATCTCACGGAACGTCGAAATATGATACCGGCAATTTATGATGCCATGTAACACTTATCAGAGAATTGCATTGATTCTGATTATGGGGTTATATCTTAGACAGGCGTCGAAGACAAATGCAAGGCCATTCACTACACTACCTACGTTCAGATCCCATGTCTTAAATGGGATGATCAATCTGGATGAATACTCCGTGAACTCCTCTACCTAAATTCATGAACCCGGAATAATATAAGTATACCAGCCCAAATCAGTCCAGTCTCCTATCACCTTCACCTCGTTCTAAAAGCGTCGCACGTTCTCCAGTCCTGTCTGGGCTGCCGTCTCGGTATAAACAATAGTGCTGACCCATAAATAGTAAGTCATAGATTATGCTCACGTTGCCTAGGAAGAGCTTCACTGGGTTACCCGTTACACCAGACCAGTCATGTTGCAAATACGAGTCTATGCCCAGTTGCGCGATACTCAAAATACCTCCCGCAAAGTCCAATAAGATCTGCGATATATCCCAGCCCTTGGTGCTGCGGTTGCGTGAATTATGGACAAGCTGCGGTGCGTATTTGACTAAGGTCACGAGTAATTTGACGTAGGATATAATGTAGATTACATCTAGCCATGCCCATGACGTTTTCGGGTCTGCGTCTGGTGGTTGTGACGCGACAACCAATATGATAATGACAACGCCAGTGATACAGCCACTGAAGACTCCCGTGATGAGGCGGGAGGGCTTCGGGCTCAACGATCGCTCAAAGCCCCATACCGACGGTAGGAAGTATTGTGTGTTTAGGATGGCAGTGAGCAGAAGGGCGTGCATAGCGAAGGCAATGTCGTTGATGGCTACGGTCGGTGTATGGTTATCGTTGCGGACAGCATATTGGTGACGGATGAGCGGCGACCAGTACAGCGCACAGGTGTATACGAGGTACGAAGCAAAACCTATGACGTCTTGAGTCAGTGTGCTCCAGGCCCAGGAGCCAGGGTCTAGTGAATGTTGGTAGGTAGACGAACCGAGGACGTTGAGGAAGGGAAAGTCTATGGTTGTTCCATGCGTGGATTTCCGCTTGAAGTTCAGGATCGCTTGCGGGTAGAAGGACAACGACCAAGAAATTGTGTAAACCCAGCCAAATAGACTAGATACAAACTCGAGGAAATCCATGATAGCGATAGGCCCCTTTGCGCCAGGCCCTTGCAGTAAGTACGCGTGCAGTATGTGGTTCCGTGGTCGGGACGAGAGTCCCCCCGCTTCTAAAGCGGAGTACTATGTAGGAGTCCCTGTTAATGGTATGTCTGTATGGTTGTATGTTGCTAATAGCACACTAGTTATCCTGGAGTAAAGGGTTGGCGAGGCATAAGTATCTCTAGATATGCTACGAGGACAAATAGCAACAAACAAGTTGTCGTGAGAGAGATCGAGGGAACCCTGAACTCAGCGTCGAGCTCGGCTATGGCCCCGCTGCCGAAGTTAGGTACGACGCTAAAGTTCGATACCTACTAGGTAGCTCAAGCAGAGTACATACAGAGTACCTACGCAGCAGGCAATGTACCTCCAGCTGTGGCATGGTAACTTCAGTCTATAGCGTTAGTTATAAAAATCTAAAATCCCACACTTCAACATTTGCATCATTACCTAACACACCTGTCCGTGCGGTTCATCAATTTACAAGCCTTAACCTACCTTAGGTACCTACCTAGTAGCTAGTACCAGGTAGTGACGAAAGTATGCCAGTTAATAAAAGAAACTCGGTAGCTGGAGTTGCAGTGTATGTAGTTAATGGCGTATAGTGCCAAACAATTAGATTTGAAGGCCTTTTGTTTGTTCACAAGTAAAATAATTATCGCCGAAGGGTCGTGGCCATTATACACAGCTGTATTAGTTGCGGCTGACTATGTAGATAGAGAGTATCTAATGATCTATTTACCCCTGCTCTCAGGGGAGCTCGGCTGGACGTGCACTGGACAATCAAGATGATGTGCATAAGTACTTACAGGTTCTAGTAGTGTATGCGGTGTTACATACTATGATTATACAATCTATAGGTACTACATTCCTAGTCAAGTTTAAATATTACGCTACCTACCACTTTTGGTACGTTATATAATTCCTACACACGGTATGGAGCACGAGATAACTGACTTAATCTTCCTTTTAACTGGCAGTGGGTGCTGTACGTACGTATAGGCGTAGTGCCACGCATCTAGGTACATATTAAAAATCATGAATATCATCAGGTTATGTGGGGTTAAGAAACATGATTTATATACCAGAAGTGTAGATGTTGGAAACAGGGATCCATCCTAGTCCCTTTTATTGGAAATTAGAAGTCTTTACGCTGTACAGTAGATGCTTTTCTGGGGATAGGACTAGACCACTGTGCTGTCACTTGCTACTTGTCTCTTGTATCTACACAGTTAGGTAGGTTGCATCTACGTATAGGTATAGTATGCAAGTACACTAAGAAATGCCTAGCTGCAGCAGGTAAGGTTGCCGCGCGCTACCTAAACTTGTCCAAGGGAAAATACCCTGCTTGCCTTACATATGTAGGTAAATACAGGCAGTTCTTGCTCCTGCCAGTACAGTAGATTAGGTACCTAGTACTGTATAGCACCTTGCTACAGTATTTACCTACCTACCTACAATGTTACCTAAGTACCCGCCCAGGTAAGCTTCTCTATTAACCTTGCGACAGCCTCAGGCTTTAATTCCTTCTTGCCCATTCCTCACACCTTAGTTCTTTCGTTTCTTGCCTGGAGAGACGAGACGTGTCTAGCAGTGGGATCCGGAATAGAGAATGCACAGCACCTGTAGCTTCTCTTTCTCGATGCCTGCCGACTACCGATTGATTAGTTAATTGGATTGATCGGCCAACCTGGGAAGCCAGTCGACAAACAACAGGGAAGAAGAGGAGGAGCTGCACGCGCCGCGGCGTGTGTTTCGAGCATTGGTCTGTGACCGAAACAACTCATTCAGCCAGCCAGCCCGCCAGCCAGCCCGCCCGACACATCCCGCCGCCTCCTCTCTAGCCTATACCTACCTACTAGATACCTGTTCATGGCTCGGTTTTCTCACTGACTACGACGACGACTCTTCTCTTGTCTCTCCGTTTCTTTTCTCCTTGTGCCGGTAGTTTTAGAAGGCCCTGTTTTCCCATTATTCCGTTTCCTACTGCTTTTGTCCCCTCTGCGTTGTACACACCTTTAAGTCTTCATTCCGACTCGTGCCCGTAGCTAACCCTGTCTACGGTGTCGAACGTCACTCTTTCGACTCAGAAAAAGAAAAAGAAACACAAAAAGAAGAACATAAAAGAACACACTCTCTTCCCCAACCTCCGCACACTCGTGCTTCTATACGGTGTTCATTCGTCCATTCACTTATTTATTCCCTTTCACCCTGCAGCCAACGCTTGCACCCGAGACCGCGTTTCCAACAGCCACCCGATTTCCAGAAACACGACGTTTAGCCTAGATACAGTTCGTTCCATCTCTGCGTTCCCGACTGCACGGTCCTGGGAAACTAGTGGGACATTCGCTGAACAGTGCGATCGAATTCTGTTCTGGGGCCATGCCAACTCTGGACGAGAATCTCAACCCGTTGATTGACACGATGGGCCCCTCTACATGAACAACCCCCCGATCTCAGATTGACCTCTTATAGTGGACTATGAATGCTGCTAGGAAGAGCTACTGACGACAAGGAATTACAAAGGTGATCGAATACACCTCTCCTCCACCATGTCTGACCAACATCTCTCCACATCTGCCGGCCCACGAGGCACTCTACGGGCACAACCACCTTCTCTACGTACCAAGTCACCCTCGCCGTCTCGCCAGCACCACCCATCGGACGATCTACTTTCAAAACTCACTCCGGCGAACGCCATTGAGGTGCTCCAATCTCCATCTGGCCCTCTCAAGACATGCTTAGATCGAGCATCCATCTCCGAGCAGGCATTTGCCTTGAAAACTGCGGTCGCCTCTAAGACGATCCACGGCTGGCTTGATGAGCTCTCTGGTTGGCCCTGGCCCTCAGCGGGCACATCAACCGGCTTCGAGATGCCTCCCACTAAAAGAAGGAAGCTATTCGAGCCTGAGACAACTAGGGACGTCCGCGAGGCCACTCCACAATCAGATGTTGCATACTTTGGCAGTCTTTCTGCTGATGAGTTGATCCGGTACGAGAATCGAATTGAGCAGATCCACCAGGATACGGAGGCATTGGATTTAGAGGAGATCAAGAATCAAGTCCTACACAATCACATCCTTCCGCTTTCACGGCCAGGAACGCCATTCTCCGATGCCGGTCGTTCTGTCGCTTCTGCTTTCTCGTTTGCTAAAATGGAAGATTTGACTGCTGTCGTCACAGCAATTACGGTCCAGACCCTCCCTATCTTATCCAAGCTATCAAGATTATTACATACTTGGAGTCTTCGACTGGTCGTGTTGCGCAAGGTTCCCTCGTTGCTCATGATGATCACAGATGCTGAGGTAGCTCTGCTCTCTGGGTGGAGCGCCCTTGATCTACCATCCCATAACTCGGCTGAGAGTAGTAACGCCAATAGCTCTACGACGACAAATATGTCTCAGAAAGACTTCGACGTCATAAAAACTGTTCTACAGCAGAAGGTAGCAATGCCAGGACGGGATCTAGACTTCATGCTAGATACACTAGAAGGCATGGTAGATACACTACCAGAAGAATGGTTAGACCGCATGGAATTTATTGAGCGAGACTATGCAGAATGGGTAACTGTAGCCGAGCGAAAAGTGAGGGAGGGACAGTGCTCAAACTTGTCTATAGCCAGTCGCGCTGACAGACATCCTCTACCAACTACCCCGCCGCCCAATATTCAAATTCAAGATGTGAGCCCGACAAAAACGCCTACCAGTCCTGGATTTTCAGATTATGAACCTCTGGAAGAAGCAGATCGTGAATCTTGGGCAGTCAAAATCTCGGCTGATCGATCGAGTAAGGGTATTGCAAAGAGTGTCAATGATCGGTCAAAACAAGCCATGCATCGGCATGTTATTGGCTCCCAGACGCTGGCTAAGGATTCAAGACTAGACCACAGTAAAACATCCGATAAGGCGGCATACACGAAATCCAATAACCGACAGCTTCCAGCTATCTCGTCTAGTGCATCACTAATCAAAGCGACTAGAGACTCACCGAATGCAACTTATGACGGATCAGAAGATGTAGAAGATGCTTACGACGGCCCTCTCCAAAATTCCATCTTGTCAGAAGTGAACCGAAATATCGTTCGTCAGCCTGCTAGTCAAATATCGAAGCACGAGGCGCCATCCAAACCTCCTTTTGAAGACGATTTCGAACCGTCTATTTTAGAATCGGTGAACGAGGAGGATGAGGAACCCCAGCTACCTCCCACGTACCTTGAAGCCCGAAAAGACAGCGATTACTCTGTCGCTTCCATCGTCCTGAATAACTCATCAAACTACTCTCCGGACTATTCTGACCACGGCACGTTTCGTGAAGCATCCATCGAACCAGAGTTGCCTCATCTACCAGACCCTGACGAGCCGTTCTCAAGCGATCCTATAAGCCCGCCAAGCTCCCCGCCACTCAGGTACAAGCCGAGATCAACCTCAGTCACCTTCAAAGACATTCCTGAAATAGCCCCGTTACCTAATGTTGACGATTCACCGCCGCGGACCCCGCTTGAACCGCCCGTGGTTTTCGATCCAGATGCATCTTACGAGTGGGAGAGTCAGCTAGGCAGCCCGTGTCGCATGAGCACAGTTAGTACACTCAGCGACGATGACCATCTACAGAAACAACTCAGAGAGTTGCTTGAAACCATACCTGCGAAGATTGAATTGAAAAAGCGTGGTATTAATCTGAACCCTCCCGATCTTCAGCTACCTTCGCGGCCAAAGCCCCGTCATTCTGACCCGCGTCGCCCAGGTTCAGCTCTTTCCTCACGAGCAGACTCCCGGGTGGGTACTCCGTCATATTCTCGAAGTGGAACGCCTGCTTTCATGCTAGCCCCGGTACGAGACACCCGTCCAAGATCTATGAGTAGTCAAGGGATACGGCTCTATCATCTCTCTCGGTCCGGGGAGATGCCTATTAAGCTTTTCATTCGATGTGTTGGCGAACAGAACGAGCGAGTAATGGTACGAGTAGGCGGCGGATGGTCTGACCTCGGGGAATATCTACGAGACTACGCCATACATCACGGTTCGCGATCAAAAGGCGAGGGCAAAGTTGAGGTTACTGACGCCGTTCCTGTGGTAAGCAGGCGCCCAGGGTCGAGCCCTGCGAGCCGCCCTGGTTCCTCACTTGAGTCACCAATGACACCTCTCACCGTCCGGAAGACTAGAAAGAATCCGGGCGAGGAAGGGGTACCGAAGGCTCCCAAGACCCCGCTATCCAAAGCCTCGGCTTTACAGGAAAGTGCCAACACACCAGCGTCTGAGGCATCTGTGAGGTCACGGGCATCATCACATGTTGACTGGGATGAAGAGGATAGCTCTCTCGGACTTGCTGGACCGAAGGCAGCTAAACGCAGGGAAATCAGTGATGAAAGTCGTGCTTGGATCGAGAGCGTAAAACACAAGGTCCGCTTAGCTAGTGGCGAGCGGATTGCTACTTCCGCTTCCTCTGAACAGCTAAGGTCATCGTCGTTGTCCCAGGCGCAGGGGCAACAGAAAAAGATACCAGACGATAAATTTGGTGAGATCGGGAAAGTAGGCAGCACAAAACGGTTATTCAGAAGGAATTAGGAGCACCTCTACGATCGTTGACAAGTGCTTACTTCAAGGGTATTACTAAAACTGTCAGGCGCTTGCAGGTATATAGGATAAGGATGGAGTCTACGTTATTACTGATGGGGGGTGGGCCAAAAACCTCTCTGGCTAGCAAGGAGTATCGGGAAGGCTTGGGAGGGGGGAGATGTGTTGATACCACGAACGCACGCGCATATGCATATACGCCTGGTGTTCACTGGTTCGGTCGGGTATGGTCGACTGTCATTACGCAGGGAACTTGCCTGCAGTGTCTCTTTGTTTGTTTTAAATGCGGTAGTTTGAGCATTGTTTTTTTTCTTCTTGATGTCACAAATACCCAATTTCTGTTTGTTCTTAACCAGCTATTGACACTTGACTGTTACATCTGAGATATGATATTTGTTTGGTTGTAGCGTGCACAAAGGGGGCAGCCTAAAAGCCTTGTATGAGCTTCTGCCACCGCCACTGCTTACATTTGATACACACAAGAGGATTTACTTCTTTATCAGGCACATACTACCTTCTTGGTATTCAGGCCTAGTTCACATACGGAGCTAGTTGATGGCAAGTCGCTCTAACTGCTGAAGGCCCTATTGTGCAGCCATACTTGGTGCTCAAAGTAACATAACCGTAGTGCTATAACCGATCGAAAGACTCTGTGTTCTAAATCCATGCCTCTTATAGGGAGTGACCAGTTTCTTCGCAACTGTTTTACATTGCTTCTAATCTAGATAGATTTAATGTTTTCAGTAACACTGCTTTCGAAATTATCAGTCATTAGAATACTAGCAACAATTTTTACTCCTATCAATATATTTAACCGCTAGCAGACTACTAGTGATTATAGCAGTCGCAATTTCTTGCTATCTACACAATGAGAGCCGGCTTGTTGCACAGCCTTTAGAAGCCGATTTCTTGGCCAGGTGACTTCGACCTTCTCGGTAGTTAAATGACCGCTGTAATACAGATTTTGTTAACCCAGTGTTAGGTTCACTCAGGAAGCCCCCTCCCTACCAGGTAAGTAGCCCATCGCTCATCCCCAGGATGGCAGCCCGGACATATTAGGTCCCTGTTGTTCCCACTCCCCACCGGCCCCATCATTCTGGAATACAGCAGCATTTGCAGTAACTTCATTCCAGACTTCAAGCTTCTCAAGCTCGCGTCTAAAAAAGTCTTGCTGGTTTCGAAGCTCGATCTTGATCTCGGGTGCCATCTGGTCAGGGTACATCCGGACGTTGAACCAGTGTGTTAGACTCCGAAGGGCTTGCTCTAGGGGTAGGGCTTCTTCGACTTCAGCATCAACGTCACTACCAGCAAGCCACTCGTCTCGTAACTCCGGTCGGCAATGTAAATATACAGCAGTGATGACGCGCATGTTGCTCTGCCTCCATTTACGGCCGCAGTAGGGGACCTGATTCTTGAAAAGTTTCAAAGTATACAATCGCAGCTCATTTTGGGGTATTTTGAGAGATTTGCGGATAATGTTGGACGACTTGTACTGTACGAGCAGCAGATTTCGGTGTGCTTTGTTCTTGCATATTTTCTGCATAATACGCAGGTAGTTAATCAAGGTAAAAAAATTCCGCCATGAAAAGTCTGTGATTGGTTCCTGAGGCAAGGGATTGACAGGATAGCCCAACTCATCTACTTCAGGACGGCTGGAACTCTGCCCTGCAGCCTGCTTCGAAGCCTCTTCGTTCTCGCCCTGACCCTCTTCGGGACCTGGTGGTGACCGGCGGCGTCTAATAGGAGGGGGGGCAGCTTCATCTTCGCTTTCATCTGCGACTTCAATTTCGCTAGGCTCCGTGGGGCGCTTATCTCCAGGGTGTGCACGCTGGTTACAAAAGTGGAAGAAGCTTGCACAATGTCAGTTTAAATCACGCGTAGGTAGTAACAGAATTCCTACCTATGTTCAATGTGGTCGGCCTTGCTGTCAACAACTTGCTGGATATCCTGATGAGCGAACAACTTAAGAACCAGCGGGAGGTAATTAGAATCCAGCAGGAGTTGAGTTAAATATTCGAACTTCAGTATGTCTAAAAAAAGTCAGGCATTATCACAGTTCATATCCAAGCAGTACTTACGTGATATCTTCAACCATTTTAAGAGGAGAAGAATAGTTGCAGTGGATGCTTTCCCCTCGATTTCCATACTTCTTCCGGCATATGCATCACTTACGTGTGCTGCTAGGTCTTGGTTCATGAAACCGTTCGTTCCTGTTGAACCATCCACGGATCGATTCCAAACAGGCCTCCCGTTTTCGCGAGCGGGTGCTGCTCCTGGGCCGGGCTGAGTGAATGACCCAGCCGAAATATTTGCCGTCACGGAAGCTAGTACAATCTTCATCAAAACAATTACCAGCGATTGTAACTGGGGAAGGGAGGCTTTCTGATAGCAGTTAGCAATAAACCCTTATGCAGCAATTTCATGGGGAACTAACGTAGAATTCTTCCACGGCCTCCAGACGTCGCTTTATGTCTACCGATACATTTGGATGAGGGCCATAGTCGATTATAGGTGCCTGTGCCTTTGTATGCCGATTATTGATGAAGTCGAGTAGCTTGTCCGTGTCAACGTGATCATCGTCAAGACCTAGGGAATCAAGATCTAAATTATTGATCTCGTCATTCTCATTTTCAGGCAGGTCCCAACCTCTCTCGAACCTCTGAAACAACTGACGCTGTTCCCATAGCTGTCTTGTAGCGCGGGTCATACGCACTCTCCTAGAAAACAGCTCACCCGCCTCAAGAATAGAGGCAGGGACATCACTGCCCTCCCATTTCCGTTCAATAAGGGCTTGTTGCAAACCCGCGGCACCTTTACCCCCAGCACTATTACTAGTTTCATCTAGGGGGGGATACAGAAATGGAAAGTTCTGATTTGTCTGGTAATTCTGTTTCTTAACTCCCTTTCCTCCAATAGCCGGCGAGGGAGGAGGTGAAGGGGCTGGAGTCGCGATGTGGACAGGTTGATGCAAAATCGAGGCACCACCGCTCTGGGTCCCTGGAGGGGCAGGCAATATCCCATTAGAGCCATTATTTCTTGATGGGTGATTAGGTAAAGGCGGCAAGATGGAGATATTATCCGCATCTAGTGGTATTTTCGACTGGGGAGGCATATACGCCGGGTATTTCGAAGTAATTTCCTGCCGGAAAACGTGATAATCTAAAGGTGAAGCGATTATGACGTTCTTGTCCTTGTCATCAGCGCTACTCTCCCTCAATGCCCGCTTTGTCTCGGCGATCTCCTTGGTGCCTCCAAAAACAAGCAAAATCGATTTCCAGAGCATCAAGAGCGCCTGAATACCAGTCAGCAAGATCACTTGAACTTGATAGAGAAGGGACACCAACTTGGGCATGAGGTACAACGACTGAATCATCCTTCGACTCAAAGAATCTGAATTTCGTCATGGCTGTAAGCATATATGTCGGAAGACATGGCTGCAATGATACTGGAATACTTAGTTAATTGGTCTAGTTCACACCCTATATGATACTTACTAAGTTGATCTCGCATCGATTCCAGACCCTCGGGATCACCCAAGGCTTCCTGCATAAACATGTACATAATTGTCATCAAGTTAACGAGTCCATCTTGAACTTCCTGTTTGCCGTGAGCCCGCGACCCAGGCATCTCATCAGATCTCAATTACGGTTAGCGAGATTAGCGAGATTAGTAGCGTATGAGGAAAACTAGTGACATACAGGGCAGAATCGAGGGCATTGCGCAACACCTGCCAGATCACGGGAATACCACCTAGCTCGGCGATAGATGCAACACCAGTTTTCATAGCAGCAAGTTGTCTCGGGGTTGCTAGTGTTCTAAGCTTAGATGTATCACCGGTGGGAGGTCCAGCAGTGTCTGCCCATCTACCCAGCGCGAGGTAAACAAGTTTTCCGGTTGCAGCAACATAGACGGCAGAGTCCTCCGACTTTGTCTCGTTCAAAGCTTGACGTATAAAAGTAGACTTGACATCTTGGGGCGCCTCGTCCCATGTAACCTCCTCTTCCTTCGCAGCCATATCATGTTCCCATTGCGATTCGTACGCCCTCTGGGCATTTACGAGGCGTACAAACTGCCAGAACTGGTAGGAAAACCACTCGTCTATCTCCTCAGGGTGGGGGGCTGTGTCGGCGTACTCAAAGTCATATGCAGCAGCCTCCGCTCTAGGAAACTCGGACACGATACGCCTAAGCTGTGCCAGCGAGAGCGAGTCCGCAGGCTGGGTATTCAGGGCAGCGGGGGGAGGCTGGCTAGGAGGATTCAGCGGGAGCTGGTTTCGTTGGAGGGAAGGCCTCGGCGGAGGGGAATTCGACGTGGTCCTTGTCAATCCGGGGCCGACATCAGCAACTCCCGTGTCAGCGACATCGACAGGGCCCTTGACGGCGGCGGCGTCAGAGCCGTCGCCGGCGAGCTTTGAGGGCCACAGGGAATTCATGTTGCCTCACGATGCAGGGCTGTAAGCAGGTATCTGTCTAGAGGCTCGATCATAGTGAGTGGCAGGGCAGTGCCAAAGACACATGGCCGTGGAGAGAAAGCACGGCAGAAAATGCCAGAGAATGCCAGAGAAGGGGAACGAGCAAAAAGAGGGAATGAAACAACAAAAAATGCTGCTAATATGCCAATGTCGTTTCCTGCGATGTGGTGTGCGCGCCTACAGTAACTCACGCCCTCGACATAGTGAAAAGCGCCAAGTGGGATGGATGGATGTAGGTTAGGTAATCGATCGACAGTATTATCGTTGATAGTTGATAGGTACCTGTTGATAGATACTGGTAGACAAGGTGGGGGGGGCCTTCTCTGTACCTGATACCTGCCGTACCTAAGCATTGCCGGATAAGATAAGAGCTCCCTACCTCCTTATAGTAGTATTGTGGCTGTAATGCCTGTCGATGCTATACGTAACATGTACCTTTAAAGTTTAGAATAACCTTATGTACCCAAATGCACTCGAGTAAAAAAAAATCATATTAGATTATGTAGTTACATACGTTAGATGTATAGTAGCAAACACATGGCGCAACTAGTTGGGTATTAAGAGCCCTCCCACTGCGCTATAGTTGGTTGGCTGGTTCTCTTTAACATAGCGAATTATACTAGCACGATCCGCACATTAAAACAGTCAAGGTGGTGCGACTTATCATAGAATTACTACACATTGGACCAAATCGACTTGTTAATCACGCGCTCCCAGACCAAGGTTCTAGGTCATAGAGTTGCCTGTCAGCTTCTTTTCTTGTCCCGTGCTTTCAGCGCAGCCATCCTGTCATCCCATTTCTCCCAGCCAGCCTGGCACAGGTCCTCCTCCACGACAAGGTCTCTGACTCTGAACCATTTTGCTACAGGTATCTCCATAGCCCAGGCTACCCAGCCAGTCCGACGTAAAACGCTTGTTATGGCGAACCAGGTGACAGCGATCGTGAGCCCAGCGGAGCATCCCACGAGCACTTGTTTCTCGGTATGGTAGTTCAGGTATATCCGGCTCCAGGCCACCGTAAACGCACCCGCCAGGCCCGCCGCGCTCCAAAACACACGCTCCAGCATGGTCATTGGGCTATGGTTTCTTTTCCTGTGCTCTGGCCCCGGCGGCTGGTGTCGAAACAGTAGGAAGAGGACCATGGAGACGGCGAAGAATGTGACAAATTGCGCATGGCTGCTAGGCATACCGTACCCCTTCCCATTCATGCGCGGTGGGCGCTCCTCTTTGATGAGCCGCTTGAGCGCAAAGTTGAGAACCTCGCATACGAACTGGCCCGCGCCTAGAAGTACTATCTCTATCTCGCGTGTCGACCAGATCAACGTCACATACATCACGCAGAGGCCTTGCGGGACGAGGGCAAGCCAGGCGCATAGGTAGGATAATGGATCGGTAGGGTCCTGCAGATGGAAAGCGAGAAAGTCAGGCCAGAGGGTTCCCTGTGTCTAGAGTGGTGGCGGAGGGGGACTTGAGTTAGCAGCTACGTACATAATGAACATGGGTTAGCGAAAAAGATGTTAGTGGAATATCCTCCGCCATGGCGACCTTGAATGTTGATATGCTTGCTGGCTGGGGGTATCGTTTAGGGCTGCATTACTTTTGCAGAATGGAAGAAGACGGTGGCGAAAGGGCTCAGCTTCGTGCAAAGTAGCGCTACCACGAGGATTGCCACGTTTACCGACTCGTGGAGTTCTCTGTGGTGGTCCTACTTGAAAAGGGCGTCTAGATACTACCATGTAGGTAGGTACTTTGAAGCAAACTTGATAATTGTTGGTACGTATCTAGAAAGACGAATCGATTTCATCATTGAAGCTGGTGGACAGCTGGGCAGGCATTTTCGGCAGTTGGCAGAAGGGGCATTAGTTCCACAGTTACTTGTGCACAGGCCATCCTCTGAGTTATCTATTCGAATCCAGCTCCTTGCGATAACTACCTAACCTAAGGTGCCTACCTAGGTACCTATATTCAAAACGATGAAGCGCCTCCAATACAGTATCCTAGCTATTAATTTCGTATATGAGAATTATCTTTCGGCTTTAGAGCTCTAAATGAATAGCGCAGTAGTTTAATTGATACTTGCAGATATCCGAAAGGCTAAAAGAGGGTTGTTTCAGTGGTGCTGAAATAAGGTGCGGCAAGGGGAGGCAAACATGTATGCGTAAGGGACCTTCCCTCACTAATCAACCCGGCCTGGCAGCACTAGCCCCACCCTCATTAAGCTCAACGCCACATCGTTGACCGGATGACTGACTTTAGTTTAGTAACCCAATCTTAAAACCCTACCTGCCTAAGGTATATACTTATACATACACGTAGAAACTGCTCGTTTTTCTCGTCTTTTCCCATTCAGTTGTGACTGCTCGTTTCATGCGGCCTCTCATCGGTGCTATGAGAATCCGCTCGAGCTAAACGGGACGAACAATAAGTTTCCATCACAGCGAACAGCGCATATTGATACACTACCATCCGAGAACAAAGATCGGAAGCGTCGCGATTTATTAATAAGAGGAATATCCAGTTTGGGGGCTTGGACATATTTTAGATATGCACACGATCACGTTGCTTAGTTTAGGTACTCTCTATACGAGCCGGTAGAACATAATCACCATGGACGAGGACCCCCGCGATATTGAGCTGTCGGCAATAACCGCCATATACCCCGAGCTTCAACTCGATGAAAATGACCCTCATAAATTATTCATCGAGCTTCCTGTAAGCTTGTCAAAGCCAGTCACAGTCCTATTCCCAGCCGTGACAGGGGCGGCGCCTTCTCTTGCACCATCACAGGCACCAATCTTGGCGGCCACGGTGACGGTAGAGGCAGATTCGCAGGCTTTATCGAATCTACCCGCTTTAAAGGTTCATATCGCCCTGCCCGACGGTTATCCCCAAAATACGCCACCCATAGTCTCAATATCAACCTCGCCTTCATGGTTATCCAATGACATATTAAGGAAACTCGAGACGGATGTCGCTGGACTGTGGGAAGATGTTGGTCGAGATCAGGTGGTTTTTACCTACATCGACGATCTTCAGCGAGCTAGCGACAATGTATTTGGTTTGGTTGACAGTAAGGGAACCCTCGAGGTTTCCCTAGATCATAAGCTGGCTATACTAGACTACGATATCAAGGCCAAGCGTGAGGCCTTTGAGAAAGAAAACTTTGAATGCGGTATATGCTTGGGTATGTCTAGCTCGCCTTCTCCCTCGAGATTCGTGTAGTTTTTGCTAATTGAGATGCCAGATCCGAAAAAGGGCATTGCTTGCCATAAAATGATAGACTGTGGCCATGTCTTTTGCATCAGATGTTTACAGGACTTTTACAACAATGCTATTGCAGAAGGCGATGTTGCTGCAGTCAAATGTGTTTCGCCGAATTGTGCAAATGAACGAAAGAGTGCTACAGGGGAATCATCCCTTAAGAGCCAAAAACTAAGGACCTTTGTTAGTCCTAGTGAACTGTTGCAAATTCCCCTAGAACAGGACACGGTCAAACGCTACGTCATGCTCAAGCACAAAATTAAACTTGAATCGGACAAGAATACAGTTTATTGCCCCCGTCCTTGGTGTCAGGGTGCGGCTCGGTCAAACCGACACAAGAAGCCAGAGGGTCTGGAAGTCGTCGACTCAGATGATGAAGATGATGAAGACACAGGGCTTCTTGCTATTTGCGAAGATTGCGGATTCGCATTCTGCACTCGCTGCTGTCAAGGCTGGCATGGCGAATTGAATTACTGCATTCCAAAGCAGAGAAAGGATGCGATTACAGAGGAGGAGAAAGCTTCGCTTGAATACTTAAGACTTCACTCCACCCCTTGCCCTACGTGCGCGGCCCCATGCCAGAAATCCCAAGGATGTAATCACATGCGGTGCTTTCGATGTCAAACTCACTTCTGTTACTTGTGCTCGGCGTGGTTGGATCCTTCAAACCCATACAAGCATTTCAATACTCAGCCTTCAAGCAATACACCAAGCACCTGTTACATGAGGCTTTGGGAGTTAGAGGGTGGCGACGGTGACGATGTTGCTATAGGTTACGAAGGTGGTGATGCAATGCGTAACGCCAACGTTGATGCAGGCCAGTATGGCGAGCATCTCGAGATTGCTCAACAGCGCGCTGCCCAGCGTCAAGAAGAGGCCAGACAAGAAATAGCCCAAATAGCCCCGGTGCCTCCCGAGCTCCCTCAAGCGCACCAGCCCCCTCCCGAGAGGAGAGCTGCTGTTGCCCGGGAAGGGCCCCTTGTGCTCCGGATCGAGGGTGACCCCCCTCCAGCACGAAATGTAGGAGAAAGAGGTCCTCGTGGCGCGGCTGCCGCAGAGCCTCGAGAACCCCCTAACGCAGGCCGCGGCGGCAACAGACGAGGCAGAGGTAGAGGCAGAGGCGGCGTCGGGGCCAACCCACATAACGGTCAAAATCGAGCTCAGGGGGCTGCCCAACAAAATAACGGCGCCCGCCCACGTCAGGCCCAGCAAGCCGCGGCCGTTGGTCGCAATGGTCAACAAAATCTGGATTTAGACCCCCAGCAAGAAGCCTGGATTAGACAGTTTGTGCAGCTCGCACTCAACGACGAGGAACATCTCGTTGACGGAGATAGTGATGATGAGTAGCATGTAGCACCGCCAAATAAGTGGAAAATGAATTAATGATTAAATTAGCGTAATCATAACATGACATGCTGTGTTTCCTAAGGTGTACTAATCTATAAAAACAGCATAAAGCTCACTTGACTCTTGACACTCAAGAACACATATCTAGCAGATAATGTCAGAATCTGACTGCCCGTATCCACACGTTAACACATACACCAATCTTATCTTTCTTTAATGGTCCAGTTATAGATTCGACTCCATAGTCTATTTTGCAGACTGCCTTTCTCGGGCCCTATGCCCCAAGAAGTTGAGAATTCAACCACCAGTCTGCATGGAGGCACCACAAGCCAAATTTAGGTACCCGTCAACAATATCGATGTAGGACAACGTTGCATTTAACGGCGGCTCCCGACAGCTGTCGTGAGTGGCAAATTTGCATGTGTCACAAATATATCGGATTATCATTTACAATATCTCCCATGCCTGCATTCGACTCACATTACGGACAGGCGGACCAGAAAGACCTATGTGTTGTTGTCTGCTGGAGCCAGGGGTCATAATCACGTCGGCCCCCCTTTTACCCCTTTCCTCCACCTAAATATACTGTTCTGGCTTTGCCTGCCTGCTCGCGCTTAGGATGGATCTCACTGCCTGCTTTGTGTTACATTCAATTTTAGTCTCCCTACCAAGGGACCTGAGACAATTATTCGTTGTTGAATGCTATAATAGGTCGGGTGCCGGACTTCGTTGTCTTATCACTTAGCGATTATTAGGTAAGACGTGAGGGATGGGGAAAATTTTTTCATCCTCGGCGTCGATATGCCTGAATAAGTCCTATGTTGATGTTCTAGGGTTGTATCTCCCCTCTCTCCCCGGAAAAGGGGCGTCGCTCAGGGGGAGTAGAACGCAGGCCAAGAGGAATATACACCACAGATGCGTATTATTTCAGCTCTATTCACATCCTACGTAGGATGGCTATAACATGGTAGGATATTTCCTGACCAACTCACCGAGATGCTGTTCCGGTCCCCGTCGTCTCTGCACTGGGAGCCTGTTGATTCTTGGCATGATAGCTGCTCGATAGCTACTGGCCTGCGGAGATCCTGTGTGAGTCTAATCATGAAACTGTGAGACTAGAGAACTTGGAAGGCATGCACTCCTAACTCAAATATCATTGAGGAGATGGTGCCCAGCAATCCATCGTGGGACACATGATTTTGCCCGGCTGGATTACGAGCTCGATCCTCGTCATGTAATCTCGTCCTCGACTGCCCCGAGTTCACAACGGCTGCGCTTGCCACTCTCTGAGATCTACAGGGGCTGTCTTATAGTCAATCCTCTCTCTTGCCGGCTTCACTATGACCAAGGGTGTGTCTGCTGTTTGCTTACTTAGACACGGAGCAAGGCTAGGCCATCTCGACATTAAGATTTGAAGGGACGGAGAGTTCTCGATCGTTCAACAGTTTTGTCTGGACCTATCGCTATGCGGATCTGTTTTGAACGCCGGGCAGTGGTAGGTTACACCCAGAGCCAAAGGAGCGAGATGAGAGTTACAGATGAGGGTGGTTTCGCGACCACTTGCAGCGACGAATCATGGCTGTATCCCTATTGGTGCGCGCTGTGCTGCCGGTCATGCATGCTGTCAATCTCCTGTTTTTGTTGGCTTTGCCTGCGACCTGGAGCGTATCATAGGGTTTACCGTACCTTACGTTAGTGGAATTAGGCCGTGTAGTAATTTCGAGATCTTTGGGTTAGGGCACTGAAAGAATCTCGGCCATCAGAATACGATGCCGGACGCTGGGCGGCGGCTGGGCCAACACAGCCAAGGCATCTGAGGCTATCGAACCTCTTAAGCATAAAGATGAATTTTAGAATTAACATTGCAGGAGCTCGTATACAGCTAATACATTCTCGACATGAACTATTAAGGCCTAACTACATTGCCGGATACAGTCGAAAGGAAGTTCCCGCCATATTCCAGCACTGTATCTTTGAGCCTGCCGCTCGCAGTTTGCCCTACGCGTAGTCATGCTTATTCGTCGTCGGATCGTTCACTGAAGGATGGAGGATTCAGCTGTGAACTGCTCCTGTCCAAGACGTCAGATCAATGTGTCATCCAAGCCAATGTAACGCGTTCACAGCAGCAGCACTAAGCTGAGATAACAACGAAGAGATGGGACAGCACTCAAGTGCACGACATCAACGCTTACACGTGGATAGAAATGGGCATATCTTCGGATTGCAACGGCGGTGGTGGTAGTATTACAACAGTAACGTCACTTGGTGGTCGGCAACCCGAGTCTTAACACTCGAACTGGCACTCGATGTGCATTTCCTGGTGACCGAGGGTCGACTAGGGGGGGTGGCAGATGTGTACCATGATCCCCTATAGGTATCTATTTCTGTCTTGGGACAAGATCGTTGTGGACTCGGCAGGGATAAATCGCCCATCCTGACAACCTCCAGATTGCTGACGAGAGCGGCGTTGGAGGCTGCGAGATACAGTATGCGCGGTCCTTTTCTATCATGTCCTATTCCAGTCTAGTCGCGCTCTATTCTGCCCATACACCCTACCCGCGACGTTTCTTCGTTGCAATTGTCCTTGTGCTGACAGGCAGCCACCTTGATGCACGACATTCTCTGCTCTCCCTTTCTGAGCTTTTAGGGGTGGCATCTAAACAGGGGACTTTGCTGACTACCTAAAGCATCCCAGTAAACCCAGCCCATAGACTTCGTCCTGTTTTCTGCATATGCTCGCTGTTGGAGGTGCGCAGTGGGCATGGAGTATGTGCAGATGGCTTGTGGGGATTGGTCAGGATAATATATCCGGTCTGCATTCGGCCCTTCCAGGCTAAAACGACGATGCAGGATGGCTGGATTCTATTGTTGACAAGCCCTTTCCTTTTCGGCAGGCTGCCATAGCCAGGCTCAATATGCCTGCGAGCCAATATTGTCCAAAGCGCGGTTCGTGGGGGCGGATTAAACGCCTTGTGGCTTTTCTTGGATGCTCAGCTAGCCCTCATCAAGCATCTCCCAACAGTGGTTACGAGAGCGACACCTTTATTGTGGTGTGTAACCAAATCTTCCTCACTTGAGCAGCGTCATTTCCTCATAGGATTGTCTCTGTCTCCGATATATCTCCGTCTCGAATCCTATAGGGCGCGCTTGGGTGACCGTATACTAGATAAGGCCGATCGATCCATCTGGTGCTATCGACTGTGCCTTATACGCTTTTCGCAATTACGCCCGTCTGGGAAAGCTGGCTGGTCGCACTTCGCTTGTTATATGCGTCTGTCGTAAGTCTCCAACATGCATGTGCGACACTGACCTCCTAAGACGGGAATCTCCGCGCATGGCGTTGGGTCACCAGGTAAGTGAGAGTCAGCCCGCTGATGGTGAGTACGTTGCAATACGAGCCTTCTGGAACACCGGATAAATGAATCGAAGCACTGGATAAAGTACGGTCCTTTCGAGCTATTCTGAGCGAAGCGATATGGCAACATCCCCAATCCAGAGAGACGGGAATAATAATCTGGGGTTCAATTACGACCTTTTCCTCCTAGAGGGTAAGGCTGCGTCCGCTACTACCTAGGGAGGTAATGGACGATCTACCGCTGCTACCACAGCATGTAGATCGCTTACAGGCGTGTTTCTTTACTTAGAAGCGGGATAGCGAGCTGGTAGTGGCTAAGTATGTCTCCCTAAACAAACTCTCGGCCGCTCCCACCAACGACGCGAGTGCGAGGGGGTAGATGAGAAACCCGCCTCCACTCTCGATATCGCTTCACGCGCAGACTGCCTTGGTGACGATCATCTGTGACATGAACCAAGTAGTACACTCCCTCATCCCCCTTTCGGGGAAATCACCCACCCATCCCTCTTCCTCGTCGCGGGTGGATGTTGGCCGCGATCAGGAAGGATTATCCTGAAGCTTATCTTTTCCTCCATAACCTTATGCGCTGCGGGAGCACCCTTCTTTCGTCAACGTGATCTGCCGTGATGGAGGGTATGGAGGGGCTAAGGGGCCGGAGGGGGGGTCTGCTGTCCATCCCGGACCACTAGGCACGGCAGTTTAGAGATAGCAGCTAACGGCCTTCTTAACTAGGCGCTGGGCATTCGTTAAGTGTCCGACATGATCAGGGCCGGCGAGGCGTGATAGAACATTCTCCTCGATGGCTGATGGCGCTAGGTCCGTTCGCAATAGACCGTAAGCTAGTTGTATATTATGGTAGAATACAGTAAGGTGTCTCCAGCGATGTTATGTGTATTACAATTATCGGTCACACAGCGCGGGAGTTGCGTGTTGCGCGCGTTGCTTTTTCTATTAGTCTAGGTATGACAAGAGTTTCTATCTACGCCAGGTTAACTCTTGAGGCTAGGCAATATTTGTATATGGGTTATTGGTTATTGGCATGGTACGCATACATACAGTCATCCCTATCGTTCTTAGTCGATATCGGATAGAGGTACGTACGGTACTCAAGACGAAAGCCTTGCGAGGGTCATGGGAGAGGATCAACCACTCCGAGAATGAGACATGGTCCTGGTGATTTACGGAAAAGTACCATACAGAGAGTACCTCGAGGTTCCTCCTCGTTTAAGGTTAGTTAGAAAGGATAACCCTAGCTAAGTGACATGCATGGCCCCGTGTCGGCTCATCCTCCCATGGGCCGCCTCTCGGGCCCCTGATCAGTATTGGATTATGGTCTGATTTGCAAGCGCTAGTAATATCTGTATACTTGTAGGTAGTTCTGCTTTTGGAGCGTATGTACGCAGTAATGCTGCACTTGAAAGCTGTCAGGCACGACTTGTCAACGTGCCAAAGTATCATCAACGGCGCTTAATGAAAGAAGCCTCCCCAACTTTGTAGTATTTTATGTATCATCCCGAGCAAGGCTTGCAGCTAGTGATAGGTAGCAATTAACACTTGTCAGATAATTAATCTAGCTTAGCTGATAGAAAGCACGCTCCCGACATGTACATACCTGGGAGTTGTCCCCTACATGAAGCCACAGTCCCTTGATGTTGTTAAGTGGCTCCGTTGCGCGGGGGCGACGACTACGACCCCTTATGCGTACACAGCCCGCAGCATAGCATCTAAATCTGGACGACGGCGCGCGGGACGTCATTCGGCCTTTCAAAGGCAGAAAGGCGAAAGGTTTCACACACCCACTCCGCGTAAGTATGTATGTATACATGTACCTGTACCTGCTAAGTATGCCTGCTGGATCACGTTAGTTGATCCCTTTGCCCTAGATCTTGGATCGTTGCGGTTCTCCTTGGTGAATCCGTGAGGATTCCGTGTCTATGTACTGGGGGAATGCATACTACCTGGTAGGTACCATACCTTGCATGGTCAGCAACTTCGGTAGAGTAGCCAAGACTGATTGGTAGCCCGCGCAAAACCCATTATCAGCGCGGATAGATGGATACCAGGTTCGGGATACCAGTATGTATATTACCCCGGTGCTGATACCGGAGGTGTTGCACTTCACCTAAGTAAATAAATACATGGTCATTCCTTGTAGGCGGCCCCATCGAGTAAACTCAAGTCTGCCTGAGTTGCGTCATGCTAGTGATTTCTTACTAATGTATAAACCCCCTCCGTACGACTTGTGAATGGATACCTATGCGGATGTATGTATGTGTGTAGGTATGTAAGTATGTAGGCATTATACTGTACGGCGTAAATACGGAAAGAGATCGCCTGGTGCCTTGAAGAGGCACAGACGGTGATGTACAGAAAATGGCGCGTCGTCTTCCGCTCTGATTCGATAACAACCCCCTGTCGCTTTCACAAGCATGCCGGAAGACAGTGGCTAGAACCAATGACAATTAATTTGCTAAACTCCATTAGCTTGGGGTTAACCTCTGAGGCTTGGCACATATGCCGGCGTTGCTAACAAGGTTAGCAGGAAGGGCAGGCATCATTAGATCGAGCTAAGCTGGCAATGGAGTCGGTGATCTTCGTTCAGATGGAGCCTACAAGTTCGGCCAACATTGCTTGAAACGGGACAATACATGAGGGGGGTATGCAAGTGCTGGATAGAATATTTCATTGTTTCATGGAGTGTCTAAGAATAAGTTACTCACCACTCTTGACGTCTGCATGGAGCGGATTTCGGCACGAGAACAAGTCAACAAGCCATGGGTAGGTTAAGAGAATCACGACAGGAAGGCTATGCGTGCGAACATAGGTACCTACTGTAGATAGGTCGGTATACATAAACACATATCGAGAAGCCAAGAAAGACACCCGATGGATCGACCGAGACAAGGCTGCGCAAAGACACTTTTTGTCGCTCCTTGATCTCTCTGCTGCCCTTCCGTTGCCGCCATTTAATGGCCGAAGCCGCTTGACAATCCTAGTGCTGAGCCCCCTAAGCCAGGCATCTAATTAATTTGCCGCGATCTCGTACTAGTACCCCTCCACATCATACATACATACCTGTCAGTCCCGTTACCTGAGAATCCTTGGATCATACCCAGCAATCAACAGCTCTAGCCGAAACTACTGACTAGGTAGTTATGTTTTCGTGTGTATAGAGCCTTACACAACAAACGAGAAAACGAGCCGGAAGGGCGGAATCCTTTACCCTGCACGTACCAACGTCTCTTGTAACAGCGCGATGCAGAGTTGCCGAATCCTTGTTGTTGGATCTAAGGTTACCTTCTCGCGCCTAGCGCCCACCGTCTTAATCCCGAGAATGCATCCGATTCTCAGTGCCTTTATTACCATTTCAGTTTGAGAGATTGTATCAGAAGAGTGAACTTAGTTAGAAATTCATGACTCGTAAGTTGCAACGCCGTGCAAGGTCAAAGCTCGGATTGTAGAGGTTTCGTCACAGGGATTGACTACCGAGGATATATTTGATCACCAAATATAGGGCAGACTTACCTTAAACGGGCGTGGCAAGGATTATGTAGAGACTAGAGTTAGAGCGATATCAACTGGTTTTAGTAGGCAAGTAGATAGTGCTATTGCTCTACCTGCCTGCGCATAAGGTATGCAGAACATATTGTCATTTAACGCGGTACTTGTCGTAGTCACCAGCGCGAATCGGAATACGAATATTGCTGCCATCCCAGATAAAGACTAGATATGGGAACAAGTTCAATAGAATTAAAGATGTTATTCATGATTGCACTAGCCCGCATTCTGGATCCATACTCCATGTATAATATCACTCCCCGATATGGAGGCCCCATGGGCTTTGACCTACCTTCCTACCTATCTTCTGTGATGAGAAACATACCGGTACCCACCTAGGTTGTTATGGTTTCGATCTAGCTAGGGAACAAGATTCAAGTAATTTGCCCATGCAGGTATGAATTTCAGGAACAACATACCTACTGCAGGACCAAGCCTCCGCCTGGGTACTACCTAATAATACACGGGGGTTATACTTGTAGCGATGAAGGCTTGAAGTAACCAGGCCATGTGGTATTTTCATAGTTTCGGGAGAGGGATTCTCTCTTATGTTTCCAGTGCGTTTAAGATAGAGACGCATGTACTATAGCGGCCCCTAAGAATGTTTTTGTCCCTACTTTTGCGACGTATCTGATAGGGGCTGTTTTCTTTTCGTCTCCCTGTCTTATTGACGTTGAAACTGCCGTTGGTGCCGTACAACAACACTCAACACGCTATAGGTCCGGAAACAGGACGGTGTCACGGTAATGTGGAGATGAGAGTCATAGGAATATGTGGTGTCTAGACAAAAAGCAAGGGCAAATGAGAATATTACACGCCCCTACAATAATCTTGTAAGTCTGCAATTCAAAGATTGAAAACTCCACAACCAAGAACAAAGGGAAAACCCGTAGGAAACATGATATGATGGAATCAACATTTTCGGCCCTCTCGACTATAGATGTCGATTTCCATAAAGGGCCTTATTTGGGTCTACTATTGCATATTAAAGTAATAGTAGCCGTATGATACACTTCGAGGTGTGAGATTTCCATCTGCTCCCACTTCTGGCCGAGACTCGAAGCCCCGTGCCGCCGCAGCCATGCCTGCCATCCAGTCTCCATCTGGATCCTCGGTTCTGCACCTCTGGAATAACTACCTACCAGACTGGAGAGATTGGGGGTGGCCTCATCAGACCAGCCAGCCAGCAGCCACATTTAATATATTTTATCGCTGCATAATCCACCTGCTGGCAACAATAGATTTTTTTTTCTATTTTAGTAACAGCGACGGGTCCCCATTCATTTAGCCCAAGGGGATGAGAGGGATAGAGAGGATGCTGCGGATGTCTAGCCGGCGTGTGCGTAACCTCATCGAGTGCGCGCGCCTCAACGAGTAACTTTACTGCCATGTCGTTTGCGACAAACAGCAAGGCACAGTAGGCAGTACGTAGGCAAGGCAAGGCAAGGCAGGGCAAAGACAAGTCGTCACAAGCCGCTGCTGCATGGAGACAGCCCACCTACCGACCGACTGTAGGTACCGTATGTATACTTACACACATCGGCTGTTGAGACCGAGCGAGTAAGCCACTTCTTCTGGCTTCTGCAAGATATTCATTAGTATCGGCATAAATAAGTGGACGGCGTTCAAGCAAACCAGGCGAATATTGATTCGTTTGATCACATTTCCCTCCAATCAGACACGAGTGGCCTATGACAAGAAACGGTTATGCCAGCGCGGCTGGTGCGCCGACAAACTCTGCCGCCATTTTTCACCATGTCCAACATGTCCATCATGTCCATCATGCCCATCACGTCGTTTATCACGGCGCAGGGCTCCTCCCCCTCTACACGCATACGGTAGAGTACAGCACAGTACAGTACATGGTACAGAGTACAGCATGTGGACGCGCCTCTCCTCCAGCCCGGCGCTCCTCTGCAGACCACAGACAGGTACTGTATCCCGTAGTGTATACACTGACTGACTGCCTAAGGCTCATCATGGGCGACTGACTGCGAACCACCCTCTGGATACCTGCTGCTGTGTCACCCTCCACCCAGGATTTTACATGGACCTGGATGGCTCTCCGAGATGGGCGTGCCGGGTTGTCTAAGCAGCTGAGTGGATCAGTGTGCTCCTAGCGCTGGTCCTAATCGGGAATGTGGTGAATCAGTGATCTGTATTCTGTACCCTCCGCAGGTTGTTCGCCATCAGGGACGCGCTCGTTTGTCCTGTCCTGCCCGCCGTCTTGCTCTACGGTAGTGTACTTGTATGTAAGTAGACAGATCATGCATTCCGGACGGGCGATAAGCACAGGTATGTATGTAGGTCGCACACGCAGCCTGTCGCCTGTCGCCTGTCTGGCACTACCCGATGTACTACAGCATCTACAGAATACATACCTGGTGGTACTTACACGACTGCCACCCTGCGCGATCTCTCCCATCTGCTCTTGTGTTCCTCTCTGCCTACTGTATGCGTATGTACGCACAACCCGTGCGCCCTCTCGCTCTGCTCTCTGCCCGCCGCCGTGACCACCCGTCAGGGCCGGCGACCGAGTTTTACGATACCTACCTAGTTAAGTTATTATGACGGCACGCTGACTTCTCGGCGTTTCTTTGTGTCACCCACGTCTTTGTTGCCTGCTAGAGCCTTAGTAGAATGGTAGCTCGTGTTCGGCGAGGGTGCGGGCCTCTACCTACCTACCTAGTTGGAGCGAGGTTCGCGCGTTTAAACTGCGACTTATGACTTATTAGGGACAGACATCTTTCGGCGCGCAGCGGGAAAGGAAGGCCAAGAGTCGAGGTCGTCGCTAGTCTACGGTAGTGTAAGTAGGTCGTGTATGATGCCTATATTATATATGTTGAGGATATAACTACATACTCTCTCCCAACGCCAACGACTTAGTAAATAGATACCTGTCTACTACAACGTAACAAGAGAGCCGCTATCTGTACGCTGGCCTCTCCCACCCTTCCTGTCTCGTACAAGTTGTACATGTAGGCATGTATCTAGCTGGTAGACTAAGCATGGCATTACTGTATGTGCTGCAGTATGTCCTTATTAGCCCAGAACAGAGTCCATCACTAGAGCAAGGGTGACTGATTCACATCCCAGGCTCGCTCAGAGCTGGCCTGCTTTTTCTGTGCGCGAAGCGAGCTTACTGGGGTCCCCGCCAGCCCCCGGTCTGGCAATCTCGTTGAACCGATTTTATGTCAAAGTACCCATGCCGTCGCGCCTTTCCCTTCTCGTACCGCAGTTGCGGACTTGAGCCAACGGCTCCCGCTAAAGAAATAGCGGGACTCTATTCCTACTAGAGTAAGGTCTTCGGAGGGTTTCCTAACTGATTAGGCTAGACCAGGTTTGTCCAGGCTTGTTCAAGATAGTTCCTGTTTGGGGGCCAGGGCGCAAATACATACCTACATATGCGTATGTACATACATACACACACTAACTGGCGCGCCAGTTATACGTAGTGTGAGAGAAACGGAGATGGGGGATTGGGGGGGCACAGGACAAGGAGAGAGCCATGGAGGGGGAACGGGTACGATAGGTACCTTACTCCAAAGACATCTGAACAGTTAAGTTCTTGTCTGAGTTGTCGTCGTTGATAGGTGACCCCCCTCCTTGCCTCCATAGACATCCATGCCCTCCCTACCTGCCTACTCTGTCCCCCCTCCACTCGCTCTGCCTCTTTCACTGCCCTGTCTCCTGTCACTCTTATCCACAGTGACTACGTAGAGAGCTGTGCCTCCACGGGAGCTATTGTACACTACGTGATAGTGTCACTAATTAGTGCCGCCAGTGTCATATTAGGGTCGGCAGACGAAGAATGTTATTGTTAGTGCCGATAGGTACAAGTAGGGAAACGATACCTTAGCTCCTGTATTAGCATACCCCATCTTCTCCTATCCAGGTTGACTTAGACATTTCCCTTCTGTACATACATACTTGCCGTAGGTATACCTATGTACTGTAAGGTAAGGCTCTGGACTTAAGAAGTTGATGGCCAGTTGGTTGTTGCTCATCCCGCTCGCCAGGCAGAGCACATCACCAAATTACTCCCGCCTGCTCGTCCATCTTGTCGTCAACTCAGGTTGACCCGTCACAGGCCCGTGAGAGAGATAATCTCGGCGCGGGTTATAGGTCATAGGCCTAGCAGTCCGTCCGTAGCCACAAGTCCCGGCTCAAATTTGTGGTCCAGGACTTTGCCCCCAGCAGATCTCCATTACTCTATACCTACCTCCGTTCTCTTCCCCCCTCCGGCTGCATATACACTGTACTGGGCATGCAGATGGTGCTAAAGCCTCTACGCGGACCCCAAATTCGCTTGTCACTTTTCTCTTGGATCTCGACCTGGACCTTATATCCCCTGGGCTCTGGCTTTTGGCTTTTGGATCCGTTAAACGGTTGACTACCCCCTTGACGGTGGATCTTGCCGTTGTATGTATCTGCACAAAATATATCCCCCATCCCAAGGCAACATCTACCGCGTGCGATTCCCATCTTATACAAGTACACTTCGGCCTGCAACCTTGCCTTTTTCAAGCCCACACTTTATTCTAACTACGCAAGGCTCTTCTGCAGGACCCCTTCCTGTCCCACCCAGGAAGCAAATATCATCCATCCTCACCATCACCATCACCACCATCATTGGGCCACAGCCTGATAAACAGCCATTGTCCTGCATATCAGAACAAACTTAGAAGCTTCATGCCAATAGTCCTACCATTGACAGCTAGAAACTAGAAAGGAGAGTTGGAAAAAAGGAGAAAAACGAGCCAGGATTTGGAATCGGTCAGTGGCGGCGGCACGGCGCGCGCGACGAACACACGTGCAGGGGAAGACGAGACTGGGAGATATGTTCCCATGTCCACCACAACGACATTAACGGCGACCATGGCAGAGCTGAAGCCGGAGCCAGCGCATAGTAGTCTTTGGTCGAACTACGGCGGCGGCCCAGTTTCTCTGTCAACACGATTCCCGAACAGCATGGATTCGGGGGCGGCGGCGACGACGACTGCCTCACATCAGCGGCCCCGGAGTAGTCACCCGACCATCGACCATCCGTACTCGTACCCGCCGCACACGCGCTATTCCCAGGATGAAACCGACGCTTTTGACAGATATCCGCAGTCCTCACTAACACCGCACCACAGCTATCCCAACTTGAAGCGGCCGCACCACAGCAGCGAGCCGCAGGCGGGCCAGCAGCAGCAGCAACAGCATCACCAGCAACAGCAACAGCAGCCGCCGCCTCATCCGCCATACCAGGAGATCGTCCAGGACCTGCGGGATGACGGGTCCAAACTATCAGTGAACCACGACCACAAGCTGCTGTCGTTCCGGCGGGTGCAGGACAAGCACACGATCGTGGACCAGCATGGGCGCATGCAGCAGCTCGAGCTGTCGGCGCAGCTGCACGGCATGTTCTTCCTCTCCGAGATGCCCACAAACACGGGCGACGGCTCGATGCTGCAGCCGGAGCTGACGTGCTACCGGCGGAACCTGTTCCAGATCAGCGGCTCGCTCATCACGCCGCGCGGGCAGCTCTCCGTCATCCTCGCCGAGACGGGCGAGACCGTGCCCGTCAACAACACCGAGGTGACCATCTCCGCCATCGAGTCCGTCGACGGCCACCCCGTACGCCTCATTGTTATCCCCTGGAAGACGCCCCCGCCAAACTCCCCAGAGCTGCCTCAGACGGCGGACCAGGAGCCCCCATCACTCCCGTTAATCCCGTTCCCAGACGACGGGCAGGAGCCCGAGGGCGAGTATGCCGTTTATCCCATCGGATGGCGGCGCTTGCAGTTCCGAATGTAGGTAGCCTTTTGTTTTCTCGCCCTGGAAACCCGCAAGAGTGAGGAGGAAATGGGACAAGTAAGGAGAAGAGGGAAAACACGAAAGGTTATGTGAGACAACTGCTAATCTGAGACGGCAATAGAGCAACGGCTAATAACGGGAGGCGGAAAGAGCTACAGCAACACTTTGTACTACACCTCAAAGTGATGGGATCGTTGGCAAATGGGTCCAAGGTGGCCCTAGCGGAATCAACGACCGCACCGATCGTAGTAAGGGGTCGCAGCCCGCGGAACTTCCAGGCGCGCAAAGAGATCCCGCTTCTTGGCTCGAGCGCGGGCTCACGCGGCCAAGCGCTCGTCGAGACTGGCCTGGGCATTGTAGCCGGGCCACTTGCAGTGAAGCCCCAGGACCCAAAGTTGAGGGGACTGGGCCTCGAGCTGCCTAGGACGGCGTTCACCTTCAACGCCTCGAAAATCCCTGGCAGTCCCATGACCATCAGGTCAAAGTGAGTGGTTCCCTCCCTTCCGAATTCCAGGGTAGTAAAAAGGAGAATAGGGGGACGAGGTCTAGCCTCTCTCCCGTGGTGGCAAGATGTGAACAATAGGAGACTCTTGACAGCAATCCTGGAGGATAGAACGCAAATCGGGAATTTCATAATAACAGGTGATCTAGTTCGTATCCTAGCTGGAGTCAGAACAGCCAGTTGCCTATGTCTGGGCTGCCAGCATCAGCACCCGCCAGCTACCCATCGAGCACCATACCAGCGGACCCGTACCAGAAAATCCCAGTATCAGGGGGGACGGGCTACTCGCACGAGCCACCAGAGTTGCCATTGCAAACGTCGATGCCATCCATGCAACTCTCGTTGGCAGCTACGGATCAGCCGCCGCCGCCGATCCGGACGCAATACGCCTATGTTCCCGGGACGTCGGCACCCTCGCAGATGTCGGTGCCCACGCCGGCCCTGGGGAGCTCCAGCGGCGTCAGCGGTGGTGGCGGCAGCGCGGACCATAGCGCGCTCAGCGTGCCGCGGTACGTGGATTCGAACCCACGGCCGTCCAAGAGCCCGCGCCACGGGAGCCACCAGTCGGTGCCGAGCACTAGCTCGCTGAACAACAACGACGCCACGTCCGAGTACCGGTACGGCCCGCCGCAGACGACGACGTACGACAACCCGGCGTCGACGTACGGCACCAGCGGCGCGGAGCCCCCGAGCGCAGCGTCAGCTGGTTCGGGTGCCGGGGCTGCGCACGCGCCGTCTCGCGACTACTACCCGCCGACCTCGTCGTGGACTACGACAGCGGGCGAAACCAGCAGCTCGACGGTGCACGCGTATCATAACGGGCCAGCACCCAGCGAGAGCAGACCTTACACGTACCCAGACCAATACAAGAGCAGCCACTCGATATCGGTCAAGAGTGAGCACCCGACTGCTCCAGGGACTTACGCCTCGACCTTGAATAATTACTCGTGGAGCCCAACATAGGCCCAAATGCAAAGTGACTACCTAGTCAAAGCGACCGTTATTTCCAGTTTCTTACAAACTGCCAGGTCAGCGGTTGGGTTTTGCCAGCCATTAAGGACTGGGAAGTGTGCGTGGAAAAAGAAAGGAGGCTTCTCTCTATCTCTGTCCCGGTCTCTCGCCGATTTGCCACCACTAGGTGACAAAATCGCCTGTACAATATTCCCATAAGGGTTTTCTTATTGAATCTTTGGTTTCTCAACTTCTAGGAGGAAGGAGAAGAGGGTGTGGAAGTGGCCCTGTAGGGCCAGAGCACACGAGGCGCTTTGCTATACAAACTCGGAGCAACAAAATAAGGCAACGGAGGACACTGGAAATAATTGCTCGCTTCCTTTCTGTCATTGCGATTTTCAACAGATGGACGGACGACTTGGATGAAAGTATGGCGGACATGAAATGACCCGTTGGATGAATGGAGTGACGGAGTAACCATTGTAGTTGTGTAGTATTGCTTGGGGCATTTCTTGGATTTGAACGCGTGTTGGGGGTGTTGCTGGAAACCGATTTTTCTTGTCATTCCCTGTGTTGCGCGTCCTGTTTCTCACTTGATCCCTTTTTCGAAAGATGGACTGTTGGTTCTATTTCCTCATAAGCGCACACAACGATCTACCAAGCAAAGCAAAGTAAGGGGTCCAGACGGGTTTGGGGCATCGAGATAGCATTCGGAGTTGGTTCTGTCATCTGGACGTTCGTCACATGCCGTCGACGCCAGCGCCAGCGTCGTCATCTTGTCATTGCTGTCGTTTGTTCTTTGAGCCGCGGATCATTCCTGTCATTCTTCGTTCGATATCCCCCCCATGACCATTGTCATATTATTACTGCTCATTCGCGTTGCGCATATCATAATTCGGAAGACCCGAGCTACGATACCCTGCTGTACTTGCGCTGTTGTTCCAATGTAAACAATAAAGATTATATACCGTTGACTTATTGTGGCACGTCAACAACATCTCGACATGATGCAATGGTTCGAGGCGCAAACTACCTACTTAGAAAGTGCGGAAGGCTCTGCTTACTTACCACGCTGTGTCATGCGCCTCAATCGTCCGATCCCAACATGAATGAAATGTTTCACGTTCCTGGTTAGGTGTGTGCTGTATACTAACTGGGTGGCCGTCCGAGTGAAGGATAAGCGGCTCCTTTTATGTGCATCATATCAAGATTTTAGCCGATTCGGTCTGGTGTAAGTAGGTCAAGTCGGAGAGGACTTGGGGCACGGAACGGAGGCATAAGCATATAAGCGAGTCCATGAGACGAGGGAAAGACACCGAACCCCGGGCCGCCGAGACAGCCTCTTTATATCAAACGGCGGATTGGATTCCAAGACGGCCAATTCGCCTCTTGTGGGCTGCGGCTGAGCCTCTTGCTATACCTCGTTCGGAAAGCAGTTTAGTGTAGCTGGTATTAGATAGTCCCGACAAGCTGGTTGGATGCGCTAAACGAACCATGTCACCATACCGTTTTGTTGCTCCATTTGGTGCCATGTCAGTTGTCAGTTCTCTGTGGAACACCTCGGGTCGAAGGATGTTACCTGGGTTAAGTATTCTGTAATGGTATCACTGTCTACGCTGTTGTATCGCCGCTTGGCATGCGAGGGTCCGCTCGCCTCCGCCGCATATGAAGAGCTTGCAGGCAGACACATGGCACTGTTGACGCTGTGCTATTCAGAATATTTCAGAATAGGCAAGCTCTTGACTGCTCGTCTACCTGGGCTGTGTTGTGATACTACCAAGGTGAAGAGGTCTAAGTGGTCGGTGTGGTGGTCGGTGACCTTGATGGCTGGGACTTTATGGGAGTCGATGTAAGAGGTACCTAGACTTATGCGTACAGTGATACCTAAGTAGGCAACTAAGCCTAAACCGACGGTCAGCGCAGCACTGGCACGGCACCGGCACAGCACCGTCCCCCCATTTTCTATCTACTTACTGGATCTAGACCCATAATACACTTTCACGCTAGCAAGTTACCAAACCATCCATCCGTTTCATTCAACTTGGTGCATATTTGTTTAATAGCCAAGTATTCTATAACGATACAGAGAGATGTTCACGTCAATATAGTACTCATTATAATCTTTGAGCTACGCAGTACTCATTCCCCTCATCGTGGCCCATCTTCTTTCAATCCCCATTCGCCGATACTGAGAGGAAAATGTTTGCCCTCCCGGACGCAAAGCGGTATGAGGTCGTACCCTGTCCTCGCTCTGAAGGAACCGTCTGACGTGAGGTGTAGAATCCGCCGGAAAGACTTATATGATTCGGCCTCGGTCGATACATCGTCTGACGAGGAGGGGGCTCGTGACTCGCAGGCCGCCGAGTCAGCACTACACGCAAGGCTCAACGCCCAGCTATCGGGCCTGTTCGACTTTAGCTTCTCACTTGAGCCCCCCGCCGCCGGCGCTACGGCCCAGCAGGTGCAGCAAGCAGACCAGGCTGCAGCCGCCCCCAATGGGCACCAGGAGAGCGAGGGGCACCAAGAGGAAGAAGCTTTCACCTTCCGCCTGTTCCGCGACGAGGCGCTCACGCACACCGTCGTCCTCACCCCCGACGAGGACCCGGCAGCGCTCGGCGAGGGCGCCTTCGTGGTCCCATCGCGCCCGCGCTCCTACTACATCGCCGCCGCGCCCTCCGCGCAGCAGGCGTCAGAGTACCGCAGCGTCGCCGTGAGCGCCGAGTACGTGCTAGCCGACGCGCGGCGGCCGCGCTGGGGCCTCGAGAAGCCGTGGCGCGTGATCCACATCTCGTCGAAATCCTCCACGCCCGGGGCCGCCGCGGCGGTGCGGGACGCAGCCGGACAGGCGGAGAAGACGAAGCGGACGCGTCCGGGCAAGAAGCATCGCATCCTCTTGCGCGTGCGGGAGAAGGCCGCGCGCGAGCGCGCGGAGACGGAGAAGAAGCTGGCTCTGGAAAAGGAGCAGCACATCCAGGAGAAGAAGAAGCGCCTCAATCGGGAGCGGAAGCTCAAGCGGAGGCAGAAGGAACGCGAGAAGAAGGCTGGGGCGCAAGGTGCGCAGCCCGACGGCTCTTCGAAGGATGCCGATAGTACGGCAAATGTGTCTGATAATGAATAGTACTAGTATACCTCTCTCAGGTCTATCATATAATCATACCACATCATTGAAATGAGACAAACTTATGAGAAATGAGTATTTACGCTTATGGTTTTCATGTTTATTGGCTATTTTTGAGTGCGCATAGCGAGTATGCCGCGGCATGCCGTCTCTGTGTTCTTGCAGCCTCCCTTCGTCTCTTGCGAGTTCTCATTTCCCATGACCAGATAGATAAATCTAATCCGAATTTCGTTCCCCTCCTCTCATGATACATAATAATAATACTCCAGCATACACGCGGGACATATCCAAATTTTAATTGGTGTGCTATGCCCTGCAAATATGACGAGGGGAACAGAAACAAATTGTGACTCCCCCTTTCTGATCGACGCCTAATCATGCTAAAGGTAGCCTCTCCAAACGCCTCGGGTATGAAAATGACAGAATAAAAGGGCAGGAAAGATAGAAAGAACAAAGGTAGTGAAAAATAATTGTAATGGTCGTCTGTTTAATTTTAGAGACCGTGTGGGTGAAACTATTGGTAGGGTAGCAGCGTAAAAACTAGCTCAGCATCCACGCCTTAAGCTCCCGATTCATAGGTATAGAAGTGGACGATGATAGAACGATGGGGCGGACAGGATTCATGTTTGGATCAAGTAGGTGATAATGTATTCAGACGGTTATAGTGTTCTCTGACGTATGGAAAGTTGGCTTCTATATCCAATCAGCTCCGCTTGCACCCCCAACAGCAGAGTTTGCATGAGGAGAGGTCGGAGAAGCCGCTTCTCCAGCTTCACCAGGTACAGGATTTGGTCTTGGTGGCACATTAAAGCCAACTCCTTTAGGGCTCGGGACTTTTCCTTTGGTGGGACTATTCGGGCTGTATACGGTTGGGTTGAGGATAGGAGCTCTCTCTATCTCAGTTTGAGAATCCCGGGGAATTGGGGGCAATGTTTTCCTTGTTGTATCCACCTGAATCCCTCCCAAAGAGCGCTGGGGGCTTGGTGGTGAGGCCGCGCTATCCAAGGTAGTAAGAGGACTTGGTCTACCCGCAACCCCAACTGTCGACTTATTGGGACAGCCTAGTTCATGTGTCCGTTCAATGCTTTCAATAGTACTGACGGTTGTTGGTCTTACGTCCTGAACGTTTGAAAGACGTAAACCTATCTGTACTGTTGCGGACGAGGCCATGGACGAATCCCGCCGATGACGAAAGCCTGGTGGCTGGACTGATGGGGGTGGCCGAAGCATGTCGCAGCAGTCGTCGGATGCATGTTCGCTTGCATTCGGCGAATAGGTCGTGGAGGGTAGTAGGGCTGTCGACGCTCTAGGACCTTGAATTGTGATTGGGAAAAGTCCGTATGACGATACTTTCCGGGCTGATGCCATCGATACGGGTGTTTGTATATCGCTTACGCTCCCCAGAATCGAATGTTGCTTGAAGACGGCATTGGACCCCAACGGATTCGAGCCATCTAGACTGCGAAACCCACTGTTTCCTTGCAGTCCTACACCACTGGTGACCTCCTGTGCTAATCCTTTTTGTGTGGGCTCTAGTCCGCGGAGCCACTGAGGTACTGTAACAGGTTTCATAATATGACTGTTGAAATCTGTATCGTTGGATTTCGGCACTCGAATTTGATATTTTATCTGTTGGCGCTCATATTCGTCAAGCTTATTCTTAGAGGTGATAGAAGAGCTAGTGCTAGATCGAAGGAACAAGTAGAGCCCGCCAGTCATGAGTCCAGTCACGTTGGCCACAACTGTTGAGACCATCGATAGCGTTAATCCGGTGTCCCCACCGTTCTCTAATGGGTTACCAAAAGATAGGTAACCAAAGAATGGGATCATCAATGTCTATCTCCATGTTAGTTTGTCTTAATGAGCATTTTATTTTGAAATAATAGACACCTACATTCGGGATAATCGCAAGAGCGATATAGTAGATCATCCTCGAAGCGCCGATTCGTTCATCGTCTTCTATCGTCGAGTATCTTGTGAGCTTGATATAAATTACTACCGCGCATGCCGCCAGTATGACAACAATGCCGATTAAGAGCGCGAAGCCTCCCTCTGCCCATTTTGCCACGAACCAAAAGAGAGAGGCGAAACAAAAATTAGGCGGCCGAATAAAAAAGGTGAGCAGGCCAGTGGCAAGTAACGCAATTTTAACGATCGTCAAGCAAATGGCTACAGTCCATTTGCTCCTCGGGGGAAACGGAGTCGATTTGAGAGCTCGTAACGTTATCTCGATGCTAAAAACTAGCTGTATGTAAGGCACGATAAATACGGCTATTGAATAGTTAGTTCATCTGGGGAAGGTTGGGAGAAGAAGGCTGATTATAACGCACCAGGCCACATGAACTGTGAAATCAAAGCACACCCAGGCCGAAATAAACTGTCTAAGCCCTGCGCCTGGGAGACAGCAAAAATGATCCCTTGGCCTACAATGCCTAGGGAAAGAATGAACGGATACAAGTCGGGACCCCGAACGCATGTGAAGATATTGACCCTAACTAATATTTAGCCTTTGCATCTGATTTGTTTTCTTAGGAATGAGCACCTACCGTTCTTTTCGCCTTAGCGGTGATCTTTTTACGTTTAGATAGCTATTGTACAGAATCCCTGCTGCTGTTGCGGCCGCGGAGACGATATTGAAGGCAGCGAGAATGATGGTAGATTGGCGTGACGACCTCGCAGCGAGGAACTTCAGTTCGGTGATGACGCCAAATGTTGAGCTACCATTGTAGGCTGCCTGCGAGAAGCCACCCGAATTACTGGACAACGTCGAGTTTCCCGACCACCCGCTGGTAGAATGGCCGAAAGAATCGAAGCTCCCAGTAGAAGAAAACATGTCGAAGCCCGATGGTGCAAAAGGCTAGGCGACGGCGTCGAGCCTGAAGGGTTTTGGCCGTGATGGTCAAGTCATCTACGCGGTAGATATCTCAGGATCGCTAACAGTGGATAGGTAGTAAGACTGGGAAAGGCAGAAAGAGATATAATGAGGGACTACGAGTTGAAAGCGAACACGAACTGTTGGCACATCAGGAGCCTGCCCATGGAATTAGACAAACAATACCTGAACCAGCAGATGGAGAAGAAGAAAAAAATTAGGTGGACAGAAACGAAGAGTGGCAATCCCGGCCACACGCAACACCTTCCAACGAACAATGGGAAAGAAACTAGCACTCGCCAGGAGAGTCTCTCGAATGAGGAGGCAAGATCAAGGAAAGTGCATGACAGACAGCCAGAATAGAGATGGCATGCTAGAAAAGTTTCTCCAGGGATCTAGCGGGAGTCGACCCGCGCGGACGAGAGAGTGTCCGGCTTGGGGACAGGACTAGCAGAGAGCACACACACACACACACACACATGCATCTCTCGCGACCAGACCAGGTGTAAGGTGTATCTAGCCTGTAAGAGAGGGAGAAACGGGCGGTGCTTGGACCGCTGACTAGCCTTCCCTCAGGCCTCAGGCCCTGCTCACCCTGCTCGATGCTAGGGTACACCAGTCTGAAAGCTGGCTAGACTCGCCTTGTGCGTGTTCATGGCTCCTTGGTGGAATTTCCCGTCAAGACAGTCGACGACGACCGGCCGAAGCTATCCCCATGTGCGCTGGGGGGCATAGTGTGGCGATGGAGATGAAGCAAAGCTGGAACAGCCCCAGGTTTCGTCGCTTCAAGGAGTCCTCACGATAAGACACAATGGGATACTACATGAGCAGCATGAACAGGGTTAAAACTATGGAGACACTTCGCTAACCCAGAGAAGGCTTAGCTTCAGGGCGCCAGAGAACAGGCCAGGCGGGGATCAAACATGCCGAAGCTAGACACCAAACAGACCCCTGTCCTAGCTAACGTCACTCTATCTGTAGCTGCTTGCGATTTTAATTGAAATAGGTAGCATGTTGCTGTGCAGGTACCTACTTTATGGCGTCAATCGTATTTCCAACAGAAGATAATTAAACAGAAACAAAGTGAAGAAAAGTTGAACAAATCGAAAATCCCCGAGAGACATTCCTTAATTGTGGTTATCATGACATTCTCTGGAGATACACGATACCTATCTGCTGTCTCATATCATATATGCCTAAGTAGTGTAAGTCGAAAACATCCGGATATTTAACCACGTGGGGGGCGGAAAAGTTATTAAAACATCTTTCTAGATACCTAGTCAAAGGATCATGGGTAACTCAGTCCCGGCCGAAGGGTTGTTAGGTATCTGTAATTCTTGTGTCATCCTAATTCAATCGGCATTTCTTGGGTCTACAGCAAGCCCTGCATTTGTTCAAAATACGGCTTTCTAATCGCGAGTCGAAATGAAGATGCCTTACCTACTATAAACCAACGGTAAATAGAAAAAAACAGGCAATAGAATAGCAACTTCTCAGAAATATACCTAGATGCTCATTATCATAGCAATTATAAACATTTGAATAGATAATGAGATGGCCAATTAAAAAAAGGGAAGATATATCATAGTGTAAAGCCAATCGGAGATCTGAGGCGTAGCTTGTATCATAACCCCAGCCCACAATGACTAGAGGGCCCCTCGCCGAAAGCCAGCTAACTCGTGATAAGCACTATCTCACCTTGTAGTCATAACAAGCCGAAATAACGTAGAGGGAAGATCATACTCGTCACCAGGCTTGCGGAAGCACTCTGCTTTATCCCATTCTTGGAGTGTATACGCAACTGAGAGCAGATAGTTTCACAACAAGGCAGAATATGTATCAAGCTTCTACTCAAGGCTAGAAAATATACTGATATTTCAACTCGAGGCCTCCATACACCATATTTGGATAGGTAGAAGCCAACACACTCCTAGAGGGGAAACGTCATACCTAGTTTATCATTTGTTAAGAACACGCATTGTGCTTATGCGGACGTGGGCAGTAGTGAGTATCTAATACTTACCACCACAAGTAGCCTCCCAAGCTACATAATGTTATCCGTCTAGGTCGTCGAGACGAGCATCCTCCGGCATCTTTCATACTTCTAGTCCACGTAATAGGTATCTTGAAAGACCAGGCTTGCGATCGATGATATGACCCTGGTTATTATAAGATTGAGGTTATAAGGAACCAAGTCGATCCGAAATGAACAGGTTCGGGGCATGCAGGGCTATCGACCATAGCCATGGAAGACACCGGGGTTGCGGAGTACTACACTACGAGCTACGTAGTATGTAGTCAGAGAGAGAGACAATTCCAGGGCCTATCATGTTAAGTGGTTGTTGCCAAGTCATTGACTAGGGTGAGGTGTCCATGATTCGAAACATCTCGTAGAAGCATCAATTATAGTGGTCCTGAGAAGGTGATATCCTACAAGTATAGATGCGAATAGACATATGAGAATAGATAATCATAATAAGGGTTGCTAAGAAGGGCCAACTATACTTCTGACTCGGATAAGCCTTGATAAGCGTATAGAAGAGGTTAGCTATGATATTACGTCCAATATGAGATTTGAGTATCTAGATGAGCTCTAGAGTCAGGTATCTAGATACCTCTCTGGTGCCTCAGGTACCTAAATAAGTAGGCATGTATCAAGGTATCTGTGGGCTCAATCGATAGTTGCAGACTAATTAGGACTAGTTTGAATTGAGTGTACACGTAGAAGATCAAATACCCGTTTAAACGTTAAAGTGACTTAAATGCAAATCCAACAATTGGAATCTGGATTGTTGCCAGCGTCGAAAAGTATTCAACCCGTTTATATCTACTTATCCTAGCTGAAATACTTATTGCCTCTTGCGTGTTAATCTAACTAATAATTCGTATAGATTTACTATTTAGTAAACTAAGCAGGGTTGACTTGATCATATTTAGCATAAGTGCACAACTCCTCTACAAACATATCAGTATAAGCATTGTGTTTATCGTTTAATGCACTGTATCCTCCATCTTACCTCCCTGGTAGAATCGAGCTGCCTAGACTCTCTACCACTTCATTTCTGACCCAACTAACCGCCCGCACCACCGACCCTGCGCTACACATCAACGCGCAGATGCTGTCAATCATTCTTTCTCCAGTGCCTCTTTCTGTTTGATATTTTTGATATAATACTGCCTTAGAATTTGTCTTGCAAGGAGGAAGTGTTGGGCCAGCCTTCCCGTCCCGGCTACTGCGTTTGTTGCCCACCTCCCACCTTGATTGCCTGCCTTCAGCATCTCTACTCCATCTCCGAGCCTCGTCACTACGCAATGAGGATGGCTCCATCTCGAGAGGCCACTAACTCCAATTTCAACTGTCGCAAAGATGTTTGCCCGATCGATATGGACTGGCGCCTACGTAAATGATAGCCTACCGAGCGTTCAACAATTCCAACAGACTTAATCAAAACCGTCTACCCCACCAAACGAGTCGATATCAATGTTATGCCCATCTTCGAGCGGTGACACGTCTTTTATCTCAATCCCTCTGGCAACATCAAACTAGGACTTTCGTCCTACTAGGCGTGCTGAATAAGTATGCCACTGATCGTCTCGTCCATTTCGCTTGTTCAGCTTATCAATACCCAACGCTATCAGTAATCCGTCATTTCTCTCAAGACGCCATCTCGGCAATAGGCTTCCTGGACAATAGTTGCAGGGCTTTCTTGTATCTCTTCACTTTCATCGTACCTAGTACTATGATTTCCCTCATCATTAGCGATACTCGTTCCGAGTTCTGTGCTCCCAACTTTCCAAATACTGATAAGCAAGATTACACCAATGTCTATATCAAGAGTCGGTGGTTGAATTGGTATACCAAGCAAAAAAATACCGAATAACTATATCTCGTTCTACTTGCATACTACAGACATTAGACATCAATCTTGTTGGTGGCGGGACAGTTTGGAGGATGAGCCTTATATGCAACTATAACTATGCGACATATCGGTTCTCGATTTCAGCATCTACGAAAGCAACGGGGTTAGCTTTCGGACTTTATCTCCAGTAACTGGTGTCTGAAAGGTGGTTTTGGCATCATCTGCTCATCCTAGCCGCCGCCTGTCGCTGATGCCGAGAGGTCCGACAGGCAACTGGCTCATGGGAATAGCTGATTTATACACGCGCAGAAGCAATCTATTCTTGGCTTATCTGTTCGCCTGTGGTGGGTAGCAAAGAGGCCTATAATCATTGACCTACATGTAGAAGGTCCGATCAGGCTGGCTTGTGGCTGACGCGACAGTGTCAAAGAAAGTACGGGTTAGGGTATTAGGGAAATATCTTAGATGGCCGTTGCATTAGGAAAGGCCCGTTATATGATAATTACGAGTTCACCTGGGAAAGTGGAGGGTAGGTGAGGGAGTCTGGGTGCCTGGGTGCCTGGGTGAAGCTGGTTCGTAGATAGCGATGCTCGTGGTGTGGTACTCTGCACTAGGTACTGTTGCCTGCATCCTGACCTGACCAGTCCAGGTCAGAGCCACGTCTTAGTAGGTGGTAGACGAGATGGTAAGCGTCGTCGACAACAACAAGTCGAGAGCGCTTGACGCCCGCTGTGGATTTGGTTGCTTGCCTGTCCGGCCTATGGCCTGTCTGTCTTGGCCTGTCTGGTCCACTGTTAAGGCGCAGACAGTATGACAAACTTGCTCTCGGCAGACAAGGCTTTGGTTTTTGGTTTTTGGTTTGGCTTCGGTGCTAGTATTACTTGCTGCACTTGACCAACCATCGTCACCATCACTATTCGACTTGCAGCTATCTAAGCGAGCGAGGTGTACCTCTTGCAGGTGAATACGTACGCACCAGGTCAAGTCAGGTCAGGCCAGCATCCAATTCCTCGAGGCAGCTCTGAGGACCAATACCTACCTGCATCCTACAGCTGGCCGGCCCTTGCGCCGCGCTGCACAAGCTGGGCTGTTCCCCTCCCCCTTTCGCCCCCGGGGGCCAGAGAAACCAGGACCGTACCTAAGTAAGGTAGGTACAGTACAGTACAGCACTGTACAGCGGCAACGTAGGCAGGTAAAAAACAGGTGGGCAGAGTCAAAGAGTTCCGTACGACCCAGAAATCCTTCCATTTTAGATCCAAGCCTGGGGCAGCCAGCAACCTTCCACCACAGTACCTAACCTGCCTATTATACTACCGCTGCCGTACTGCTGCTGTACTGCTGCTGTACTGTTACTGCACTGTCAGCGACGAATTAACCAACCAACTAAACTCCGCGCTCCGCGCAATTTGTCCCGCGCACGCTACCGAGTTACAGAGTACATCCATCTATCTATCTCGACGACGTGCACCTCTTATCTATATTGCCTATTGCATTATTACCTACACCACACAACGACACACTTACCTGAAGTACAGTGCAGCCGTGTCGGACCCTACCTGGCTTCCAACGAACTGCACTCCACACGCAGACTAGTCTTTTGTCGATACTAGCACCCGTACTCGTCGACGCCATTCAGCCCTTTCTTTGTGTTCTTTTCGCCTTTGCAATCCCTGTGTCGTTATCACGGCAAAGGAGAACTACGAGTGGCCTTGTTGGTTTGACGGGCGTGGAGTTGATGGTTGTCCGCATGAGGCTGCCACCCACTTTGAGAGGTGGCCCAATCCATGTCTCGGCAACATAATTTTACCGTGTCGTTCGCTGCGCCTGTGCCTCTGCCTGTGCCTGCAATTCACATCCAGCCAAAATGAGCGATGTCGACGTAGCCCCAGTTGGGCGTCATGGCCCTACTGATACTGGTCCCGGTGCTGCTTCTCCCCCGTTTACAGACTCAATCCATCATCCCCGACCGAAGGCCTTTTCTCGAGAGGTGACTATGAAACGCGACCGAAGTATAGATAGTCGCGATGGCTCTCGAGGTCGAGGCAGGCTCGAGCAAACCCGCCGAGGCTCTATCCCTCCTAATGCACACACTTTGTTACGATCCCCGTCACCCAATTCCCGTCCGTCTCAAAGTCACCATGGTAGAGACAAGAGGTACCATGGGGCGGAGGCTTCCCGTGACGATGATGGCCTTCGACTGGAAGGGAGGCGCCGTAGCGGATCACCCGACCGCCGTGACATCCATTTGGACGACCCGCGTGCAGGAAAACCTTCCCCCAGTCGAGATTCCTACCTCTACTCGAGCAAGCGACATGATGGATCCTCGTCACCGAGGCGCCATTCTAGACCCAATCAATATTCTAAGCATCCCCAGGATCGTTCGTTTTCTCCATCCTCCAGAAAGCGACCCAGAAGCCGGAGTCCATTACCTTTCCCCCCTTCCCGATCCAAACGATCCAAGCGTGAGCGCGAACGCGATCGTCGCCGTCGTGCGGAAAGAGAGGAGCGCTTTGAGCGGGATCATTCAAAGCGACACGGGCCTTCCAGACCTGATCGCGTACACTCTCCTTCTCGCAGACGTTCTATATCTCCCCGTTACGACCCCCCCCACCGTCGATATGCTGAGCGAAACGATCATCCAAACGACCCTCGTCCCCGTCGCCGAAGCCGATCGCCACCTTGGGAGGCTAATGCTAATGACCGCCTCGCTAAACCGCCTCGTCCACGCGTCGACTCCAAAATTCGAGATCTCAGTCGTTCCCCACGACCTACCTCCCGCCATTCCTCGTTTTCACATACTCAGTCTCCCTCTCGCTCGATTGGCCGACCACCACCTAGAGGCCCCTCGGATGTTGGTGCGCATTCTCGTCGGTCATCCCCCTCTTTCGACCAACCAAGAACAGAATATCCTCCTCGCTCACCCAAGGATCGAGCCTCTCGCCGGTCTCGAAAGAAGGCCAAATATCGTGAAGATCCTAGACTGGCTCCAGGCGGGCCACTTGCTTCTGGCGCCAATAGTATCGAGGTGGGCACATTCCGCAGAGCAGACCGGCGGAGTAGTTTTGAAGCACTGGAACAATCAAGAGACTCTGGTTCGAAGCGGTTTGACGACTTCCCCCCAGGACAAACCCCCCCGCAGGTGAACCCGGATTCGCCTAATTACGGCTCTCCAGGCTCACCTCAACCTTATGCGACAACCAGATCAGGCAAAGGTGGCGATCCTCGTTATCACTCTAGAAGGTACGGCAGCGAATTTAGTCTAAAGCATGAACTCCCACTAACTCGCAATAGTCAACACCTACCGCGCGATCGAGGCCTTTCTATTCCTACTGGTCCTGCTGGGCATCAAAGGTCTAGTCAATCTCCACCGCGCCCCCCAACGGGCCCTATGGCTCAAACTAATCCCCACGGTCGTGGGTTTTCTCGAGGTGCCTTCCGGGGTGGAATGGGTTCCTCTCGTGGTGGCACCCATGATGCTATTTCATCAAGGCATGACCAGTGGCCAACATCAACTAAGTCCAATAGGGATGTAAGCCCCCCTAGCCACACTAAAACAGCCCGCTCCGGCACACCAAACGTCCAGGGTGAAGACGAAGAATTAGAATATGGATCAAGGCTTCCCCAAGGGAGTCAAGTTGATGATCCGCTAAAGGAAGATAAAACTGCGGCAGACCAAACGCCCCCTTCCAGACCACCTCCTACAGCACCTACCGGTCCCGCAAGCTCAAAATTTAGCTTTGCGTTTAAAACTTCGAACAAAAGCGCAGTCGCCGCTCCCAAGCCAGAGATCTCCCAAAAGTTCAGTGCCGCCCCTCGAAAGGAATCGCAATCTATAATCGATGACCGAGATCGGGACTTGCCGAAAGACACGCCCAGAGAACCCGCATCCGCGCGAGCACGAGCAGATTATCATCATAGCAGAGCGCCGCCACCTGAATTACCAAGAACTCGCAAAGTCATGAAGACGCGAAGAAAGCTGAAGCCAAAGCCCCCACTTGATCCCGAGCTTGCTCGATCCAGTTCCGTCTACTTCAGAAAACCAGGCAATGAATCGGTGATCGGATCAGGTACCTACGGCAAGGTTTTCAAAGGAACACACGCCTATACCAAAAAATTTGTCGCATTAAAGAGAATTCGGATGGAGGGGGAAAGGGATGGTTTCCCTGTAACCGCCATGCGAGAGGTCAAACTTCTTCAGTCACTGAGACACACAAACGTTGTGGAGTTGCACGAAGTAATGATCGAGAAAAATGAATGTTATATGGTGTTTGAGTACCTCTCGCATGATCTCACTGGGTTGCTCAACCATCCGACATATAAGCTGGATGCAGCACAAAAGAAGCATCTGGCTATGCAGCTTTTTGAAGGATTAGACTATCTGCACACGCGGGGAGTTCTACACCGGGATATCAAAGCTGCAAACATTCTTGTTAGCAGCGATGGTATTCTGAAACTTGCCGATTTCGGTCTGGCTCGTTTTTATGCGAAACGGCACCAGCTAGACTACACGAACCGCGTTATCACAATTTGGTATAGATCTCCCGAACTTCTGTTAGGCGAGACAAGGTACGGTGCCGCAGTTGACATATGGAGTGCTGCCTGTGTGATGGTGGAAATCTTCACTCGTCACGCCATATTCCCAGGCGATGGTGGTGAAATCAGTCAACTTGAGAAGATCTACAACATTCTTGGCACGCCTAATCGAAAAGAGTGGCCTGGACTTGCGGATACTCCCTGGTTTGAACTCCTCCGGCCGAGTTACCGAAAACTAAACGTATTTGCGGACAAGTATAGAGAGCGTGTACCTGCTGCCGCTTTCGACCTTTTAGCTGAAATGTTCCAATACGATCCAACAAAAAGACCATCAGCTGCCGATGTTCTTAAACACCCTTACTTTACTATAGAACAGCCTCCTCCTCGGCAAGCCGTTGAGTATGTAACTACCCGTTCCAATTGGTGACTTGGTGTGCTGACCATTTGTTAGACTAAAGGAAATCAAGGGTGACTGGCACGAGTTTGAGTCAAAGGCACTTCGGCGTGAAAAAGAGAAGCAGGACAAACAGCAAAGGGATGCACGTCGTGCGGCAGCAGCAGCTAAGGAGGGCGGGCATGACAAAGAGAGAAAGCGACCCCCGTCTGCCCCTGGGACTCAGCCGGAACCTAAGCGACCTCATATCGAGGGCCAAGTATCCAATCTCAGCCGGGAATCCAGCTCGATGGCTTTGCCATTGTTATCAAATGCGGCTACAGAGACTATAGAGTAAATAATTATTACACTCAAATCTGGACAGCGGTCGAGATGAGTTGTTCACAAGTACGTGGGTGTTTTAGGCCGCGTTCATGTTGTATTAGTAAATAACGCTATGTATGAAGGCGATTAGTAGCGTATGGATTCATATTAGAGTTCTTGTACGTTGTGAAGTAAGAAAAGGATAAAGACTAGTGAAGTATTAATATTTTGATTTTGTGAAGTGCCAACCCACTTTGTCTCCATTCAGATGCTCTAACATTAGTATAAATTAGTCTTTAAGGACTAGATTATGCTAGCTATTGTATACCTATAAGCTTATGCATAGGTAGATTATTCCCGATCATAGAGATGCCAGAGTGCCAGACATGTTCTATAGATTTGATGCTATCTACGTCACTCTATCTGACATCTACGTAGGGGAGAGTTCTTCCATTCATAGCCTTTGGATATATTAGTTATAAACAGTATCTTCTGTCATAATGAAGCAACGTTTTGGATAATCATTTATAGCTAGCTATATCAGTTCTCGACGCAACGGCGGTCCCAGGCATAGTGCTGCTAAGTTTAGATTCAAGAGACTTAGTAGTTTGCCTACGCCAGAGGTGTTCTGTTCGTTGCTCTACAGCGTTGGTGTAATGATGGGAAGCTGTCGTCATGGGGAAGCCCAGACGACCGAGAGCTCGTAGGCCGCTTTTGTATCTATATCATGCCTCCTTGGATCTCTACGTTATACGTAGCTGATGGGCCCTATCCAAGTACATACCGTGAAATAAAATTGAGTGCGTTAAGGCAGGTAGAGCGTGGGTATATAACTCTTTCTAGCTCTGTCTCTCTCTCTCTCGCCATATAAAGTATACTGTATCTGACCGGAAACCGGGCTTTGTGTGTTATTTAATAGGAGGGAGTCTTGTAATTAGTTGGAGTATCCTTTGAGAGGCAGAAAATATATGACTCCCCCAGATCAATTTCTATCTTCAAAAACAAAGAGGCTATCCCTTACCGGAAGGAAGCGTTTCAGCCTATGTCTAGGACAGCGCTTCGAAAGCTAAAGCCTCTAACTCTTCTATAGGAAACTAGATACCTATAGGAAGACCTCATTGCTAGAACTCTAGTGTTAGCTGGGTAACTTGTTCAAACTTTTAGCGCTTTCCTGCATAGATTATATTATATTGCTATGGCCACGATATCTGGCTAATGTTTTATTTTTACGGTAATATTACCACTTTTTCTTTATTACAAAAGAAAAGAAATAGGCACTTTTGTTACCAGTACAATATTACAACAGCTGAGCTGTAACAAGAGTATCACGACTACGACTAGCCTACTGCGCTTAGACGACGCCCGAACGCATCTAGAAACTTTCTGTAATCGTGCAAGAGCTTTTTGGCCGAGAGGTCAAAACTCCTTAGCGATGATGAGAAAGTTTGGTAAAACTGTAGATTGACGAACGAGGGTATCTTCTCGAAAAAGTCGTCAGGAAGCCTTCATGTTTACCTTTCACACAGAGGTCCTCACTGAGGTGGTCTCATATCTGAAGAAAACATAGCAACGTCCTCGTTGCTCCCTACTCCTTCCTAGCTACTTGCAAACCTCCTACTCACTCCGGGACAAAAGTTCCTGACAAGCTAGCATACTGTTAGATTAGTCCTTCACTGCAAGAATAAAAATTTTGCGTAAAGGCAGATTCTACATTAAATCGAACGATGATGTTTATCTAGATTTATATCATGGCTAAGGAGTCTGTGGCCCTAACTATCTCGTGGCAGTGCAGCTCAAGCTTCTTGTGTTAATTACTAAGCTAGGCAATCTGAAGCATATACTATACTATTCTAGTTTGATTAAGTCTTGCCATCATCTAGTCCAGACTATATAGGAGCTAGATAAAGGTTTATGGAAATAGCAGAAGCGAAGGTAGGTAGTACAAGGTGAGCAGAATAAGAGCCGGCTCAACCGTCCAATTAGCTGTCTCGGTGCGAACTCGACTTGCCAGAAAAGGAAAATCCCGTCGGGACCGGCTGATGTATTGCCGACGGGACAGACATTTCGATGCACTGCGCCGCTCGTCAGATCTTAGCCTACCCGATTAGTTCAAACCTCTATCACAATTGGATGCGTTGTAGATTAGATCGGCATTGAAATGTATGTAGTCACAATTCTATATTCAATATTGTAAGTCTCATATAGCTTCTTCCTGATGCCAAAAGGGCAGAACCTTTAAAAACCCCTCCCATTTTCTTTATATTCCCTCGTATATGGTCGTGGCCTCGTGAATCGGGGTATAAAAATAAGAGGCAAGAAATAGAAGTGAGAAAAGCCCAAATTGGACTATTGCATAGGTATCAAGGGCATTGAATCAACCCTTGACACAACCCTTTTCAACAGCATGAGTGTTGATGTTGTTGGAGAGAATCAGGATAGGTAGTAGAGAAGAAATTCAAATCCGTTAGCGCCGATCAACCAACCCATCATCGAACCATAATCAGCCCACCCGTGTTGTCCACGTTTCCTAGGCCTTTATAAGTACCCCCAAGCTCTAAAATCGCCAAATTCTCATGGAGTATGAGAAGAGGGGAAACGTAATTTGAAAGAGTGCGAGTACCGCTCGCACCCGGCCAAGACGCGATATTTCACCAGCACCATTTTTTCCCCAATAGCCATGCCATCATCGCGCTCTGCTATTCGCAGGCCTTACCAAAAACGTCACTAGTCAAGCTTTCCATCATCAAATGTTTAAGCTTGGCTATGAAACATAACTAATTCCGATGTTGAGTGTCGTGCTTCTCAACCCTCAAGTCATCGCGATATCCTCGGCGGGCTGCATGCTGAATTTCGCATTCGGTCCCTCAATCTGGCCCAGCGCGACAAGTCCGTTGTCGCACACGTTCAACCCCATCCCAGGGCCTACGGCTGCACCCTCGCCAGGTGGGAACTGCAACCACTGATCAAAGTCGATGTTCGGAGCGGAGATGGAATTCCAATCGAAGCTGTCGGGCTGACAGTCGGCAGGGGCATCCAAGTCCATGCTGGTATCCAATCCACGATCCGCCGAAGATGGCGACCCGGTGGACATTGCGCTTGACCCCGGTGTCTCGACGTCCGTCGATGGAGGAGAGTGGGCGTCAACCATGGCACATGAGGCCAGCACAGAATTCGACGTACCAACGTTGCCGTTGATGAGACCGCTGTTGATTTGCATGTTGCCATTAGTGGCGGCGAAGGTGGACCTCATGGCATGAGAGGACGGCACATATGGCTGCATCATGTCTGTGCTCAGCGTCGGATCAGACATCAAAATCGGAGCATTTTCCGAGGTGGCTGAATACAACAAAGGCTCTGGCGGGGGTGTCGTGATGTTCTCGACGCCAGTTGGTATGCTGTAGTTCCCGGGAGCGGTATACTGAGACGCCATGGCGGCTTTCAACTCGTCGACGCCCATGGGCTCATTGTTGCTTCTATTGTCGAATACGAGAGGCGGTGTCTGGTCGACCTGGGCCCCTTTACGCATCGCAGCATTCACGAAGGCGACGGCATAGTCAGCTGCCGAGTAAGTGTCCCGTAGGCGCTCCATGACACGCATGCACTGTTGGAAGCCCTTGTGAGCCGCAGCCTGGATGACCTGCGAGGGGTTTTTCATCTCAATCATGTGGATGATCATCGCTGGTAACACAACAGTGACGCCCGTGGTCGGTAGGAATCTCTCGAGGCCCAAGGCGTTCAGCTCCGCCACCATTCGCGTAATCTGCATGGCCGAGCTGCACACACGGATCCGGGAGATCTGCTGCTGGACTTGACTGGGGGTCTGCTGGAAATTCCTAGGCGACGAGGGGAGGAAGAGCGGGCGGTGCAATGCTGATACCGTTGTGAAGTATACCATGTGTAAGAGATTGCGCTGGAGGGCAATAACGCCGCGCCCATTCTGGACATCGAGCGGCGATAGTGGACGATACTTGCAGGACTCTGGTAATGTTTCAGCCCATTGCGTGAGTCCGTGGTCGCACTTGGCAATAGTCTCCATGTTGTCAAGCTGTTTGTTGGGGAGCAGCATCATAGTGCTATTGGTGACATTCTCTGGGTGTGTCTTCGTGCAAATCAACACCGAATACTGGGCCTTCAGCATGTGGCTGATACAAAGACTGAGCTTCGCCTTGGCGATGCACATCTGGGCCAACTCTTGTTGCATCCCAACGTCGCGCAGAAGTGTGCATTCCGGGCCTACGGCCTGTACATTATCGGGCAGGGCTTTGATATCGAAATCGCTTTCTTCTAGCATAGGCACGTCGAAGTCTTCGTCTTTTATACGGGTTGGTCTACGCATGCCCAAAGCAATCAAGCGGTCGCGCATGAAGCAGGACCACCATATCCGCTTCCAAAGTTTCCGTCTCTGAGGTGGCATGTTGGTGTTTGCCGGATTGCGATGCAAACCAATCGTGTGGCCCAACGAGATCGCGACGCCCATCCAATGCCACGTATCTTTCTGATCATCTGGTGTTTCGTACCAGTAGGTCATCAGGAGAAGTCCCTGAACGAGCAGTAGGCGATCGTTTTCGTAGTCGAAATCGTACAAGAGCTGTTTGTGTAAGCTTTCAGATATTAACTAAGATGACGTTGTAGGGTTCTTACCCTGGCCTTCGAAAAAAAGGCTCTACGAGCCGCCTTTCTAGAAGCGTAGCCTGCTTCTTTCAGAACCTTACTTCTCACAAATGCGGTGGCACAGAACATAACAGCTTGGTACAAGAACAAACTGGTCTGCCCACGGGATCCATCCTGGGCGTCGACAATGCTCAGGAAGCTGTGCAGGTCTAAGAGAGGCATATACGGATGCACATACTCTACATAGGCATGTAACAGTGCCTTCTGGAGTGGTGGGTAGGGCACCGATAATGCGCCCTTGGTGCGAAGGTAATCTACATCTTCAGGGGCGATTTTTGATGGTAACGGTCGAAGGAAGCCGTAATTTTGAGAAAATACATCGGCCTCATTCAGCGGTTTAGGGAATTGAGCTGTCTTCGAAGCCTCACCACCAACACCGGCCCCAGCACCGGCGCTGACGCTCGGGTTACTAGGCTGCGGGAATATGCTAGAATATCTGGAGCCTTGGCCATTGTGTGGCAAACTGGAAATCAAGTTGGGACGTTGGCCTGAATTGACATGTGAGCACTCTTCACGATTGAGCACCCCTCAGTCCCACAAAACTCTAGATACCGCGGATTGAACATACACCACGATCTGTGTATAACAAGATCTTTGGCATGTGAAAACTGAGGGGGATCGGCACTCCATATCTGGAGATGATCAACTTACATTGGAGCTGAGGTGCATGGACTTCGACACCGTCGTGTCTGGTTACCCCTGACTTGGTTGCGTCAATCTTTAGGGCAGAAGCCTGCGACAACTCGGTGGGACGACGCAGATGCTGAGCGGACGCCACAGAGGCGATCGCGATGGGATTTGGTGTTGTTTTAGCTTTCAGCAAGTGTGCCTCGGCATGGTGGTGATGTGGGGCGCAAGCGTTGGTGATGTACGAAGCTGATGAGTTGGGGTTGTAAAGACTTTTCCTGTGAGACAGACAAGGGTATTTAGTAAGTGCCGTTTCTAACACTTGTAGTACCTAGGTAATCGGCGCCAAGCTAGGCCAATACCTAGCACATCTGGAAAGAAGGTGACTAGGGAATTGGAGAATTGGAGTCCGAAAAGGGCAATTCTGGGCGTGACACAATTGGCAGCAGAGATGGGATCTCAGAAAACTTCAATACACGCGAAGGGGAAGGCTAATGATACAGCGAAAGTGAATATATCTGAAAATAATAAACTTACTTGCGACGACGGCTCTCTTGGACGATGCATTCAACACCGTCCCACCGACAATTACCACAGGGGGCGCCCTCGACGACGTCGCATCTGACCTTCCGGGCTCGACAGGAGACACAAGCTCTCGCAGCTCGTCTTTTCGTGGCTTTAGCCATGCCATTTGATTCTGTCGTTGAAGGTGATCGTTTTTTGGGTGATTGAACCCCTTTCTCTCCTGTTTTTGGCGACATCGTTGTCGTTGCGCTCGGTGGCGTCGTTGGCGCTGTGGTTGGCGTCGTGGGGTCTTCAGCGTGTGATTCGGGCGAACGGACCGAGCTCGTCTCTTCCGAGGCCATCTTTAACCAACCAGCTAGGACAAAGCCTTTTCTTGCATTCACGATGGTTCTTCAAAATAGAGACACTGATCAAAATAGCTGGCGGAGACGATAGTATTTATGCCAAGCTTTCAAAGAGAAATCGTAAAGATAAGATCAAGTTGGACTCCCCCTCTTGAAGGTGCTAGTCGTGTTAGATGTTCAATGCTATAAGCCGTTCAATTGAGCTCAGCCGTAGCAAGACGAGCTTTCTCTGCAACGTCCCGAGGTGGTTTCTATGTGACGTTGGCATCCACACGGCACTTGAAATACAAGAATTAAGACTTGACGGCATGAGAAAGTCAGGGCTCCAGAAAACTTGACAGCAATTCGAGATGGCTAAAATTGACGGAGTCTGTCACGGGGCGTGCTCGGGGTCTAATAGCAATATATTTCATAACCATTCCAAAGCTCCAACAGAGTGCTCCATACTTACTAATATAGTGTGCACAAAGACTGCTTGTACAGCAGAGCCCGTCTAGGCTTTGTTATTAAAGACTCCACAAGGATACTCGTGCAGCTACTCGTTTTCTCTATGGTGTTCCTGAGGCCAAGTTCGGTCACTCGTCGTGTATTTTTAACCCGAACTAGGGGGTGTGGCACTGCTCCATAAAAAGTTGAGGAGACAATGTACATGTCGACTCTTGGCGATACTAACGAGCCAATTCGACAGGGGATCCCGTTAAGTAATAATGATGGTAAGGCGACGCTGAAAAAAACGTTCGCTTCATCACATGCGCGCGACCTTGATGGTAATGCTTATGCGTGTTATTCTTGCACGTCTGGTGACCCGAGGGGTATTCATGCTGACAAGATGATTTCCGAAGCCTCTCATTTCCCGCGGGCGATACTCTGTACTATCAATCAAGCGACGGTGGAGAGCGTTGGGGCGCCATTGGGACCCATTGGAGATCACGATACCTACCAATTTCTCCAGATTGACGGTATGAGCGAGAGCGATTGATTATTCCCACATAATAAATCCGGGGGCGCGTGTCCTCACTCCGTGTCTTTATCGCATAACCCCCTGGCGGCCCTAGAGTTAGCCCCGAAACCGCGAGGTGGTGATCGTGGAGGCTCCAGGTCGAGTTCGAATTGCCAACGTCAACGCCAAGGCGAAAACTCCAGCTGGGGCTTGTGGAGTGGCCAATCAGGAACGTGGTAAGGGTGCCCTTACTGATCCCGCCTCTTTGTCTTAGACCTAGACTACCCAGGTGTGTTTCTATGAGCGAGCCTGTACGAAGGAGGCAAAGCTAGCTCGCGACTAGCGACGACGAGTCAGCTGCATGGGGTAAGTAGATCTCCCTTTGTCCCGAATCAAAATCACATGTTCGAGACTCATAACTTGTCAGCATTAATGGGCATAGTTCCCTATCCGAGTTAGGACGTATCAACGGTGGAGCCATAGGGAAAAGCTCGTCCTGGATGACATCTATACTAGGTAGGTAGCTCTCGCGTCAATGACGACTCCAAAGACAGCGAATATTACATAGATAGATAGATAGCTCAGGGGTCGTCGACACCTAGGTGAGCGTTTAGAGTATCCCGCGGGAAAAAACACAAGTAGAACGTAAAAAAATAGCCAAAATGCCTTCTGCCCCGTAGAAAGTTGGAGCATATGCGCTGGGAGTTGCATGCATAGCAAAAATTATGCCCATGGGGACGGCCAGGACACAGACACAGGCGGTGGGCTGATCCAAGCACAAACGGGGTAAGACCCTTTTCAGTGGGTAAAAGTAAAACCGGGATTGCGTCAATCATCGTGAACGCCTACTCTTGGTAGGTGTGATCCAGACGAAGTCCACTAGGCCGTAGGAAGCTCTTAGTCATCGAATCACAGTGCTGTACAGAAATGCGAGAAACCTGATTTGGTATCGGCTGCCGCCCGAAGGACTGTTCGGCGGAGTCCGAATAAGATGAAGATGACGGGATACCTCCGAAAGAAGTCCCTTCATGGCAGTGTGACTGTGTTGGTGATCCGTAGGTCCGTCTCATTCACGATAGTTATCATATTATATTCTAGGTATTTAAGTTAATCGCGCGCATTCAGCGCCGCCGAGCTCTGTTCATCCCTGGTCTGTAGCGTAGTCTGGAGATATGGCAACACCTTCATTGCTATGAATAAGCTTGGTTCTAGAATTCTAGAACGTCCAAGCACACGCCATGCGTGTGGTCGGTATCCAGATCTGGGGAGAACGAGGGGAGGCGAGGGGAAGCACGCTACTTGCTTGGCCGTATGCCCGTAGGATGGGCACTTCAAGATAAAAAGTAACGAGTTTCATGCCGCCTAGCATGTTCGACGCTCTTATACTGCACTATAGAATATCCACTCAACGCCTCGTGGAGTCGGCTTGCATTATAAACCCTGTTATCGTTTGCTTGCAGACTATGATGCTGAGAAAGGTAATTTGACCGATGAACTCATGTATTATAATTTGTTGTACCCACATACCCACTATGCCCATCTACTTGCAGCAAACGCACCAAATGATATCGAAGTTTTAAGAAATATCTTTTTCTTTTTTTTTGTTGCAAGGTGTCCATATGCGTAAGTACAAAACAAGTCCTAGATAGGTAAGCTACGCGTAGGTATTCGGCTTCCCACGGTTTAACGCATGGGCCTATTTTCTCACGTGGCCAAAAGAAAACTCGCCGGTATAAAAATATCCGTCATGGCATACGCATAAGCTTCGTATTATATGAATTGTTGAAAGAGAAAAGAGGAACCTCTTAGCCCTCCTAAGCCGCCCACCAGTATAGTATACGGCGATAGTATACGTACTATAACATCGACTGTATAGGTACCTTCCCTCGTGGGATCAAGTAGTCCACCAACATGTAACAAAGTGGGCTCACCGACCGCACTTGGTAGCTTGGCGGGGCATGTCTCTTTATCCCACCAACTACTTATCTATTAAAAGTCGCTGAACTCTAGAGAAAATGGGCATAGCATGTGATGGCACGACTCGTGTTTCGAAGCCTATCTATCGCATTTGCATTCGGGAGACCAGTTGTAGCGACGATCATGATTCTTGAGTATTTTTGTCTTGAAATCAGGTTTAGGATTCGAGACTACCTTCAACAATGGCAACAAGATTAGGAGGGGCCAGGTATGAAATACAATGAGTAAGGTCTCTATACCCCTTATTTAGTAATCGTAGAATCCTTTACCGCTCTTCTTTCCAAGCCAGCCGGCATCAACCATTTTGGACAACAAGCAACTTGGCCGGTACTTTGAGTCACCTGTCTCCTGATGGAGGACTCTCATAATAGCAAGACATGTATCGAGCCCAATGAAGTCGGCCAATTGTAATGGTCCCATCGGAACGTTCGTGCCGTTCTTCATGATGTTATCGATAGAGTCCCGATCGCCGACACCAGTCTCCAAGCAGATAACGGCTTCATTAATGTACGGCATCAGGATCCGATTAGCGATGAAACCAGGGGAGTCGGCTGATACCGACGGAATTTTCCCCATGGCCTTGCAAAATTCTACGGCAGTCTCAAGGGTCTCGGCACTCGTCTGTAGTCCGCTGATAATCTCGACGCCCTTCTGCACCGGCACCGGGTTCATAAAGTGAGTCGAAATTACACGAGAGCTAGCAGAGGTATCGTTGGGGTCCTTTGTCGTGGCTGCGGCTATCTTGGTGATGGAGATAGAAGACGTGTTTGTTGCTAGAATGGCATGCTTTGGGCAGATCTGGGCGAGCTTGGTGAATATATCGAACTTAAGATCCGGGATCTCAGGCACGGCCTCGATAACAAAGTCCACATTGGCTAACTCCTCAATTGACGTTGTACGCGTCAATTTTGAGCGGGCCTCGTCGGCTTGGTCCTGTGTAATGCGTGCTTTGAGGACGGTTTTGGCCAGGTAATTATCTGTAGAATATTGAGTGGGCGCTCTAGGAAACGGTTTGATTGATGGACTAGTCGATTCATCCATTGATTGATTGAATCCTCTGGGGTAGGTATATGCTAACCTGCAAATGCTAAACCCTTTTTTAAAGAAGCTTGCGAATTATCCACCAGTGTTACCGGAACACCGGCGTTCAGAGTAGCGACCAGCGCAATTCCCACCCCCTATGCGACAGTGATGGTGAGAATGAGGTTCAATATAAGAGATCACATGTCAAGAACCTACCATTTGTCCAGCGCCAATGACGCCGAGTCGCTTCACTTCTGCTGCTGCATTTCGAGCAGGGCTGGAACTGAACTTCCTTGACCAACTCGCAAGCTGGAAAGCTTGCCTTCTTGCCAATACACTCGCCATATTATTTTGTCTAAGCCTGATAGCAAAAAATAGACGATAGAAATAGTATTACCTATGTTATCCTAGAGGTGAGGACAGTAGTAAGTATCTGAAGACTCTCACTGGACTACCTCTTAGGTAGATAGTAGATAGCCGCATAGCCTCGGTCGTCGGATATATGTGGGCCCATCTGTTTACGGTAAGGCATTTACAGTGTGGGTAACCGTGCGAGACTGCAGATAGACTGTATGCACGAGCCAGATAAAATCAATTAAGCTCATGTCGCGCCCCGCGCCCCGTCCAACCAGCGCGTCAAACGCGTCTACTATTTTCATGGGGGTTGCAACTAATACCTAGGTACTAATTATACTAATTAGAGAGGTCACCGGAATGTAGCAAGTCAACCACAACCGCTACGTTAATGAGTCTCTTTGACTGATTTTCAACCCACAATTCGCCCAAGAGGCGTCGGTTCCTCGCTGCCTGCCAAATTCGATATGGAGGGCCAAGATGAGTTTTCGGATACTGTCCATCCCGAAGTTCGGGCACACATCACCAGTCTCGTGTCTGCTGTAGGTTGCTTCACAGCGTCTATCTACTGCTATGCCTTTCTTCAAGCTGACTTTGGTCGTTCTGTAGCTCGGTGGATTCAGTGCCGATGATGAAGACGAAGGGAGATATGTGCTCGGTGATTCAGCCCTCGAAGTTTTGCGCGACATCAAAAAATGGATTCGCTTTTACGACGAGAAGACCAACCGCATGGACGCTGCACGATGCCTAGCCGAAGCGAACCTGATTGATGGAGACTTACTACACATACTTGCCACTTGGCCCGAGAATGCCACCGACAACAAGACCAAGGCTCGAGCCGCCCTCGCCTGTTTCGAGATCATGGTTCCCCTGACCTGGCCGTTGGAACGCGACCTCGAACAGATGACCATTAACCACCACAGGCACCTTCCCGTGCTCCAAATCGCGCAGCTTGGTTACAAGAGAGCTATCATCAACTACGATGCCGCCCAGATATTGCATACTGCCGTCCGGGTCGCGTTGCCATCCATGGCACTCTCTCGGGGAGATCGGAGTGCTCGTGACGAGGGCATCATAAAGCTTGCCCTCCTATTTTTACGGAATATCGCTATGATATCCCCCCCGCCCGGTGTCAAGTATGACGGTGACGAGTCTCAAATCTCTCGGTCCGCCGTAATCGATGCATTTTCCTACCAAGACATCCTCATCACCATCCTAACCATCGCGTCCAACATGGGCGAGGATTTCAACCAGGAAGGTGTTATACTGATGGAGATCATTTTCCATCTCGTGAAGCGGGTCGATGTTTCCAAGTTGTTTATGGATGAGAAGCAGTTAGGCAAGACGAGAGCAAACGAGCTTACAGCTATGATGAACAAAGAAGCAGCTATGCATAGGCCATACAACCGCAAGGCCCCCTCTCGGCATAATCGATGGGGAACCATGATCTGGGTGGATCGTGGCGATGGCAAAATATCCACTATCACCGGGCAAGATGCATTATTGGATGCCGCCACCCGACAACAGAAAATGGACAACAGTAAGGTCTTCCGACCGCCTCGGAGACCAGCAAAGGAAGAAATGGAACCCAGGGATCTTGGTCCTCCCGTGTCACTAAACGTCCGAGCTCGGGAACAACTCAAAGGCTTCGTGGAAGAGTTCCTAGACTCCGGTTTCAATCCACTTTTTCAACACATGCGAAAAAAGTTAGACGAGCAGAAGGATTATGTCTTCCAATACCATTCGCGCCAGTTCTTTTACTTAGTAGCATGGTTTCTAGAAGCAGAAAGAGCTAGAAAGAAGGCGGACAAAAATTCCCAATCGAAAAGTGCTGCTGATGTAGGAAGCTTCAACCTAGTAGCTGGTGTGCTCAATCAGCAGATGTTCATCACCTTGAACCGGGCGATGGCAGATGCAATGGAAAGCAAACGTTGGCAAGAGTTATGCGCTACAATGAGATGTTTCACTCAGATTCTATTGACCGTCCAAGAAATGCTCGAGTCCGGTCACGAAGAAGACGAGGAAATCGCAGAAAATACATTAAGTCGTATATTCTACGAAGAAGAGACGCATGACCGCGTGGCCAACATCGCCAAGATTTATAAAGATCAAGGATTTGAATACCTCGATGCCTGTACCGAGTTAACACATACCTATCTTCGTGTCCTTGAGGCCTATTCAAAGCAGAATGTGGATATGCAAGTCCGATCGCGCCACCGAGTACGAACAAAGAAAAAGGCCGCGAAAGCTGCTGGGGAGGACGAGGATAACCCGATAGCAGAACAGGATGAGTCGGAAAATGATGAGGCAAGCGCTGAACGGACATCACGAGAACGGAAGTTTGATTTCACTCGATTCGCCAACCGCTTCATTCCTCAGGGCGTGGTTGATACGTTTGTCGCCTTTACCAAGTATTACCAGGACCTAAACGAGGCACAACTCAAGCGGGCACATCGGTATTTCTATCGGATCGCTTTCAAGCAGGATATGAGTGTGATGCTGTTTCGGGTCGACATTATTCAGCTGTTTTACAGCATGATCAAGGGGCAAGAACCCTTAGACAAAAACTGTAGCACGTTTAAAGAGTGGGAAGAGCTGGTGAAACAAATACTACGGAAATGTATTCGGAAAATCGAGGACCGTCCGCAGTTGATTATCGAGCTGCTATTCTCGAAGATTGCTGCAACCGCTCACTACTTAGAGTTTGGTTACGAAAAACAGACACTCTCAACAACGCAATCTAGACCCGGTGCGGAGCTCGAGTTCCGGCACATTGTGGAGAGAGACCAGCAGATCGCTATTGCCGTGGGCGTTTTGCTTGATAAAAACCTCGCTCATCATATTAAATGGGTTAAGGACCAGTTAGTAAATGCAATTGACGAGAGGAAGGCGTGGGAGGGCGCAGAGAAAGCTATATCATCCGTTGAGTCGTTGGAGACCACGGAGCGTCCCGAGGAAGAGGTGGCAACAAGAGAAGCGCCATTGGTTTGTAAGTTGCTGTGTCGTATGTCTTTATTTTTTTACCTTGACTAACACTCTCTAGCTATTCGACCTGATGATGATTCAAGACGTACCGCCATATTTAAAAATTCCCACCTTAGACTACTCATGAAGCTAGTTGGCTTTGAGCGGCTTGCCCCCACATTAGATGAGACTCCTGAATCCTCCTGGGTAGTTCCGGCGCCTTTGTCGTCGGAACAATTGCAGGACTCACTTGATCTGATCAATAAGGCAGAATTTGATCCACCTACTTTCGAAGGCGGATTAGCTCAAGACCAACTCCGACGCAAAACAGCCCCACGAAAGAAGGCGGTATTCGACGATGATGAAGAAGGTATCGATGATGATGACGATATCTTGTTTCCCGCTGGCGGACCCACCAATCGAAAGGCTGCAGATGATTTCCTAGACAGGCCCAAGAAGACAAGACGCCGCCGCCGTCGCAGCGACGCTGAGCCGCTGACTGAGGACCAACTGGAAGAGAAGGAGCGTATTCGCCAGGAACGCGAGAGAGCGAAGGCGAAACGCTTCAAGAGTGAACTCTTCGTGCATGCGAGTGATGACGAGTCAGATAACGATGAGCGATGGACCGAATTCTATGCTAATGAGGAGCGGATACGACAGAAACAGAAAGTCGTCGCGCTTATCGCCGCTAACAATGCTACGGATCATACCCCACCTACAACAGCCGAGAAGCGAAAGGCCGAGACTCTTGCCTCGGACGACAGCGATGATGATGATGATGATTTAATCATGACACAGACTTCGGTGTCAAGAACACCAAATAGCAGAGGGCCCGTAGCTGATGGCGACGGTGAGGAAGACGTCGAGAAGCCCGGGGCGGATGATACACCCCTCTCGTCGGGCTCACGGGCCGGCTCGGTATCAAGCAATAAGCGGAGACGAGTGTCTAAAGCCCCGGATTCACCGGCGCCTCCGGGGGACCCGGGTGAAGACCACGTCATGGAAGATGCAGATGAGGACGCCCCTATATCCCGGCCAACTCAGCGGCGGCGACCGAGGGCTAAGGCAGGGTTCGTCATAGATAGTAGCGACGAAGAGTAATAATGAATGGCCGGGAACGAGCGTTGCATAAGGGCAGGCGTTTTTTTGGCTGCATATCAAAGGCTTTGGGCGCATTCCGTGTTGTATATATGGATTCAAGGCAGTTTATACTGTGCTTCGGGCTTGGTCTTGGTCATTGTGTCCTATAAGCAACTGATTAGACAGGAAATGTGACGACTATATGTCAATTTGGAAGGTCTCTGTCTAAGTGCTATTCGTAGCTCTTTTGTATTGGCCTGAAGTTTTACGATGTTCTCATGTGAAATGTCATCTTCATGATATATGTGTATTGAGCGAATTGATTACTATTATACAATTTGGGATTAAGCCTTGACGCCGCCCATACCTGAGCTACCTATGTTACAACGGAAAAAGCGCCATCACATACAGGTGATAAGAGCTTGTACTCGGCTACTACCGCCTATTTCTTCTACTCAAACATTAGCCACGGCGATTCAATCCACGCAGACAGACAGCGGCCCGTCTGGGAGCTAGAAATAGGATTATGCGACTTTGAAATATACTCACAGGGCAGTTAGAGCATCCGCAGCTCTCTCCGCATTTGCAGGTGCCTGAAGTGGCACAGCTGCAGGATCCAGCTTCGGTGCTGCAGTTGCATGCCATGGTGGCTGTTTGTTGTTTCGAGCTTCTACTCTTCTTCATTAGCACAACAACTCAATGGAGTGTGGTATCATCTAGTGCTCACACTTTGATTTAATATGTTGCAAGATTGACGTCCTCTGATTGGTCGGTGGCGATCGAAAGAGGAAAGAAGGTCGAAATGGTTGACCAGCAAGGTCCTCCATCCCGGAGGCAGGTATTTATAGTCCTACCCATCTCTTCATTTATACGGCTACTTAACCAACCCCCCAACTCTCTCTCTTCTCTTTGTCTCCGTTTTGCTTAACGCCTAAACTCAGATGGCGACGATACTAGGGTTGTCGTAAACGTTTCCGTGCTAAAACAGCCTAGACAGTTATGTGTCGCATATGACGGGCATGCGAGGTCATAGCTATGTCATATAATAAACACTTATGACGTCAAATAATCGAAGGGGTGCTGACTAAATAGCCCTGGTCTTTATATATTAGGTAATAAAGAGTTAATTGAATTGTCAGACACAAAAGAGGTCACTACTTGAGACAACACATTGGCTCAACACATTGGCTCATAAGCGATCTGGATCTCAGCTATCTATGTAGCTCTGAACCAATAAAATTTATATCTATTATCATCTATTTGGCACTTATCGTTGTGTTTATTAGCTACTTGGTAATTGCAGAAACTTTAGTTAAGCCCGATCAGCTTCTCTGAATATAGTTCATATTGTTCACATCCGAACCTCGAGTGCCAAGCAAGCTGGTCGTAGGCTGGTGTATGAAGATAAAGACTAGGCGCCGTGTGCTTAAGATATTTTGTCCGCCTTCTCACAACACTGATATCACAGGGCCAATCAGTTCTAGCAAAGCTGGAGAATTCTTTACTTGTGTGACTTGTAATGTTCTTTAAATTCCATAACATGTACATGGAAGTGTTGAATTTAGTCAAAATTAATTAGTGTATTTCCCTCCGGGATAGATGGTGTCTTTTTCAAAATTCGTGTTATGAGGCAGTAAAACAAAGCAACTATTGTATGACTGTGATAAATCTAGAATTATGGTAAGAGTTCTGTTCTTTTGATTTGTTTTCTTATTCATTGTGTCAAAATATCTAAGCTGGCGCTATAACGCTACTACGCTAATAGTGACTGGATATCCTCAACGTAAAACGATGATGTCGAGCCTACGCATCGAAAGGGGGATATCCTGCTCCTGCTCATCCGAAGTTCAATATACATCATGATCATAAAAAAAGAGTAGCTCATGCGCCCGTCTCTCTCTCTCTCTCGGCCTCTATCAGACAGACGGAAGAAAAAGAAAAACCCGACACGACCGCTTTCTATTCCGCTCCATTAACAATTAGGTGGCCTTGGTGCGCTGGCCGTACGCCTTCGTTACGTAGTCGCCGTCCTTGACGATGAGGTCCTCGGGCCGGTAGTCGTGCTCGCCGCTGAGGTAGCTGGTGAGGATGGCCTTGGTGCCGTCGGCGTAGCGCTTCTGCGCGTCGAGCGAGGTGCCCGACATGTGCGGCACCATGGCGTTGCCGCCGCCCCAGGGGTTCTTGGCGTAGCGCAGCGGGTGGTCCTCGGGCGCGGGCTGCGGGAACCACACGTCGCCGCCGTAGCCGCGCAGGTGGCCCGTCTTCAGCGCCTCGGCCACGTCCTCCTTGACGACGATGGCGCCGCGCGCCGTGTTCACGAGCCATGAGCCTGGAAGAGCAGGGGACGTTAGTAACAGATCGCTGCTCTCACTCGCCTACCGATATGGAGAAAGGGCGTGGGCCTAGGTGGTTTGAGGCGCAAAAGCAGGTGACTTACCGGGCTTCATCTTGGCGATGAGGTCCTTGTTGAACAGGCCGCGGGTCTTCTCGTGCAGGGGGCAGTTGATGGTGACGACGTCGCACTGCGCCAGCATCTCCTCGAGGCTCTCGACGCGGCGGCAGCCGATCTCCTTCTCGACCTCGGGCTTCAGGGGCTGGTAGTCGAAGTACAGCAGCTCCTTGCAGTCGAAGGGCTTGAGGCGGCGCAGGACGCGCTCGCCGATGCGGCCGACGGCGACGGTACCGACGACCTTGCCCTCGAGGTCGTACTCGTTCTTGGCCGCGCCGGCGACGTCCCACTCGCCGGCCTGGATCTGCTCGTGGGCGGGCACGAAGTTGCGCACCAGCACGAGGATGGTCATGACGACGTGCTCCGCGACGGACACGACGTTGGAGCCCGTGACCTCGGCGACGATGACGCCGCCATTGGTCTCGTTGGCGGCGTTGAGATCTACGTGGTCCGAGCCGATGCCAGCGGTGATGGCGAGCTTGAGGTGCTTGGCCTTGGCCAGACGTTCAGCTGTGAGGTAACCAGGGTGGAATCTACCAATTATCAGCCCACAGTGGTTCTCCCCCCCGGCATGATACTTCTGCTTCTGCTTCTAGCGTGCAGTGCCAAGAAATCTGGGGTATACGTACGGCGTCGTGATGATGATTTCAGCATCCTCGAGCTCCTTGTCGAAGGTAGAGTCCTCGCCCTCCTTGTCGGACGTGGTCACGAGCGTGTGACCTTGTTCTTCTAACCACTCGCGGATCCCAAGCTCATTCTCGGTTGTGCCTAGCAGGGCCGGTTGCTGTAATCGAGGAGAAGGGATTCACATTAGTCGATATTCATCAAACGTTGCGCGTAGTTTGCGGGCGGGGAGCTTAGTGATGTGACGTAGTCCCGGTTTCTCCACACACACTCATCGTGTGTGATGCTTCCTCCAAAGCTAGGCGCCACATGCATCGGAACACCAACGCCAAGAACCTCCGTCATTGGCTGGATGTCCACATTGCAGATGGGGAGCTGCAGGAGGATAGGTTGGGAAGCCCAGAGTTGGGAGGGAATCTGGGGTCGACCGTTCCCGAGGCGGGTAAAGAGAAGAGAAGGTGTTTCGAGAGATTCCACATACCTGTTTGGCGTGCTCTCCACCGTCGTATAAGACAGCCAGTACTTTCACCTTTTCACGTTTTGTCGTCAGCAAACGGGTCGAGGCGGGAGCTCCCGGGGACGGAGGGGTAAATAGTTTGGAGGCACTGCTCTTAGATGCCAAAGCCGCGCCCGAGGTCAGACCTCGCAGGGACGCAGCTGGACGAGCATGGCTAGAAAAGCGAGCTGTTGGTGCTCTGGGGAGTGCCCTTGAGACGGGACGAGTGCAAAGGGGAAGGGAGCGGGCGAAGAATACCATTTTGACTATCGAGGTCGATTGTTGACCAAGAAACTAGAGGAGGCGTGTAGAGTACGAGTTACAACCGATCCCAAGAACCTTCTAAGGGATTTGTAGGTGAACAAAGGCGTCGTGAGAGGAGCAATAGAAGGACTCGGTACCAGTGAGACAGGAGAAGGTGAGAACAAGCGAAGACATCCTAGTGGAGGGGAGAGACGTGCCATTTATGGTCGACGAGGGGCACTACGATCGAAGCACGAACAAAAGAAAGCGGCCGTCCCATTCGAGTGGAACAGGGCCCTTGAGACACACAGACAGACGGCCCGGCACTAGATACCACGCACCAAGACAGGTCCGGCCAGCGATCGATTGAGGGGTAACAACTACCTATCGCAGTGTCGGGATCGGGTAATGGGTAATGGGTAATATCAGCTATACAGTAGATAGACTCGCCGGTCACCTGCGGCTGATGGGTTGCCCCCTATTTGCCCGATATCTTTCTCTTGACTACAAGTTTGTAAGCTGCAAGCTGCAATCTGCAATCTACCTAGGTATAATATGCAGTGGGTGCGTAGGAACGCGGCTATGTGGGAGACCGGAACAGTAGTAGTAGTAGCCTAGGGGAAAGAATTAGGAAACTATTCGTAAACGATTCGCGTCGTGAGGGAAAATAGCCCAAATCTGCCCCGCAGTCGTATGTAGATTACCTACATCGCAGGAGGCCCTCAGGAGGTTATTCCCCTAGGCCAGTGGGCTCAGAGCCGCGAGTGCGCGCTTGGAACCGCATTGCCGTCTCGCTGTAGTGTATACTTTGGAGCCATATGGGAGTCCATTGGGTCTTTCAGAGCCCCTTCGGCCCCGCGCCGGGCAGGCCTCGGGGATGGCTCGGTGTCTGGTCATGGGCGTACAGTGCTTTGTCCAATGGTCCGGTCAGATGCGCTCGTCCGGACGACTTACTCAGATTTGACTAGACCGGTCCCTGTCTCATATCTCCCATCTAGTAAGTAAGGGAGGTTACCGTGCAACGTCTACTGTGCATTCGCTTACTTCTCCAACGCAGAGCGACACAACAGAACGACGGTTCATCCAAAAAAGATATTTTCGGCTGTCGGTGAAGTGGAGATGATCGATGTCTTTGCGGGGAAAGCTTTGCACACCAGAATGTCTCGCATCATACGCCACTACATAGACCATCTGACCCGCCCCATTGTCGTTGTTGGTACGTAGCGCATTGGACTTACGCATATTCCTCCTGCTGCCCCATCTTGCTTCCTTAGCATCGCCTACCCCGAGCTAAGTATAGACGCAAATACACGATTGTCCTCCCTGGAGAGAATCTTAAGCCGAGTGCTATCGGTGTTACTCATCGGGGCTGCTACGGGAAGGCTGCATATGCCAAGCAGTCTGGAGTAATTTTAGGGTGAAGGTGCGTGAGGGGTCATCTTAAGACGCGAAATATCTCTTTCTCCCGTCCGACGCGCGCCGCGGGCCTGGAAGAATTGGGGCTGTCGTACCATCAGTTGGAATGTTATGTGGAGCGCAAGTCGATGACGATATCATTTAGCATCTAAGGTTTCCGAGACACCGAACCCCAATTGAACCCCAGCAGGTCTTTGTTCTTATCGGTATTCCAGTTTCCAGTTTCTGGGGTTTCTCCGAACTAGGGGCCTACGCGAAATTAATACTTGTCACATCGAGATTGCATCGTGAGTCTTGTGACCTAAGTTTTGCTTCAATTCTGGAGTGAGTACTTTCAAATAATACCTATCGCCGACTATTCCACTCAAGGATCCTGAAATCCTCAGAGGAAGAGCCCGAGGGCCATATTGACTTAGTTCTAAGTATGGAGTGAGGACACTTCCGAGTCGCAAAGACCGTGGAATACATTATAGGGCGAAGAATGCAACACCAACCATCATGATACCAATCAGCAACCCGCTTGCTCGCTGCGAGACTGTGGCGGCCGAGATAGGACTTGGCGACGATGTGCTTCCGGAACCGCCACCGCCCGTTGTCGAGTTTGTTGTCGTTGTGTTTGTTGCTGCTACAGGGCCAGGGTTCGTCACGTTGAAGTAGTTCCCCGCGAGGACTTTGTCCGCCAGTCCAGCCGACGTCAAAACAGTTTCCGCATCGAAACCTAGCCGAGTCGCCGCCGCCGTCGTGAGAACGTCTAACTCGTCGTCTGTCACATCTGACGTGTCGAGCACAATTTGAGTGCTGTGGAACTGTGTGTTAGTGAATGCTATCTAGGCATGATCTATAAAGTTCTTCGGAAGCCCTCGATTCTCGAAAACGAGGGAAGCAAGAAAACATGTCTGAAGATTACTTACTATCGATGAGACAATGGAATCCTAGCAGGTGGTGCTGGTCCTAGGTATGGGGCAACAGCGGCCTCATCTCCCGATACCGAAAGCACGTAGGCAGTCTGAGAGCCCGCCGTGGTGTTCAGAGTAATAGCCGACGAACTTTGCGTGAGGCCCGTCTGCAACCAATGAAGCAGTGTATTAGTTGCGGGTGGGCTGTCGGTCGGAATGTCAATATCGATCATCAGAACCGCGAACGAGGTCCCGTTAAGCTGGCTCTGCGTCGCAATCGTGGGTGCCGTTTGTGTGACTAACTCGCTCCTTAGTTACAGCTCACACACGATCTCTCTCTCTCGCCCGATCCCGTCACTTACCCTCTTTTGCGACTACTGCACCATTGAGCGCCGCGATGTTGTTGAACGAGACCAGAAGATCCTCTTGGCTTCCCGGCTCGAAGCCGTCGGGCGTGGCCGCTAGGGCACTCGATGCCGACGCTACCAGCGCCACCAGTGATCTTGACAGCATTTCGGCGGTTTTTAAAGATTACTATGTTTTCGGTGTTTACTCCAACGCAATTAGGTCGGCGATGCGAAAGAGAGAAAATATTAAAGTATAATATGAGATTGGTTCGCTACTAGCAGGTCGAGCTGAAGATAAATGAGATGCACGCACCCTGGCTCGCTCCCTGGACGCGGGAATTACCAATTTTTAGCTCTTCTTGTGTCTTGCGGGTGTTGACTGTTTCCTTCTTACTATCACGACTTTGCCCATGACAAATCCGCCTTACCGCCAACCCCCCTAGAGCGGAAACGTGTTTCCTAGTGGATGAAACTCTGTGACGCGGCCGATCTGCGACAATACCGATGCGCGCCAAGATTGAGTCTAGCATTAATAATACGTCTGTCAGTCTCCATACCGATTGTCCCGGCGACCTGCTCGCAGACCGACGTAACCACAATTGATACATTTACCGTTTTCGGCAAGCAAATTTGTTGTCGCAACCGTCGTGTTGCGTCGTCTATTGAAAAGACATTGCTAATAACCTCGCCATTAGCTACAAAATAAGCATTTGATTGTGGCTATGTATCTCTCATCCGCAGACATTCGCCTCGATGTCGCAATTGTGAGTGAGTTTGCGCCTTGTATAGCCCAGTCGCCAGTGTTGGATGATCGGCAATTCTCCAGGTTTGAGATGTGAGGTCACCAAGGATTTTATTTATGCGACTCTAATCTAATGTTGATTCTCTAAGTACAGCATAGATCACGGTTCAATGCAAGTGCTGAGTTTGATTGTCCTTCTCGACCTTGGCACAATGGCCTACGAATCATCGTGCGATGGTGTCGTCATTTGGATAGATTATGATGGTAAGATGCACCTAAGATAGAAGGCAGTGAATTATCGATTGAATAAATTATCATAACTTCTCAGGTTAACGAGAACGATAAGGAGCAAGTGTGAACTCTAAGTGACCTCAGATGAAGCTATTGTGATCGTAGCTTACATTACTTAGTAACACTTGTGTTGATGAGAGGTATACGAAGCGACCAAGGTACGAACAGGACTATTTTGATTCACTCACTAGCTTACGCACAATATAATGTTATTAAAATAGATGATACAATTCTTGTCATAGACTATGGACTACTGCGAGCTATGAACAATGGATGAATGCCTCGGCGTGTATGAGTAATACGTAGACATATCTTAGACATACGCTTAAAACAATTCTAAAACCTACCAGTCATGACGACTGCTCTAGGTAGACGAATGGAAGCCACGATTATAATGCAACTAGTCGTTTCCGCACTTAATTAAATGCACTAGAGATATATGATGCACTTATTCTAGTAGTATAGGGCTGGTGGTTTTGCGATAGATATTAGGCAAACTAACCTCGACATCAACATCGACGTAAACTACGAGCCAGAAAGCTGATATATATAGGGAGGGCCCTTATGAAAATTGAAAGCCGATTACTAGCCATAGGCCAGTTACGCAGGTCAATCTTCGATAAGTTCGGTCCTAGCTGGAGTTGGTGTTTGTAAGTCAAGATAGGCGCAACTGGTACTAATACGTAAGCTTTCTACGTATCTCAAGTGGAAAAACATAGTTCGCTTTGTCTAAATGTAAAGGTGGTCACCATAATCCTATTCTAGCTTGTTAGGTGCTAGACGGGCACACCAGTAGAAGAGAAAACTGAGATGAAATCCCTATGGGAATGAAAAGTCCGGTGGAAGGTTGACGGCGTACTGCTGGTGTATGTTCTTGAAGTCACGCGTCTGGTAGCTTATAGCAGAAACTACGAAAGAGTAGGTCGATCACTAGCTCATGTGCTGTGACCTAGCCTCAACTTTAAATAGATCATAGCTGAGGGAATTGGTTATCATCAATGTCCCGGCGGCTGGCTGAGACACACAAGGCGTCTACTTCGGCCATTCTAAGATGAAGGTCCGTACTGAACTATGAGATTGCCACTGCCATCCTTCGTATACTACAGATGGGCTTGTAGTTCACCGTTCATTATTGCCACTTCATACATTACAATGAAGAGAAGAGAACCACCTAAGTATAGACTTTATAAAAAAACTTATGACTCCCGGAGTAATTTTCAATCTCAAAGATACAGAGCGAGCAACTGGGTCTAAAAATATGACTTCAGGGGCTAGAGTTAGATGAACGGTTCGTTAATAGTCAAGCTGAGCTTCTCCATAGGCTTACCATAAGGTCTTCCATCGTTTAACGCTAAGTAGTAATGCTGCCTATCGTTAAGTAGAAAGACAGATGACGGTTTGGTTGTGGAGTTTTGTGGGCTTGACTAAATCGTCGAATTATCATATAGGGGTTTGATGAGTTATAGAAATGAGCCGACATCACTATAGTGACGGTAGAAAGGGCACGGACACGGAACGACATCACTGGAGGGTGTCCTAGCTTCCGTGTTTGTGCACTCTTGAACTAGGCAGACACTTACGGAGACCAACGTTGGTTGAGGTGGACCATCCCGCTCTTCTTAAGATAGCAAAGGTGTCATATTCGGGAGCAGGGCTTGAGGATGGCGCTTATTTGGTGTGACTTATTCTACCTGACACCTTTAGATGGGGGTCAACAACCCGTTGGTTCTTGTTGGTTCATCCCATACACGGGTGAAGACGCCAACGTCAAGCGCGATAAGAAAACGCAGGCGTCTATTGGAATATACTAATGAGGAGCAATGTGTGGCTAGTCAGTTGAGTCATTAATTTGATGAACGACTATACGTAAGACGATCTCTATACACGTGATTTTTCTGATAGGACACAGGCACAAGTCTCAGCTCACTCTGCATCGAGCTTGGTAAGTGGGATACTTCATTGGAGGAAGTGGAAGGCGGTTGAGACACCAAGTGCCTACCGAGGGCTGATCAGGTATATCCGAGACACGCAGTATAGGCTTCCCCATTCGGCACCGATAGACAAATAGAAGCGCGCCAAAAAATGCAGATTTAGTCGCGAGGCGTAAAATTCGGCGACGAGAAATCGACGTGCGTCTCCGAAAAGAGCCAGACTGCACTAGAACGAGATCCTCACTCTGTTGGTTCCTGATAAAAGGACCGCGACTGGCTGTGCTCAACTTGTTGGTTCCTGTTAGCGCATATAAGCAGATAAATAGTCACCAACACGGCATATGAAGTCTTCAACGGGGAGAGTGAAGATGCCTTCACACCATCTCTTAGTCACGTTACTTGAAGACTCTAGAATCTTGTTTCGACTCTGCTCGCATCGTTGGCCAATGGCGGCGGCAAGGACCCCTGCTCACCTGAACAGACCCCTGCACGTTCTACGCCAGGCGGCTACACTAGTGTACGATTGGGTTCTGATCCCTGTCTAGCTCCTCTTGGTTCACGTCCCATTCCGAGGCAAAGCACGGTTTTCCTATTCTGGGGATAGCTATAGTGCTAAGTGTCGATCGTATGTTGTACTGCGTAACGGAAGAGGACACTTTCTTCCACTAGCTGGGAATATTCCGTACATATGCGTAACTTGTCATTATTCAGCTTGGAATCTCGCCTCACGGGTGGGAGCTTGTGGTCGATGAGAATGCCACGTCACTAGCCACGTGAACACAGCCACGGCAGATCTCGGTCGGCTTAAGAGCGTTGAGTAGAAGATTGGCGTCTTATAACTTCCTCAAACCTGCTTATACGATTGTGGCGAGGTGCAGTATCGGCCTGTTGGTTACGGCACTCGCCACATTCTCCCAGAGGCCTATACTGGTCTATCCTATTATATCATGCTTAATTAATCGATTACCTAGCGCGTTCACATGTTGGTACTAAGTCCGTGTTCTTAATATCCAACAGTCTGGAAAAGGTCGTGTGGATAAACGAAGACAAACTGCCGCAAACTCGCCTTCCATGCATTAAGTCTGCCCCGGATCATGCAGCTTTCAGCTCGCAATTGCTCTCTCTAATTGAGGCTTTCTCCACTACTTACTTCTCTACACTAATAGAATGCTTGCCAAAATATACCGGCACTGGCATCCTTATTAATGATTTACCTACTGTTGCCGTCTCAACCAGATTGCAGGCCCTATTGGTTCTGGTTTACATCCCTCCAAAATGTAGAGGGAGACTCTGTAGCCTATAACTATAGTATACTAAGTAGAGGTTCAGGCAACTTCAACGCTAAAGAGCCATCCCGGGCATAACGATTCTAATAGGTACCTTAGCTAGCCTATGAGCACTAGTAGAAGATGCTACCTACAGACTGGTCATAAGATGGGCGTTGCTCTATCATTTACTATGCGTAGCTTATCTCTTACGCGTACGCAGCATGTAGGTCTGTCTAGTATACTGCCTCCGCAGTTAGTGGGAAGAAAGGCAATACGCACTAGTAATAATAGTAGATAGTACTCCTCTGTAGTAATACCTATTAATAAATAAGGAGAGACACACAGGAGCGCCTATCTAGATACTTTCGCAACCTGCCTCTGGCGAATTCCTATTGGGACAAAATCCAGCGTTGCAGCCAATCAAAAAATTCCAAATTTAGCCTACGTTCAGCACTGCGGGCTAAGCATCTAGACTTAGATAGGTACTGTCCTGTCCCGTGTTTAGTGTATTGTACGCCGTAACTATCTGGTAGCGAGGTAATGGCCCCGTTGCGGTTTCCGGCCAGATACCTAATCTAGATTATACCCCAGTCAAGCAAACTCAGTGCTGTAGATAGGTACTGTACAGATAATTACGAGGAAAGCTTCACACGAAATTAGCCTAGATACTACATTCTGTATCCGATGGGAATGTTGATGTAGATTCATATACGTGTTTTACACCTGCATAGGGTAGTATTCGGTAAACCTGACATAGGTACTGTCTAATGTTACTCACCGAACCGTGTCTTGAGAGTCTGGATCTTACCTACATACTACACTACTTTAATACCCACTATGTAGCCGTACATAGAATAGGAGGGCGCCTCGCTAGCCTCTTACGATTATGTCTAGCTTTGTGAATGTGCGATGCTACTCGTAACTGGTCATCTCTGTGTTTTGTGACTAGGTATTGGTATTTACGCAGTACGCATAGAGTGGCTTGTACGCGTACTCTGTGATGCATCTAACACCGGAGTTGTACGCAGTATTGGGATGTTACTGTGAGAAAATCCCCGAATAGAACAAGATATGACAAGTTGGCTGCTGCAAGAGATCGACTCTAGTGAGGGGTTGACGCCTCTTCAAGGGATTGGGAAAAAAAAAAAAAAGGAGATTTGAGGTGCATCTGGGGCTGTAAATACCAGCTTCTCGATTTGGGACTTGTCAAGTTCTGACCCATGGATATATGCGCTCTGGTTACACCCATGGGGTACTAAAGTGAGACATGCAGGACGCCACCACGATGCAGTGGAGTTGTCTGATGCAACGAAGCCTACGCGAACGCGGAACGTTGGAAAAGAGGCTGTTAGGTAGCTATATCACACATAATATATGCGTATTCCATCCTTCGCGATCTCAATAGCGGGAAATTTGATGTTGTTATTTTTACTCCTTAATCTTCTCAATCTTTTAGAGTATCTCTGTAGAAATAACACTTGTTAGCAAAACGCACTTTCAGTAGATAGGTACTTACAGTTGTTGGTAAGGCAGATTCTACCTAGCTATATATGTAGGTACATATGTAAGTAGGTACGCTAAATCTCCACTGAGGCCGCCGAGGTGTTATAGGGCTTCCATGAATTATTAGTAGGTAAAATGCAGTTGAACAGGCCCATCTGTACCACTAAATTTTCAGAATGTATGCAAGGATGACCGGCTATCTTATGCCTAAGAAGGGCGGGTAGTTTAAGCGGTACTCGTTGGCGGGCTGGTCGCTGCGATACCTAACCTGTGTTCCTTGCTGAGAATTTTGCAACCCGGAGTAGATGTTAGGTGCGCCGTGGTCCCCGCAAATAGCCGTCCTTACAGGTATCAGCCACAGCCTAACTCCGCTAACCCGCTTAAACAATGTGACTAGCTAAATACCTCTTTTTACAATTCCGTACTCAAATGTGTCTTATTCTCTTCCCATAGTATTTTGAACGCCGTTGTCAATACCAGGTGATCTACAGTATAGCGGCTCGAATTCTGAAAAAGTGATCCGCACTTGATCGTGTAATAAGCCGGTCTCGCACGCCATGGAAGTAGAGGTTCACAACACACCCCAACACTCGTCGCATTCGCTCGTAGTGTCCAGGAGAGTTGACAGGGTTGCCCACATGTGCCCAGTCGCAAATGACCCTTGGTTGTTTTTGTCTACCCAACCAGGAAGGGTTCTACGAGTCCTCCGTAAGAGGATCCAGAATTTTCGCCGACGAATAGCATCTTTCAGCACCCATTGCAACGTTCTCATAGGATATCGGGACATGCATCACCCGCGTCCACTGTACCAGCAGATTGGCCCAGCGTCTGGGTTGCTTACAGTGGCAGCGCATATCAACCATCCTGATCAGGCCTCATCACTCGCTGTGTATGTAGGCACTGCTAACTACAGTAGGTGCGAGAGCGCGGGTGACCATCTCCCGGCCGCTGTCTAGCTTCTGCTCCCACTTCTACTTCTCCCTCTATGCAGTACTTCTGCATATGTGTCTGTCTTATGTACTTGTGGTCATGTGAGTATTGGGTACGCAGAGATGAAAATGCGCCTCGAGGCGGTAGGAAAATCGCTACGTCCGCTATTTACAAGAATCGCGTGAGAAAACGGGTCTCGGAAGCGTACGACTTCAGCCCTTGCCTCGCCTTGCGTGACTCAACTAGTTACGTAGGTACATCGGTAGGTCTCCCGGGTCTCCTTATCACTCACTGCCTACTGCGTGCCTACTATGTAGGTATGTACTTAGGTAGGCATCTTAGGTAGCATACGCCGTCTGTACGCTACAGCACATGTAACAGTTCAGTACTCACATGCAAAGACCCCTAGCCAGGGAGCTCGCTGATCGCCCCCCATGCCCCTCCGCACAACCCGCTGTGGCCGCTACCAACCAGACCGCATTGTTCGGCGATTCCTGAGGGTAGCAAGATGGTGCACCTCTTGGCCGCCTTTGATGACAGGGGCCTCTACGCCACGGCGACCCACGCAAATCCTCTTCTCCCGCAAGTATACCAACCAACGCTCAAGTATCGTGTTTGTTCGCCGCTCTCCTCTGGGTACACCAGTGTTACTGGTTAGCTAAGGGACGATGCAATTAATCCATGTAACTCAGTCAAGTATCTTATATACCTAGAGGCATCTCGCCTCTTGGATCTCCCGATACTCTCCGGATACTACCTAACCCTTCTCTTTTACTCTTGTCTGTCTGTCTCCGGCGTTAAGCCCTGCCACCATCATCGCTTATTTCCTGTTGCATGGCTTAATCGATTAGCAGCCTCGCAAATCTATGCTTGAGTATTGCGGACTGAAGTTTTCTGCTCACTCTGAATATCTCTCCGTTTTTCGGCTCAAGTGTGTCAGATCTTTTTCCCGTGTGATATACTTGCAGAGGTTGGCGCCAGCGCGTATTAGTCGCACCCCACCACCGCCGCCAGGCTCACATGTTCTCCCACGCCAGAAGATCTTCCGTTACTTAACCTCGACGGGACGGTCCCTCCCATCACGAACGAATTCCCGGTATTTTTCGACGCCTATACCTATTGTCCCACGTCCCTCAAAACATACTCAAGCTTCCTTCTTTGTGACCGGTTCTCCACCGATGTACTCCTTTGAATTTCCTTCTACTATCTTACATTGTTAATATTGATCGTTCTGAGTTATTTTGGATGAATGAATATTACCCATCGGGGCTGGTCACTACTATTGAACGAGGAATAATAAAATTCAACGGGCTGAGCTATTTTTTTTCTTGGGGTTATTTAAGCAACATCATATAAGAGGGCAGACAGTGATTCTCGGGATTCCAGTAAGTGCATCTCATACGAAAAATTTGTTTACATTGCTAATAATCAGCGAAGACAAGAACGATCCGTGTATCATGAAAGTATTATTCCACTTATAATATGATTGGGGGGTTTTATACTTGGCTAGTGTTGATTAAGGAAAAGGCAACATGGCTTCCGGTATCCCAGTTGCCACTGCTCGCGATGTCGGCGATAAATCTCGGAGTAGGCGGCTCGGGGCACTTCCGGCCTTTTCCCATGGAGAGCCACCCCTCACCGGGATGAGGCGAAATGTACAAAAAGAATCCCAAAGGATCGTTCATCCAGCTCCAGCGAGCTCTCGGCCCCGTGCACAAACGAGTCGTTTACCCCAGAGTCCGCCCGCCCAAAAACCACCTGTACAGGTTGAGGCTAGGAGTCCACGGCCCCCTCTCACTCATGAAACACAGTCTTGGTCAACGAGCTCACGCCCTGGGACTCATCTGGCGAAACCTATGACAGTTGGAGGATATGTGGAACCATCGAAGAAGCCAAGGAATGTATTACGTCGAAAACAGTCGACTATGTTGAGAGAGCCCTCGAGCATCGATGCACAGAAGCAACCTCGCTTTGATTATAGGAGAACTGGCTCATCCTCTTCAATCACGAAACCTCAAACACCACTCAATCCAGTTAACCTGCTTTCTGATCGGAGCATAAATCAAAGTCCGGGAGAAATCCATGCTGCACAGCAAGTTGAGACTCATTGGCCGATAACACAGCCCGCTCAAATATATCCAGAACTAGACCGCTACCGAGATATTCTGGTGCCGCCTTCTAGAGATCAACTTGGGAGAGATGCTCTTTATCGGCTTGCAACTGAGGACCTGCCACCACCAACACCCCAGTTCTCAGGGAGTAGTAGCCATAGTCGCCTGAGCAGTTTCAGCGCGAGCCCTTCCACGAGATTTTCGGGGTCACCTGGTCCTGGTCCATATAGTCGAGACACAACACCTACATCAGTGTCTTCACAATCTCCCGGCCTTGTCGCACCGTCGCGTTTACCTGCTGCTAGGTTAAGACAAGCAAGCCCAGCCGAAACGAGGCCGCCCGTGACCCGAAGAAGAGCCGGCAGTGTGTCGAATGAAGGAGGTTCTTTTAGTAGTGACCCCCATGGACTTGCTGCTGTGAGGGAGGCTCTTACATCGTCGTCATCGAACTCGACAGTTCGTGCAGAAGAGAAAAAGAATAGTAAACCCCAGAGAGGACGTGCGTTGGAGCCCCCAAATCCGCCTCCTAGGACATCATCAAAGTACCAGAGAGGCCGAAGTGTGGATGAGGCCCGACCTTCCCAATCGCCTCAAATCCCTTCCCAGCAAGTAATGAAATCTCCTTCTCCTAGAAAGCTCACAAAATCTCCCCACGGCAGAGTTCCCCATGCCGCGCCCTCTCCTCAGCGCAGACCAACCCCACCCTCTCGTCCGAGTAGAGATGGAACGCCAGATCTCTACTCTCAATTCGGTGGTCCAATCCCAATCATACATAGTAATCTGTCTTCTACGAGCCTCACCGAGAAACGACAAAGTGGACAATTCCAACCAGGCTCGCTTCTAAAAACAACAACCCAGAGACCAAGCCTGGATCGCGCGCGACCTTCGTTTAGTCAAGAGTCTATTTCGGCTTCGCGAGCAGGCATTATACCGGGCTCGCAAGCTAGCAAACATGACACAGAAAGTACTAGCAGCGCCTCGGGTCCTAGCGTTTCGACGCTTAAATCCAAATTTCCTTTTTTTGGGCGACGGACGAAAGCAGGTCCCGAAGCAATCCAGGCCGAAAAGAAGAGAGAAAAGGTCCCCAGAAAGGGGCCAGCAGCTGGGACTGGTCATGAGGGTTACGGCAGAGTAGGTGCAGTTAGAAGACGAAGTAGTGCAAACTCAAACTTCCAGCGCGGGCTTCCAGGTCTCCTTTCATCGTCGGAGAGCCTTTCAACTACCCTATCAACAGACCCGTTCCTCCTAGAACGTATGAGCCCAGTTATTATTGCTGGCGGCGAGGTGGTTGAAAATCAGAACAGCGGCTCTAATTTGATCCGCACTGAAAGTAATCAGAGCTTTCCTTGGGGCCGGCCTAGTCTTGAGTCTCAGGCCTTTTCAACCACGTCTTCTAGTGCTATGGAGGATAACCGGCAGACTCTATGGCCATCCCCCATTATTTCCGAGACCATCGACCCACGGCGTCCATCGGAGAGTAACGACGAAGAGGAGGGTTTGATGAAACCTACACTTGCATATCGGAGAGCAAATCGTGGGTTTCAGTCGCAAGATAATGCACCATCCAGCATTCTAAAGGCGATCGACACTCGAGCTCCATCGGTAGCAAGCATGGCTACAACCATCCATACTGATGATTCATTCCCAGATATACAAAGAGAACAGAGCCACACCCTCCTACAAGTCAATGAGCCTACAAAAAACCTGGCTACGAGAGCGAAGGCTCCTCGCAAATGGACTCTCTTCGGAAGGAGCCAGACCAACCTATCTGCTAAGAACGAAGCAGAGAGCATCTCCGCAACAGTTCAGCCTTCTCTAAACAAGCCTCCTGCCTTCTACACAATAATAGATTCTCCCACGCAAGATAGCGCCAGTGATAGGCAAGAGACAAATGCTATTCCAAACGAACCAGAAGGTATTCCCGTCGCTGTCATGCAAGTAAACTATGACAGAAGGCCTTCCACCAGTAGTGGTACTAACCCAGTGGTTGACGCGCGTCTCGAACATAACATTACCAATATCCGTTCGAAAACAACTGGCACCATACCCCAGATTTGGCAACTTGATACAAAACAAGATCGACGCCGAGTTGAACAGAAAACTAGTGAGTCGTCTACAGGTCGCCCTAGCAGGCTTCCTCAAGTCGGTAGAATTCCAAAGGTCATAGCCCGTCGTCCAAAGCAGACCTCCCCAAAGAGTTTCTCCCGGCCGTTCAATCGGATTAGTGTTCAACTATTGCCAGCTCAATCAACTCAACCTGACCAAGACTCTATAGCGAAAGGCCCTAGCCCTTCTGAGTCGGTCGCGCTAACTGCCATTGACACTGAGTCGCAAGAGAAAGCACTGGCACCTGAACGTTTGGACAAAAACCAGACTTCCCCCAACGACTTATTCATACTTGGGCAACCCGGCCAAGAATTTCTTGCATTTCCACCTTGTGAGAATCCGGAGGGTACAGAGGGGTCGGACTCGAGCTCCTCTGATAGGCCAGGATACACTGCTCACATTGCCCAGGTGCCTGAACCCTCGGCACCCTTTGGAGAAGATGAGGTTTGGGATGAATATAACGATTTACTTCAGGATGCTCCTCCATCCCCAACTTCGTCCTGCGGGGTCCCATTTCCACTCGAGGCTTACAACTCCAAGCTGACAAAAGAGTTGGCGCAACCTCTTGAGTCGCCTACTATCATGACTGAGGTTGTAAAGGATTCCCGTATCTCTGTTGCAACCATCAAAACTGCCACTACATCAAGCCACTATAGCGAAGAAATGACAGCACGGATCAATGCCGCCTTTCGATTTGATTCTGAGCCGCCAGTGACGCCATTCTCCGTCTCGGAGTTCGTGTCAGGTTATAGCGATCGCAATAGTAACAATCCCGAGCCAAACGAAGGACAGAAGGTATCCCTCCAAGATAGTTCATCTTCTCATGGGGGTGAGAAAGACAGCAACGGCAGCAAGAGAAGTTCAAAGGGTAGTAACAGAACATCAGGAAGTAGCAGGCTCAGCGAAGAGACACCTCTCTCGCAGGTTAATTTACGTGTCGGCTCAATGACGGTGAGCAAATGGCTCACATTTGGCCATGTCTTGTTTAGCCCGATCCGAGAAGATCTTGTGGACAATGATAGTTCACTCAAGCGGCAGTCGATACTCATTATCGATGGACTCGGTAACGACGACTGGTCCTTTTATGCTGCGGAAACATACCCTGCCGTAAACTTTTTCAACCTTTCTCCTCGCGCACCACTTCCACAAGAGCACAAGACCACGCCGTCTTTCCCCCTTTCGCCGACAAATCATCACCAAATCCAGTTCATGTCCTATGCGGATAAGTTCCCATTTGGCCCGGATAGTTTTACTGCTCTCGTCCTCCGATTCCCATCAGCTGCGCCAGAGGCCCACTATCGCAAGCTCATCTCAGAAGCTCAAAGGGTTATAAAGCCGGGCGGATACATTGAATTATCTGTTCTTGATATTGACTTGAATAATGTTGGCGTCCGATCGCGACGTGCTGTCCGACGTCTGAAAGAACGAATTAGCACTCAGGACCCCGAACTCAACCTCGGTAGCACTGCAGATCTCATATTACGTTTACTAGGTCAGAAAGGGTTCGTTGACATCAAGACGTGTCGTGTGGGTGTTCCCGTTGCCAGCTCAATCACCAACGCACCAAACAAAGACGCGAAGAAAGACGAGCGTAGTCTAGCAGAAATGATGAACGATAAAACCGAAACCGGCGACGCGAATATAGCGAAAATGGTCTCGAAGGTCGGGCGCTGGTGGTATAACAAATGCTACGAGGTTCCTACAGGCATGGGCAATAGCATTTGGCATAATCGAGCTTTACTGGCCGAATGTGAAGAATGGGGTACCAGCTTGAAGCTAATGGTATGCCATGCAAAAATACCCGAAGCTAAAGGGCGAGTTGCGAGCATTTGATTACCACCCAAAGCGACTGCACTGGGAGCTTTTTAGCAGACCATCCGACATAACTACTTACTCAACCAAGCCTACTTTATTACTTCCTTGACATACTACATCCCGTACTTGCATATGCATCTCTATTTATTTAGAGCAGCGATCAAATTTTAGCATGGAGAGGATTTCACAAAACATTTTTCATTAAGATTTCCAGGGGCGCAAGCCCGGCAAATTATTTAGGTACATATATCGACGGCAGGAACCAACAGATCTAAGGCCATTCCATTAGTGCGTGGCAAAACACTGATTCGATACACCAATCCAGTGTTTCGATCCATTTCTTTACGGCATATAAACTTATGAACGGTACGCATCCCTTCAACCAAAGGTGGTTGTACATGCATCTATTCAGAACATTTCGCCGCGGGACGGAGCTCTACGACGAGAGCAATTGAAACTCCACAATGCTTCTAGCGAAGCACTTGCAAGGAGCTGAGGAATTAATTGAGGGACCCTTAATCTGGCATCTGGAGGCACTCACCTATCTTCAGGTCCAAAGTTCTTTTCGCACCAACGACGCGGCAGTTGGCTAGACTTCATCATATCATTATTTATATTTCGCATATTATTTCGCTTCACTTAACGCGCTGGGACGGCGGATCTAATTCTTGAAAGGAAGTTGGGGGCTCTGGCAGCGGAATATTGGATATATGATTCCGAATTGTAGAGGATGACGAGTTCCTCGCTCATGGCGATGGCGTGCTACGGCACGAGAGAAGTTTTGATGTTGTTTTGTTACGAAGGCATGACACGGCATTCATCGGCTGATGATGAGAACAATGATGATTTTGTAGCGGCTATTATTGACGGGATCAAGCGAGCAAGCGTTGGCGTCCGGGAATCGCGAAAGTTTGCCATGATTAAAGGAGCGAGAAAGTCGTAGTTTGTCAAGAGATACCCCCGCTCTGTTCGGGTGATGAAGCTATCAGTTTATTTATTCACATTCTCATGTGTTGTATCTGCTTGACCCGATGATTTTCATATTGTGATACTTGATCGACATATGATCATGGTGGTCTGAAGATTGCGCTCTCCTTCTCAGCCCCAACTCCCAGCCTACCACCCATACTATTTGATAGAAGCGATAACGCATTCCCATAACGCCCACCGCCAAACCAAAGCCTAACCGTTTGTTTATATACAGACAACTTCCATAACTCCCCTATTTACTAATCATAACGCATATATGCCGTGTCTAGGCACCTCTATATGACCATGAGCGAGGTTTAATTTCCCACGATAGCCACTCGTCCCGGGAGGCTCCGGGCCCCCGAGTTAAGCGATGGCATTCAAACCTCATGTTTTTCCCGCCCTCCCGTTGTATCTCCTACTCCATCGGAACCAGGGCATATACGGACATCTACGCGGCCTGCCTCCGCCTGAACAGCACCTCGGCGGTCTGGCTCGGGCTCTTGGTCATCATGAAGACGACGGGGCTCGGGCGGGCCTCGCCGTCGCGCAGCTTGACCTCGTAGTGGAGCAGCAGGTGGCACAGGATGACCTTGATCTCCTGCGCGGCGAAGAAGCGGCCCGGGCACGCGTGCTTGCCGAGCCCGAAGTTCTGGTCCGCGTCCCCGATGCTGGTGAACTGGTTCTTGCTCGCGCTGAGAGCCGGAGGCGTCGTGGGTGTTGATGTGGAGCTGGCGGTGGAGGACCGTGTGATGGGCGTGGGAGATGAGGATCGTGTGGGGGAGGGCGAGCGCTGCTGCTGCCGCAGCTTCCAGAACCGGAGGCCGTCGAAGACCTCGGGGGCTGGGAAGTACCGCTCGTCGAGCGAGATTCCTGCCAGTGGGGTTAAGAGGCTGGTTCCTGGGGGGAGGTGTGTGCCGTCTGATAAGTCAATTGGCTTCATGACTTTGCGGATGAAAGAGGCTATGGTGCCCTTTAGTCAGCTTTGATTTACGGGGTTTTATTATCTTCGTAGGTGGTGTAGGGGTACGAAAAATCAATGAAGATTTGCACTTACTGACGTTGCCAGACAGCCGTTGCGATTCCTTGATGAAGCTGTCCATCTTCTTCAACTTGGCGATACTGTCTTTTCGTTCCCAGGCATCTTCTCCTTCTCCGAATACCTCCATAGCCTCCTCTCGCAGAATCTCTTGCATTTCCTGGTGCACAGCGAGATCATATATACAGTCAGTGGTAAGGTTGCTCGTGGTGTGTATCGAGGATGCACTGAGCAAGAGCTGCATTTTCGCTTGTATGAAATAATTCCTCTTCTCGTCCTCAGGCAGGGCATCCGAGAACCATTGGATGAAATCGTCGGGCTTCTCAGAACCCGTGGTGTCCGGATTGCTCAGTCGCTCCTCTATGAGAGGCTCTAACATAGCCTGCGCCTTGGCAAGGTCTTTCCGGATCGTCTTGAGCTCCGAGACGAGGTACTGCGCCACCGGGCGCATCCACGGCGGAAAGAATTGCAGCTTTGTCACGGCGATGAAGGCCGTGATGGCGAAATTCACGCTGACGTCCATCCATTCCTCGGACCGGCTCAGTGCAGATCCCACAAAAGCTCGGCCGCTTAGTCGGGACACTGCTCGTACCATGAAGGGCTGTATCCTGAAGGGCGTCCAGTCTAGATCCATTAGCAACTGCGCCGCAAATCAATTTTTGCCCGAGATCCTACCGTCGCAAGCCGGGAATTCCGTGGCTAGGATGTACTGGAATTCCGCCTTGAGGATCGGCATCATCCGCTGCAGGTTGTGTGTTGCTTTGGTTCTTAGGAGAGATGTGAGGATGTCCGAGTGAGCATCTGCAGATAAGTGCGTGTACTCGCTCAACATGGCCTACTCAAATTTATTAACTAAAATCGCCAGGAGTCAGAGGTTGAGGTAGTTCTCGTTATAACTAACCTCGCTGACTGCTGTCTTAGCACTCAGGGTGTCTTCTGGTAAACCCTTGAGTTCGCCCACTAGCGTTGGTGGTATTATTGTTCGTTCCCCCTCAGTAGATCTGATCTGGTATACTGAATCCCGAAACTTCGACGCGGGTTTTGTCAGCTCAGTATATATCTCTACCAAACTGCGCACTGACCTTGCAATAACTGTCTTTGATTAAAGAATCGGCATTCAACATCCACTTCATCCTGGACACCTGGTAAAATGGCGCCGACACATGGTTTTTCCGTTTTGGCGAGTGAAAGATCCACGCGCAGAGGGCTATGACGCCAATCGCAGCATAGTATATAGAACGACTATTTGCTTGGAGTTGAGGTATTATGTCATTCGCTGTTGTAGTGAGGTTGAGGTTCTGTTGTAAGGTGTCCATGGTTGTAATTGGTGGAATTTAGAATTAAGAGACGTGCAAACAATGAAGGGCCGGCTGCATCAAGTCGTAAATTTCGTTGAAGTGTGTTTCTTCGCTGGACCATTGGCGAAGAAACCAGAATTTGTTGATTAGGATTTCGAAAGTGGTAATGACACAATTGATTAAGTGATCTCTAAGATCTTAGGGAACTTTTCCAGACTCCGGGCAGCTACGACTTAACAACTGTCTATAAAAAAAACCACCGTGATTTGGGGCACGTCACTACTTGGTAACTATGCCTTTCGAATTTGACCGCGTAGAAATGAACCTGACGTTATCCGTGTGCACAAGGTGCAGGGGTGATGGTGATGGGTGAAGAACGTTAAACCAGCAACTTCAAGACCACATTATCGTCGACTAGTTATGGTAGGGGTGCTGAGATGAGCACGAAAAAAGGAAAGGATAATGAAGAGAACAGAATTGGAGCGACAGGGCGAGTAGAAGAAGGAAACAAAATGAACAGCCATTCAAGTGACAAGAATGCGGAGGCGCGCTGCAAATGAGCCCCCATGGCAAACGAAGATCCTGATGTCCCGACCCTTCATGACGAAACGAGGCTCTCGACGTATAACAGCTACTGACCGACGGCTCAGCTGGACGGCCGGTCCCACAGGGCCCCGGAAGGCCTTGTTTGACATTCGACTCCTCTTCTGTCGTGGAGTTTCTAGCGTAGAAGCAGAAGGGCCTTCTGCTGTCTGCCTGCCATCTCGATAGCCGGCCGATCTGTCCTGACTCCCTACTCTCTAGTCCCTGCTACTTTACAAGCACTGCTGCTGTACAGTACAAGTAGGTATGAACTGTAATAGGTGGTGGTGCTGCTGTCGGGAGACTGGCTGAAACGTGAGCGCAAAACACCCTACCAAACAGTTCGGGAGTTGACAGCCCCGAGGTTTCTGAGCGCGAGCCAAGACTTATTATACAAGCTTGTATTCCCTGTTTCCTATTTTGGTCATCGTTGCGACCGATCGGCGGCAAAGCGAGCAGAATCCGTAGATGGTTACGAGCGCGAGAGACTGTCGCGTCTTATATCTATCGACTTATCACAACCGGCAAAGTATTCAAATATCTGCAGCTCCCCAACAGCAGTTTTATTAACATCAGATGAAATCGGTGCTTGGGTTGACTGGGTTGCTTGCCAATCGTGTTGGAAGGAACCGAAGACACAAAGTCTAGCTGCAACGAAGGGCGTCTCTTGGCGTTGTCTCACTTACACCCAGATCCTTTACCCGCCTGGCTCAAACGAGCTTGATCGACGGCCCCTTGCGGTTTGAGCTGCTAGCAAGATCATGGGTGCGCGCGCGATTGGAGCTCGGTACCTTTTAATATAATATCGCCGATGCGACGCGTAGACGGGACGAAGGATACGTAACAGCGAGGAAGCCGGAAACAAAAGGGTATTGAGTTAATGCACCAAAGCAGAAGGCAACTTAAGCCGGTAACACAGATAAACGCCTTGAAATTAGTGTAGAGAACGGTGCCTGACAAGCCGGCACAGCTCCCGACCGCTTCGAATTGCCGGGTATGCGTGCATGTCCACCGGTAAGAGTCCCGATTGCGTACCTTGCATCCTCTAGCTAGTTTAGATATAGTACGGGGCGATTTGTAGCTATTCACAAGATTGTCTGCGCTATGTACAAAATACATAAATAAGTAAGAAACAACCCCAAAATAGTGTTGGTTTTTTGCAGCCAGGTACTAGACTAGAGAACTCACCCATGGTGAAGCTGGCGTTTAGAAGAGGCCCAAAGTCTTACTGTAGACAAGCTCTCTGCCAAAAACGAGAAAGGAAATAACTTACAGGTTGCATACCTGCTATAACAAATGGGTTAATAAAGTCTACTGAAAAGGATGTAATTATATAGGTAGTTTAGCGCTATCTATTTGTCTATAGGGATAATATATAAATTGACTATCTAAGAATTATATAAATTAGAAGCTCTGAATTACACGATCTACAGCACACTCCAGGGCACTATAATCGCAATAGATAGAACTTGTATTAGGGGAGCGTGAGCGTAGTAGGCTAATCTACGAGTCGCAGATAAGTCGATAGCTGGGCGTAGAAACTACAGCTATCGCGGTATGCTTTTGCAACTAGGGCAATAAGGCTTCGTAGACTAGCTTAAAACAGCTTAAACTAAAAAATACAACCTGCTATTCTAGCTTTTAATCTATCTTTTCTTGCTAGTTATAAGGGAGGTGGGCGGGTAAAAACAGTGTCGTAATCGCTGCGATTGTGCCTCGAGAAGTGTGCGTTGTAGTGTAGAAGTTATGTGGTGGGCCCTGTAGGCCTGTAGAACCACCTATCATAACGGTTGCTGCAGAATCTTATCAACCTAAGTATATTACGCTTGAAATGTGGCCTAGAAGTTGGCCAAGACCTACCTACCTACTTACGCACTCCTACTCCCTTGTAAAAGGTTCAAGTTGAAGTATACGCGCTAGGCAAGCTAATGTAAGCCTCTAGGGGGGCGTTGCACAGGGGTTTTTCCGTGCAAGTAACTGGGAGCGAAGAGATACCTTTTAGGCGCCTCTAGCAGCCTCCACCTCCACCATCCCGGCCGCTACCCGCCGACGCTGCAACTCGCTGAACCTGAGCACTGCCTCGGCACTCTGTCTCCTGGCGTCGAAGTCATTCGCGAACTTTGCTGCTTGTGCGAAGAACATGTTTATGCTGGGCGGCGGCTTCTTCCTCATGTCGTCGGTGGCGGTGGAGTGCTCGCGCCCCAATTGCCGCGAGATGTCGACGATGGCCTGGCTGCGCGGGCGGCGCGTGCTGCAGAAGGCTAGCAGCGCGAGAGGGATATCGCTAAGTAGCCCGATGGAGTCGAAGAGGTCGCTGAGGGTCAACACGTCTTCTAACGCCTGCGCGGCCCCGGCCCCGGCGAAGGGGAGAGAGGCGTGCGCCGCGTCGCCGACTATGGCTATGTTGCCCCTCGCGTAGAAGGGTGCGTGGTCGTGGTCGGCGGCTGGCAAGAAGGCGCTCTTGTCTCTGGCGACGAGTCGGACGATATGCTGCCCGGCTTCGCTGTGGTCCGTATACTGCGTGGGATCGAGGGCTGGACCGCTGTTCGTAGACTTGACGTTGGACCCACGAGCGGCAACGCCAGCATGAGGGTCCGTGTTTCGATTTATTCGCATACGTCCAATATTGCCTTTCGGTTGAAATAGAATAGGCATGTTTGTCATCCATTTGGTGCTGATGTGTTCGTGGATCTCCTTTGTAGACACTATCGTTCGATAGACCCGCCATTTATCGTGGTTTTTAGGAGCCGTGGCTGGGTGACTGGGTCCCAACATGTAGGCTCTTGTGATGCTATGGACCCCATCTGCGCCAAGGAGGCAGTCAACTGATGCTCTCGTGCCGTCTTCGAAGGTGAGTTGAACTCGATGCCCCTGGGCCGTCGGGTTCTCCACGATATGGACGAGTCTCTTCCCGGAGCTGATGCGGTCGGGCGGGATGAGGGTTCTGAATCCGTCGAGGAGAGCAGTGCGGCCCACGGCCATGCTTGGCCTCACCTTGGTGAACTGAACAATGAACTGGGAGCCACGTGGACAGTGGGCTAGGGTCACTTCGGTTTTCGCCTCCTGATCCTCTTCAGCCGCCATCAAGGTCTTCTCAAAGTAAGCTCGCATTACATCAGATCCGAGGAGAGACAGGGTTTTGAGAGCATTTACCTGAAGCGTTAAACTGGCTCCAGGGTCTGTGCAATTCGTCCCTTCATACAGGTGCACGTCGAGATGCTTCTTCTTTGCTAGGCTCGCAGCAAGAGCCAGCCCAGCAATGCCGCCACCGATGATTGCGATCTTGGTATTTTCCACACGCCCCATCATCTTCACATAGGTACTATCATCTTCACATAGGTATAGATAATGATTGGACAGAGAAGAGGGGCAGGGAGAGGAACAAGAAGCTATAAAGACATGCGATTTAAGTTTTGCTAGTCCGAATGCCGACGCTGGAGGCCTCATCCCACATTCTATTTACTAGTAACTCTGAAGACCTGCTTCTATCGAGTCGGTGAACCTCGAGGTAAAGTCCAAACCATCCGAGAAGATATCATTTCTTGCCATTACTAGCAAATGGAGCAATCAGATCCATGCTATAATACTTCCAAGTTTATAGTAATAGCAATTGCAGAACGCTGTCTCTTTTTCAAGACTTCAAGATCGGAAACGACGACTTAAATATTTTCGTCCGTCAAGGTTTTTACATATAGCAAACCTGCAGGGACGGCTCGAGCCGCGCGGCTCCATTATAGCAACAATGTATGCAAGGGACGCGGGGTGATTCAAGCTGAAAACCTCTCGATAGCAAATATACTGCTGTGGGATGTGCTAATTATGTACACTGCAAGAATATTTACAGGTATTAACCTAATTTCCTCCCAAGAGGGTTGGATACTCGGTCAGAAGGAGTAGATTAGGAATTGTATATGTACTATACATAGATCAACTCAAGCCATGAGAATTGGCTGAGGACGCAAACAAACAAAAAAAAAATTAAAAAAGAAAAGAAACCCGACAATGTGGAACCACATAATGAGAAAGAGAAACAAATGTGGTCTATGTTTTGCGAACAACGAACCAGATCATTCGACAGACGGCGTGAGCGGCCCTGGTTTCCTAGTTATAATATCCAGGGGTATTAGATTGGACGATAAGTACTGGTAAGACTGTAGGTATACTTCCTGCAAGATAGGTAATTCCTAGGGAAAGAGCCGAAGGATGATATCGACGCCAAGTGTGAGGCTGGGGAGTCCACGCTGAGTGAATATTTGTAGATTGGAGCTTTGCATTGGCTGGTAGATATATTCTAGTCTTCGATATTACCCATTTGGTTCTGCCAATGCACATGTTGAGGGCGCTTGGCTGTTTTCGGCAACACAGCACCGAGATTTAAATTGAATGGCCGGTCTCGGAGATCAGATGAGATTGATAAAAGATCTATTGATTGATTAGATTACAGGGAGGATGGTGGCACAACGCTGACGTAGATTGGATCGTGCTATCATCCTGTAAGCCAAGTAGAGTCATATGATTGGACATTTTGCTCGCCCATTCGGGCGATGAACAGGCATTCCTCTGTAAGGCACAATGATAAGTCAGCAGAGCGCTCAGCAAGAAAAAAAAGCGACCATGGGGATTCAGCCGAGGAACTAAAGAGGTCCGCCTCAGGGGCACATAAGCACTGGGAATCTCCCGCCTCGGATACTATGCAGTAGTATAGGCTGCTAGCACTGACAGACACGGGGAATCTATCATTTCACGCGCTCACAACCCCGTTTGTGTGGAGGTATCCCAAGGTGCCGGGTTTGTCTGGGGCGCAGAAATCAGCGGCTTAAGGAAGCAAAATGACACGATGACACGATAACCCACCGAAATAATGACAGGTGGGATGACCGGTGCTGCCTGTCGGTTATTCGCTACGACCTGCATATGCGAATACGAAACCTGCTGTTGATACATATAAGCTGGAAACAGTTTCCAGATCTTTCTTACCCAATTCTTACCGGGTGTTATTGTGCGAGGTGGATTACTTACACCAACCAATACATATACTTATTAATCAGAAAGGTTGTGTCTAGAACCTACAGTATCTAGACTAGGTACCTAGTACGCATAGGTAATTGCACAGAAAAAAGCTAGAGAGAGTAACAGTAAGGCATATAGAAAACCCCACTGTTTTTTTTCAATAGGTACGTAAAATTTCTTTTTCTAAAGACCCGTCTCGACTCAGGCGCCTCTCAGCCGAGCTCGGCGAAAACCGGTCCAATGTCCAATGCCTGCAATGCCTGGGGTAAGACCAGTACCTACTGTAGGTACTATGTACGCTAGCAAACATGTCGACAGAGCCTTCATTCACCATCCCCTGTACAATGTTATCAGATCCTCCCCACTTTTTGCCCTGTAAGCCACAATCTGATAGGGCTTTTCTATCAACTGTCATCATACTGTAGGTAATCGATGCCGATGCCGATGATTTAGCTAGCTGGTCTTTAACTAATATTGCCGCCCAGTCTCCCAGTTTGCTCCTGTGTTTTCAACATTTCCACCACCGCTGCTTTCCCAGCCAGAGCCTGAAAGACACTCTCCTCTCTACTTAACTCCATTAATCTTTCTTACAAAGGGCCATTCTTTTCTGCTACCTACGCTGCTAGCAGGCCTTCACTGATATTGCATATTGAGTATACAGCACCTCCCCGTGCTGGAAATTATTTGCCCTCGATCCTAACAGAGCTGCACACTTTGTCGACCATCTGAACTCTGTTGTGCTGCCTGTTCCCTATTGGAAAAAGGGCTGTTCATCGAGAATACATGCACACATACCCCGCGTCTACCCCGAAGTCCAATCGTCACATTCAAAGGCATGGTCACGGTGGCGTTGTGACACAGTGCAGATTCCCTACATTCTCGTCTGATCCTATCTGCAGCTGAGTCGACTTCTATATTTCACAGGGATCAGGATCCTATGCGATCGCGAACCTAAATATAATATAAGATCACCTACCAGCTACGAACCCTTCCCGACTTTGGAAATTGCAATGGCTGCTGCCGTAGACGACCGGGTTCTTGCTGCTACGGCAGCCAACAGCGTCCCGGAAGAGCCAGGCCTATCCTCAATCGCCCCCTCACTGACGTATTCCGAAGATTCTGAAGATCAGGATGAGCTCCGAGCCCCGGAACCACCGCGCAAACGGCGCGCATCTACCCGGTTGATATCCCAGAGTGCTACCGACATACAGCGGATCACGGGCGAATCGACACAACAGCTTATTAACAGGTGTTGTGGTGTCAGCTGCTGCATGAACTTTCAGAAGAAGAAGGCGGGGATCGATTATGAGCACGTGCCTCTACCAGACAACGATGCCTTTCGCTCCTTGGGTTTGAGGATTAAAGAGATTCCTACGGGTTTGACGGCTATCGCCGAACTACCCGAACAATTCACATTCCTAGAAAAGCCAGCTCAGCACGGGTCTCAGACAGCCTCACCTGCTGACTCAGGCATTTCCCTCGGCAACGATGTTAATAGCGAAAATGGGGGCCCCACGTCACTGGAGCACAGCTTCCGCAACCTTGAGTTGGAAGACCTCGACACCTCGATACAGCCTCCGTCATTTGTTCAGCCACATCCCCCTTACCATGTCTATCCTGCCAAGATCCACAATACGCGGGAGCTGACCCGAGTCGGCGCCGAGAAGAGGACCTTCCATTTTGATCTTGACATTACTAATTATCCGGATGAGGATCAAATGGAGTTCAAGGTCGGGGGTGCTATCGGTGTTTCTGCGCCCAACGATGCTGCAGTTGTGGATGACGTTCTCGATCTTCTCCTCGTCCCTCGCTTCCTCCGCGACAAGCCAGTCTTGCTACGGACTACGAAGGGCCGATGGCCTACTGTCTGGGGTGAGGACCAGGCAAGAGAACTGGTAACAACCCGGAGGGACCTCCTTACGTGGTGCTCGGATCTCCAGTCGTACCCCCCGACGAAGCCTCTGTTACGCGTTCTAGCCGAGTACTGCCACGACCCTAACGAGAAGAAGATTCTTATGTTCTTGTGCTCCGGAGAGGGCCAAGGCGTCTTCTGCGACTTCCGCACCGGACCCCATATCTCCATCTCCCAGATCCTCAGTGCCTTCCCCTCTGCTAAACCTCCGATGGATGTGCTTCTGTCCGTCATCCAACCTCTGATGCCACGGTTCTACTCCCTGTCCAACGACCCACACGAGTCGTACGAGATCCGAGATGGCAAACAGCACCGCATCATTGAGATAGCTGTCACCGTTCATGAGACGGCTGACTGGCGTGGTGGGTGCCGCACTGGTATCGGATCTGGCTTCTTCCAGCGCCAGGCCCTCCAGTTCATGGATCTACAGGGCCGTGGTGAGAAGGCACCCCAGCTGTACATCCCCATGTTCAAGGGGTTAATGGCCAACCCTCTCGCGAAGCAATTCGTGACGGACGGGCCGATGCTCCTCATCGGAGCCGGCGTGGGCATCGCGCCCTTCCGCGGCTTCGTCCAGCGACGGCTGAAAAATGCCAACTGCGCCAACAAGGTATGGGTCCTCCAGGGTATCCGCGACTCCCTTGTCGACGAGCTGTACAGCGGCGAATGGGGCGTCCACGAAGACGAGGTCAAGCGCGTAATCCAAAGTCGGCGTGGCGAGGGTCGCTACGTCCAAGAGGAGGTAGCCAACCAGGCAGATCTAGTCTGGTACATCATCAACTCGGTTGACGGGCGCGTCTTCGTGTGCGGAAGTAGCAGGGGCATGGGCGAAGGCGTCGAGGAGGCGCTTATCAAGGTCGCTATGAGCAAGGGCAATCTGGAGCACGACGAGGCCAAGAAATTCTGGGAGCTGAAGAAGGAAGTCGGCCAATATATTGCTGAGACTTGGTAATTTTTTTCTCCCTGAGGTCTACTTCAGACCTTAAATACGCGATTTCGTTTCTAGGTAATATGGACATTGCTCACAGCTTACTTGTCCGGGGCCCGATCTGCAGGCCGTGGGATTTCACAATCATTGATTTACTGGACGCGCTACGGACTACACCACGGAGGTTTACAAAAAGGCAAATTAGATTTCAGAAGAATTGCGCAAGCTGGGAAGAGACCTGCCTCGTGTCGCGGGGGTTCGCTGCTTCAACCCCCGGCACGCGGATGGCCTTTCGATACACAAGGCGACGAGGTCGCCTATCAGGTCTCCTATTGGGATTTATGGTGAGGTTGAACGACAATGATCGTTATAGCGCTATATGTATGTGTTTATGGGAGTAAAGCGATGCTAGGGGCTGGTACACTGGAGTTTGATCAGTTTGATAGGTACTCTGTACTTGCGCCGTAACCAAAATAGAGAAGGGTTTTACGCCGCAGTTCTGACAATTGCTGCGTACCGTGATGGTAGGATCTAGTAATGTGTCACGGGGTAATACTTCGCAGAGATATGCCTCACAAGTGGCATGATGAGGCTCTAGGGGGGTTAGGTTAGGTTAGGTTAGGTGCTTTTACCCCAGAGTATTTCTGTAACCTCGCAGGCGAGCAGGGAGGTATTGCGTAGACGGCCTCTGAAGAAAATTCCCTATTCCGGTAATTGCTTCTATAATGTGGCGCCAGCGGGCACCGTTGATTGGCTCTGGCCATTGTTCTCGGCTCAAGGTGAAGAGAGACGGGAAGCCTCTGGGAGGGCAGCCACGAGCCATGATAGGCACGGACAGAAGTAGCAGGTAGTGTAGTATTACGGGGGTTGCACTAAGTGTCACGCTACCAGCTGTCGGGATTTTTTCTCTCTCGCGCGCTCTCTCGTGCTCGGTGGTGGTTGGAGGGGTAATCCTGATTCGAATCCCAGAGGGGCAATTGATTCAGAATTACCCCTCCATCGGAAAGAAAAAAAAAGAGGGGGGAGGGGGGCCACGGGGTCCGGTCGGGCTGCCCCTCATTTCTTATTGCGCAAAAAAAAAAAACCTGTGTGATCAGTCATTTAGAGGCCAAGAATCGCAACAGCCGGCCAGAGAGCAAGTGCCGGGCTGACAAGAAAGTCTGTAGATAGGCTGTGTGAGATATAACGGAGTACTACGACACAAGTGACCTCTATCTATCTTGTTATTACACTGTACCTATTACGGTGCGCAGCGCAAATCAAGCGCCGGAATTAAGATGAACCGTCTTAGACTGCCTATTCTGCATTCTGTAGCTGGGTACTTACATAGCGGCTGGGTACCTTAGGTAAGTACCTAAGTAGGTAGTGTGCCTCCGGCTGGACGGCGGTGGCCGCTGGGTTGGAAATGTTCTTTGGTTGATTACCCAGGCTTGTGTAAGCAAGCAACCCCGCTTGCTGTCGTAGGACACTCCACATATCGCATTTGTCGTGATTATGATAGTGTAAAACAGCGTTGATTTTTAAGCGACAACGAGCTACGCATAAGCGTCAGGTAGTCTAGTTGTCTAGTCTAGGTACCTGGACTAGACTAGACTACTGTACCGAGGTATGGGGAATGGTTTTAATTTTAGCGCGCGCTCCTTCTGTCCTTAGTAGCACGGCGAGTAAGTTTTCGTTCGTTTTAACCGCCTCGTCGTGTAAACGACTCGGAGTGTTCAGCACCTGAGTGATGCAACTCTCGAGCAGGTATATTAATTTTTACTGCTGATCAACTTGATTACGGAGTACCTAGCTGAGAATTTAGATTAGGCAAGTGACATCATGTGGTATTGTGTCAGTTCCAAATTGTAGTTTTGATATAGGTAGGCATGCTTCTTCCTCACCTTATCTCAGAGACAGAAGATTCGGTGAGGATCGTGTGTTGAAATCGGGCTGGAAATGGCGTGCAAATATTACTGGACTTTAGTAGACAGGTAGGTACCACCTGGGCGCCATATGAGTACTGTAGGTATCACGAAAGCCGATCTGATCTGATCTGTCTGACCTTCGCTCGGAGTCGGATCCACCGGGGGATCCACTCTTATCCCAATAACACACAGCAGCGGACACTGGCACCATTTGATAGGTCGATCGTGTCATTTGGCAGTCTAACACCAAGTATTCAGGCTGCATTAATAATTTCTTACAGAATCAACCTCGCCCACGCTCGCCCACGCACACCCACGTACAATGCGCCTCGCGCTTATACTACAGAGCCGAGCCAAAACCCCCCACTACAGTCCGTACCCACGGGCTACGGTAGACTGTAGATAATAGGTGAGTACGCGTGTAAGTGCAAGGGGGGGATCTACTGGGTTCTAGGTTCTTGCGCCCAGGGCCAGGACTCAGATCAGGAGGATTAGCGGAGAAGTTGTATCTAGTCTGTCTCTTGCTAGGTAGGTACTACCTCCCTACACGACCAACCAACCTGCCTACTTATGCGTGCTCCCTTTCTGCAGGAACGAGTGACATCGCCTGTGTACTGTACACTACGCAGTCTAGTCTAGGACGCTGCCAGTGTCTACGTGCGTATTGATAGGCCATCCGTCTTTGTGTGCCAATATATATAAAAGCCCACCATGCGTCCTCAGACCTTGACATCGACCCTCCTCTTCGCCTCACGACTACACACCACCACCGCTGTCTCTTCCTCCCCTTCGACCTGTCGAGCAGTTCGCGCATTTCTGTCTTCCAAACCTGTCAAGACTTGCGCCCCTCTCACTACCTCTACCACTAGACACTTCTCTTCGACCCCCGCCGCCGCCATGTCTGCTCCCAACTCTGCCACGCTCCTCGAGGCCTTCAAGGCCCGCCGCTCCTTCTACCAGCTCAACAAGGAGCTGCCCATCCCCACGGACAAGATAACCTCGATCGTGCAGGAGAACCTGATCCAGGTGCCGTCGTCGTTCAACTCGCAGTCGAACCGCGTGCTGGTGCTGTACGGCGCCGAGCACGACAAGCTGTGGGACATCACGTCCGAGGTGCTCAAGCCGCTCGTGCCCGAGGCCAGCTGGGAGGCGACGGCGGCGCGCAACGCGGGCTTCAAGGCCGGCGCTGGCACCGTGCTCTTCTTCATCGACACCACGGTCGTCAGCGGCATGCAGGAGAAGTTCGCGCTCTACAAGGACCGCTTCCCCACCTGGGCCGAGCACAGCTCCGCCATCCTCCAGTTCGCCGCCTGGACCACCCTCGAGGCCGAGGGCCTCGGCGCCAACCTCCAGCACTACAACCCCCTCATCGACGAGCGCGTCGCCGCCGAGTGGTCCGTCCCCGCCCACTGGCAGCTCACCGCCCAGCTCGTCTTCGGCGGCCGTGCCGGCGAGGCCGGCCCCAAGGACCACCTACCCCTCGAGGAGACCTTCAAGGTCGCCGGTGCCTAAATAACTACATAAATCTTGAGACCCGGAAAGTAACCCTAAACAGAGACGAGGGTTTGCCGAGCCGGCGACTTTTTTTTTTTTCAATCCCACCAGAAAGGAAAGGGAAGGGAAAGCCTTTGCTGCATGCATAGCGCGGAGTTATACATATATAACCTACATACCACACCATACCATACCATACCCTAACCTACACTACACCATCTCAAAACCCACACAACTCGAGCGAGCGAGCAAGCGTCGACCCCCCGGCCTGATCTCAAACCTTATTTATGTTGGATAGTTGGAGATCAGAGTTTTTTTGGGGAGGCTACCTAGAACATGAGGGAATGGCACAATGTTACCTACCTGCTTTCACTTTTTGCCTCGCAAGGAACATTATATAGACGGACCTACTTAGATAGAGGACTACCCACTCGATCGAAGCCAGTCAATCAATCAATTCTCCAAGATTTCTTATCCTTTTTCTTCGTGATGTCTGCATGCCCCCTTTTTATCGAAGTGTTATGTGATTACGGTTTTATATCTAGCTTACAGTATGATGTTAATTGTCACGTCAGAATGATATTTAGCCTCCATAGACTAGTTTCTTACCACCCCTCTGCTTCCGACCTGGCCAGATTGGATCGGCTAGCGTGCATATGCACAACATACATATGGCCGCCTCATACAAGCCATGATACCGTCTTTGCCAATGAAACCGAGCCGTTGTTCTCCCTGGGCCCTTACTTCACAATACATCTTAGGGCGATATGACTACATTTTGGATTATGCACTCAATCACGATGACCGAAAAATAGGACTTGAACAGGGAGGGTGTGGAGGTTATTAATTCAGCTTAGAGGTTGAGGCGTGGCGCGTATTCGGCTGCGAGCGTGCATCATATGGGAGACAGGAAGAGGGGTCTTCATCGCCTAGGCGACTTCTATAGAACATCATAATCCTCGAAGCAACCGGCTAACGATATCATGCGCTGCGCCTGGGTTGGAGATCTCCGCCTCGACTAGCTTGCCTCTCTTCTCCCATCATATTGTACAGAAATATAAGATACGTACTAGTAATGTAACAGGAGCGAGCGCTGGCGATATATTGTTAATAAAGCAAAAGAGCCAAAGTTGTAGCCGTGACAGTCGCAGGATCTCTGTCTGCTGCGCATCACGCTAGAGTATAACTACTCCGGTGCTTAACCCATATCTATCGAGCTTATGCCTGGTATCTTCCAAAGAGGCAGCAAATAAACGCCCAAGTTCTCTCGATTTCATTGGCCTTGTGAACGGCACTTTGTACATTACTGTAGCTTCGATCTTTGCAATGCGGACTGGGTAGAAAATCCAAGCAGTGATTGGCCTTCGCCAAGTTATAATGCTCATGTTGAGCTGAAATTAGTTCAATGCCGAGCGCTCGAGGCAGTCGTGCTTGTAGACAGCCCACCTTGAAGATCCGGCTAGCATCGGTACACGATACTGGGTTGTAGGCTAGAGCAACCTCCAGGATTGATCAGGCAGCCTTCACTTCTTCTTCTACTGGTGGTTCGGGTGCAGGTACTACGTTGCCGCCATCCACAATGATTTGCTGGTCGACACGTTTATCCGTCTCGCCATATTCTAGTCGTTTGTATGTTGTGATCCGCGCTGTGTTCATATCAATGTCGAAGAAGCGCACACGTCGAATGTAGCCATCGTAGCCTCCATAGCCACCAAAGCCGGCACCACCTCCGTAGCACATCCACAACTTGGGGTGCTCTGTTTCTGGGTCCGTTGACAGCATGCAGTACTCATTGGCATGATCACTTCGGCGGGATTAGTACTGGCTATGTCATCGTTTGGAGGCTTACTTACTGTCCACAGCTGACCATAACTACTCCCTCCTCTACTAAAGCGTCGCGGAAATGCGTATTGTATAGTGGGGCCGTAACTCCTTCTCGCCATTCTCCAATGAACCGACTTTCAGTAGAAGCATACTCGGGAAGAGGAATATGAATGAAGGCAAGATCCATGTGAATATGAGTATACTCCCTATGCTTGTTTTTGAGACTAGAAGCCGTCTGCCTGAACCATTCAATCTGGTTTGGCTTAATCCAGTCATAGCCGCTCCAGTGTCGTTCGTCTGGCGAATAAGAATGGGTGTCAAGAAGATACAAGGTGAGGGCAGAATGTTGAGAGCTCCCTTGGGCTAGGATTTCCACGTAGTAATTGCCAACCCCGTCGATGTTGTCTGGGCCCGCACTCGATAGCGAGTATGGTAATTGCTCAACGAGTGCCATTTGCCCAGCTCGCGGCAAAGAACCTTCGTCGTCGTGATTACCGAAGATGGTCACATAAGGAACTTTGTGCTTGATGAGTAGATGTGCATACTTAAAAATAGCCTATCAAACGTAGGGTCAGTAGCTAGCACTCCGTGGCGAAGGGATTTCGAAAGCCTCACTGTTTGGGCATCAGGAGCAGTCTCTCCATTTACTTGATCGCCACTTAAAACAACAAAATCCGGCCTCTCTTCCTCGAGGAGACGGGAGACGAAGTCGAGAGTGCGTGGATCGGCCTCGCATGGACCGCCCTCATACTCGTCCGGAACAGCATCCCTGCATCGTCCCACACCCGTGCTCAGGTGTAAATCGGCCAGCTGCATGATTTTGAACTTGCCATTGTCCCTGATCCGGGGCGTTGGCGGCTTATGGGGCTCCGCGTGAACGCCGCGTCGGATGGTGATATGGGCGGACGGTATATCTCGATTTGCATCAAGCAGAAGCGCGACGCCCCGTATTCCCCAGCCGGGGCGTACTTCGTAAGCGTCGTCTCCGAAGAGCACATCGACAGCGGTGACGGCATCTTTCGTATCGCTCACGTGCGGTCTAGCAGATCGCAGAATCCACAACCCTGCTGGCCTTGACTCCCATCTCGCGTCGGTTGGCTGCTTAGCAGTATCCGACGGGTCGATTGTGCCGACTTTCAAATTAATGACGACCTTGTCATCGGCGGTGAGATCCTCTTCTTTTTTTCGCTGCACGTGGATGTATGCGCTGGACATCCACGCATTGCCGAGGTACAGGTTCTTGTCGATGCGATGCCAGACGTCGGGGTCGAGCTTGCACGACGAGAATAGGTTGAGTTTACTGCAGCTCGTTATGGTGATGTCGGTGACGACGAGGCCGTGGTTATGCTGGGGCATGTACTCGTGGACGGCATCGGGGAGGAGTCGAAAGTTGCGATCAAGGAGGAAGATGACTACGAAAGCGAGGAGAGCCGCGGCGGCGAGTTGGGTGATGGTGCGCACCTATTGGAAAGGGTCAAGAATCAGCACTAGATGTCCACACATCCATCTACATATCCATCTCCGTATCGGCCATGAAGCCGAGGCCGGGGCGGCTATACGTACTATCCGTCGCGTCATGTTGACGAGCGGGCGAGACTATGCCTGCGACTGTAGCTGTGACGGTGGCTGTAGCTGTAGCTGTAGGTCTGTATATCGATGTCCATCAACCCCTGAGGCAGACTTCACGCGATTGTACTAATAAAGCGCGAGGATGAAGCGAAGGGGGCGTCGTGCTACAATTCATCTTCAGCAACTCGAATCATTGCTTATCTCGATGCGCTTGAACTCGTGTTGATCTTGAATAAGCTGGGAGAATCGTGGAGCTAGATAATAGAGAACAACTATCCAGGGAGGTAGATAATTAAGGTATTCGCTAGATTGGTGGTAGTTAGATAGTCTTGCCAAGTAAAAAAAGATTGATCTTTGCGAAGGCTGGCTTGCGCCGGCGGCAGCATCCATCGAACTACCTAGGTAGGTACCTATCTACATCTCACAGGTAGGTAATCTGGGGTAAGTTAGGTAGGTGCAACACCCTACCTATTCTACAGTGAATTGTACAGTGTTTGTCCACTGTACATACATACCCACACGCATGGCAGGTATTGTACGACAGTGCGTCCTTATTCTACTGGGCACTTCCAACTACATAGCTTAGTATAGGTATCTAGACTACAAGTTAGATAAGTGTATTGAACAGAGGTACGTGCATAGAGAGGTATATAAATTTACAAGACAATAGCTATCTAAAACCTGACTCCTTATAATCGTGACGTGACACAAAACGGAGCTACATATGCGTACCACAACGGTTATGCAGTAGTTATAGTCGGGGCGTCATGCTAGGCGAAGTGGCAGCTCTAATTTTGTGGTTAAAAATGCCATTAAAGATTCCATACTAGGACGTAGTATATATAAGTATCCGCTGGCTTGGGTATAAGTCGCGAAAGCTAAGATAGATACCTATATAGGATAACTTACTTATACCATACCTAAAGGCTTCTCAAACTCTCCTAATACAAAAGTTATAAACAGATAGTAGTCCAAGTTCTCTTATCTCATACTGCTAGTATACATACTAACACATCATTAACACCACTTCTATAATAGTATACAGAGCTATTCCTTATGATGATAACTCCAATGTAATGTTGTCACCATTTTATTGTAGCTGCGGTCTTATCCTGGGATTTGTCCTTTACATTATCTTCTCTAAAATCTCCTGAGATTCAATTGTCGAGATTAGCTGAGTAAATAGGTAACTTTATATCTTTAAAGCCTGATGGAATGTCAACCAACTGAAACCTTCTCGTCATAAACGCTGGACACCACGTCCCGCATAGAGACACAAGTTTAGTCATATCTATTATCCATCTTCTTTGAAACGGGTGTTATCCAGCGTCGCTGTTTCGCATTCTCGCACGAGGCATTTCGTAATGTAAACATTCGTAATGCAAGGTGTGGGGGTGCACAGTAATTTCGGGACTGGCCGAAGGGACCGAATGCATGAATCCCTATCCGGCATGGGCCTGGCACAAGCAGCCAGACTTTGACACAGCCAGGTACTGTTGGCTTGCGGAGGTATTTATAGATATTAATAAGCATACTAAGGGGAAATGTTCCCAACTCGCTATGGGTTTGTTCTTTGAGCCTCCTACCTACGTTGAAATACCTACTATCAACCTCTCGGGACCGGGATTACCGGGTGAGATCTTTAATATGTTTAATGGATCTGACAGGGGTAAAGAATCCGTTTCGACCTATTACTACGATCCGTTTTAAGAAAGGCACGATAGTTTGCGACGAACAATAGACAGCCATTCGCCTGTTCAATACCTACCCAGACTGTCTATATTATCTAGCTCACTGCCTCATCGATAGCTCCAAGACCTGAAACTCAAGCGCTCATCGCTCCATATCACACTTTATAAGTCTAACCCTGAAAGTGAAGAAGGAAAACTACGTGCCGAGCCGCCTTTTGTTGTCCAGATTCGAAACTCTGTGTAGAATTCAGAAACCTATGCCGATCGATGATGATGCAAGTCTATACATGGTAGGTATCGTGTCTACATATGCTTACGACACAAACACGGTACTTACGCGTAACTATAGCATCATCCATCTACTAGGGTATAAGAGCAAATAGGGATCTGCATAGGCCTAGGTAGTGTATACATATGTAGTGCATGTAGGAAGGTTGTACGTCAAGTCCCTCACAAAATATCTACTTACACTGCAGAGTATATGGTACATAGTACATCGCCCCCGACAGTACAGGCAGACAGGAACCAGTAGACAGGGCCTTTTGTACGCAAGGGTTTGGTTTTCACCACAATAGGTAAGCAAGAGTCTACCGGCTCCTATTCCTTCTGATGTTGGCGCCCCCTAGCGTGCTAGGTTCAGGAAGGGCTTCCCGAGCCGAACATCTTGGCGACGGCATCCATTAAAACCCGCCTCGCTCCGGTCACGACGGCGTGCCACACGAATCTTCTCCTGTGGTTGTAAGTCGGTAATAATAAAAAATAAGACCGAACTTGTTTTCAGGTGTTTAGCGCGCTAGCCGAAGCCCTATCGCGCAGAGATATCTTGTCTTTAGGCTGCTCTACTACTTAGAAATCTATCTTCAACAAGAGCTATTTCTAGCTTTGGCGCTGCCATAACTAAAACTTCACAGTTATACTTACAGTACTTTGGTTAGGTTAGTCTTATACTATCCGCCGGTGTTCATCACTAAGCTAAGACTGGGTAGCATTATATTTCTATTTGTCGACCAATAGGACCGCTTGACTAAGTCGAGGCAACCAGATTAAGAGAAAGACGCGTCGGATATAATCACGGCGGTGAAATGGAATGGACCGCCCAGTTGAACAAACGCGAAGCGAGGAGTCAGCAAACATGACTGTCGCCGATACACCTATGTCGAATGACCAGGATGGAAGTACTACTGTTCACTTCTGTAACGTCTGCTACAAACCTATAGTTCGTGGTAGGCCTTTCGAACGTCTCCTAACATTTACCAGGTGTATCTTGGGTGTTGACCATTGATAGAGTCTGCCTTTAAACGACATCTAGCCTACTGTCGCCGGTCAGTAGGAAAACCTAAGAAGCGGAAGCGGTCATGTAAGCATTGTCATCGTGCCAAGGCGAAGTGCAGCTTCGAACCACAAGTGAGTGTGAAACAGGGCTATTTCAACCTTTATCAAGACCATTGAGACTAGTATTCTCTGCTGAAGTCCATCTCTATGCCAGGAATGATATGGTCACTCTCTAATAACAGTACAGAGTTCCCCCATAAGAAAGCAGACTAACTAATACTCGACGCAGTGTTCCCGTTGCAGTTCTAAGGGCCTCATATGCGAATACGAAAAATTGAGTATGCCCTCACCTAGCAACGAAATGAGCGATGATCTCCAAGATACACCAATGTCAGAGCTATGTGCGAGCAGCCCGAGTGATGCTACTCTCTCACCAGGCGCAATCTATACAGACCTGGTAAACTTCGAGAAGGCTACGGCTATATCCGAGCTACCACTCATTTCGCCTCCGCGGCTAGTGACAGAGCTCCGTACGGACCTGAGACACCAAGCAAGTGCTCTACTACTACTAGAAATCATCCGAGGGTTACCTTATATGATGAGCAGACGAGAGACCTTCCCAGTCTTTATTCACGGGCAGTGGCACCAGCCCGAGCTTCCGACCACATTAGCCAACTGCATGCGCATCTCGCAGCTTTTCCTTGCAAGTATGCCTTTTTTCACCCTTCTTGTTTTTCTGCGCTCCTACATATGCTTATAGGCAGTCCCCTAACGCATGAAATCGCATAGGACACGCGAGACCACAAGGCAGGGAGATATTCTATACCGCCATGACCGAGGAGAGAACACGGATCCTGCAGCATCTCTCGACGGCGCCCAAGCAGGAGCTCCTCTTCCGCCTCGCCATGAACTTCATCTACACCCTGCTGATCGTGTTCGACAACGAGACCCCACAAACAACCCTAGTGCCCGAGTTGGAGGCGCGGAAATTCGACGTCGATGCCGTACAAAAGGCCGCCCACGTATGCTTCGCCTCCGACGCCTACGCGCCCTTCGACATAGACAGCATCGGCACCCCGAGCGAGACGTGGGAGGAGTTCATATATGCGGAAGCGCGGCGCCGGTACGTAGTTCATCTCCCCCTCCCCCTTTATTTCCCGCTCTAGACAGACGACTAACTAGACTCCAGATCCGCCCTATTCTGGTTCGTCGTCAGCCGCGTCATCGACTTGAAGTCCGGCCGGCGCTGCCCCCCGGTGCTCTGCTACCGCGGGCTCGCGCTGCCGGCACCGGAGGCGCTCTGGAGCGCGCGGTCGCGCGAGGCCTGGGAGACGGCGCGCGCAGAGATGTGGGAGCGCAGTCGGGACCCGCACCACAACGTGCTGCGCACGTTCGGCGATCTCATCGACAGTCGTGCGGCCGCCGGCGGCGAGAGGCAGGTCAGCGGCTGGCTGGCGAGCTGCGATAAGATGGGGCTGATGCTCGCTGTCGCGTCGACTATGGTCTGATGGGAAAGTCTGTCTGTTTAGGACTACATGCTCGGACCGATATTTGCGCGGCATCCGTGCCTTTTTAAGTATATATTTCGACCTATGAAACTGACTCTTCTCCGGAGTAGGAGAATATAGCCAGCATACGACTGCACGAGCTGTGACTTTACGATCTCGGCGCTGAGCGAATTCGCAACGAAGGATCCTGGTGAACAGGCCACAGTTCTACAGAAACGAGTTTCAAGATTGAAGAGGTTGGAAACCGAGGGGAAGCAAGCAGAAATTGAGGATTAGGATGGTGGCGAAGTGACACAGATATATGGCCGCACTCCTAGCGCATGTTCGAATTATGGAAAAGACATTCAGCATCGGTCCTACGCAGGGAAAAATAATCACAGGGCCGGCTGGCCCAACTGTCTCTAAAACAGACTCGGTGTTACCCTTCTTTGTGGCATGCATCTCAGAAAGATATCCCATGAAATTATGGAACTAACCAAATACCACTCTGTCGCGTACTAGGTAGCTCGTACTGTTACATACTATATATACCGTTGATACTGCAAGAGTATTACCAACTTCGTTTTTTCTCCGTCATGCATTGGTAGTTTCACCCGCATGTTCATCCCGTGCCCGATCCCATTACAGCACTATGGTCAGCTTGACCAGTAAGAACAAGAGAAGTGGAGGGAAAACGTAATGTATGTAACAATTTGCATTGGTGCAAGTAATCTTTATCTCTATCCTTCTACTCAGGTCTAATCATCCCTCGATGCCGAGGAGCCAAGCCGAGCTCCAGCCAGACAGAGAGCTATACGGTACTATGGATTCCAATATACACGCTACAAAGCGTTTATAACAGCTGCCGCGCCTCCAATACGTTAACGCAGTCCTCGTGCCTCCATAACGACGCCTCCCAAAACAAACGCCTGATGTTCTCGCCCTCACATGCGCATGCTGCCGTCCTGCTGAAGATCGAAAAGCTCCTGCGCGGCCTCCCAGAGCCTCACCGTTCTCCGTGATCTACCCCTATGTAGCTCATACAGCGTTACACTACCCGCGTGACCAGCTTCCCCAAAGCCATCCCCAAAGACCGCCCCGTCGCCCCCGCCAACCCCCATCTTCTTCGCGAAGACGTGTTTTATACGGTCATTAAACGCCTCCCGGCTCTCCGTCTGGATGGAGCAGGACGAATCTTCGTACTGTCCACGGTCCACGCCCTTCCCTTTATCCGGCGATCCGTCGTCAACCTCGTCCTTGAGCGCCTGGAACTTCGAGCTGAAGCGCTGGAATACGGCCACTCGTTTCTCCGCCGCCTCGGCCCTCTTGCGCCACGTCATGCATTCCCGCTTGGCGAATCGCAGCTGTTCGCAGAGCGTGCCGATGTCTATGTGTTCCTGCGTCTCTAGCTGGCGCCGCAGCTGTAGATTTTCCTCGTTCTTCATCTCGAGCTGGCGCTGAAGGCTGCGGATCTGAGCATGTAGAAGAGAGTTGCCGGAGGTGTGTCTCTGATCTGATTGGTCGAGCGGAGCGGCTCTTTCAGAACTTATTTGTCGACTTTGCGCAGATGCAGCCGAACTGGGCCGTACAAAGTGCCCGACTGGGGGCTCTTCTTGGTGTGGTACCATAGTACCGAGCCTGGGCGGCTGATTGCGATCGACTTCATGGGGTGGCTTGATAGGTGATGATTGGGGTTCCTTTCTAGCAGATGAAAACGTATGGACCGGTCGCAAAGTGCCGCGCAAGGATTTCGTAGGTGTATCCTCTACCACTGGTCGATTCGGCGCCGCCCGAACGATACTCGAACCTTTAGGGACCGGAGTATAGTCATTGGCGACCAAGGCCTCAGTTGCATTTTTCTGACGCGAATTATTATCTGAGTTTGCCGAAACTCCCTTTGATGATATATCATCACGGGATATGCTAGATTTTGTTGATGATTCGTTCATGGCGTCACGACGGGAGGAGTTAGACTCTCGCAGGCTATTGCGAGTTCTCCCGCTAACTGCCGCTGACCTGCCCGGTGATTCTTTTTTCGTATTGTCAAACAAAGCTGTCATAGCCTTAACAGCGCCCGGCATGGGCTTAGAAGCTGAGCGCTGCGAACCCGGTCCGTGTGGAGTACGAAGGAGACATTTGTTTGGGGAGGAGCGTGTTACGTGGGTTCGTAAAGATTGGCGAGTTGATTGCGAATCTTTCTCCGAGATAATATTTCCACTGGACTTCATTTTCGTTGAATTATCCCTTGGGTGACTCTTTTCTCGTAGTGACTGTTGCTTCCGATTGGGGGTCGCGAGTCGATGATCCGTTGAGGCGGACTCCTCTCCGCTTGAACGAAATGATACATGATCAGAACTGCGCTTCAGTCGTCTATCTTTTGCTGATTTGGCTAGTGATTCTGTACTGGCCTTGCTGGATGCGACGAGAGTTCTCCATTGGTCCGCTGGGTTTCTCATTGGTAATTTGCCGTCGCGAATTGTTCTATCTTGAATCGCGGAGACCCCACAGCTCGGATCTGGTGGTTTTACAGGCGTGGAGTTGTCTCTTTCACATATGTGCGGGTCCGTGATTGACTTCGAAAGGTATCCGTTCCCAGGACCGGCATCATAGCGATTATCGTGAAGGACTGATGGCTCTAGAAGAGCACTCCTTCCTGAGTCAACTACTTTTCCATTAACCCTAGTGTGGGTTGATCCAGTCTCATCAATGGATACATTTTTAGAATCTACTTGAAAAAGTTTCGTTTGATCATCGCTTGGCGTTGCTTGGTTCGAATTTAGAGTTTCTGCGTCATACCCGCGTTGAGGAGTTACCTCTATGGTCGGTGAATCCGACCATGGAATTGATTGATCAATCTTGATGCTAGGACTAGAGGACGCTTTGACAATCATTGTATTTCCTGTTTGACCTGGGCCTGGAAAAGCTGTATCCCAGTGTGGCGTAGTTGAGGCGGTATTTTGCTGTACGAGTGGTGATGGGGGCGATGAGGTTTCAATATTCGGTGCTCCTCGCGATTGAGCAGTGTCTAGGATAGTAGTGCCTACGTCCGCAATTGGGTTGTCCCCGATAATTTCCAGTCTACTGGTAGAACTGTTGTCATGAACTCGTCCGAAGCGTGTATCTGAAGAGATAGAGTAAGCTTCCTGTGAAAGTTGACTAGCAACGTCATCGGTAGCCCTCTTATCGCCATATTTAAGCTCGGACGCCTCAACATAAGGGGAAGGACTTTCTTCAATTGTTGGTGATAGTAGGTGAGGGGGAGTTTTCATTGGCTGCTTTTGGGTTGGCCGTAAGTTTGGGATACCAGCTTTCCTCGTATGTGGTGTCCATTCATCGTCTCGCTGATCAACAGTGACTGAAGACTTGGTCCCTAGAGACACCATTAGCAGTTACACTCGTGTTCGGTAATTTAGGGTCCTACTGGTCGTTGGCGTTGGGCTGGCCGTAGATCGAGAAGCACTTCTTGAGTGAGCAACCTCCAAATGAGGATTTTCGAGAGAGAAATTTTCGGAAAAAGAGGACGATATGTTATTTGGCACCCATTTGGGGCGCTGCGAATGTGAGACATTTCGCCTAGTCCTCACTGAACCTGTGCTTCGTATCTGGCGCACCACCTCTCTCCAATGAACAATGAGCATCTCGGTGATGCTGTTGGCGGTGTGTACCTTGTCCATGGTGAGAGATGCCGCCATGCTGGCTGTATGCCTTTTCGCGTGTCTATGCCTATGCCTATGCCTAGCGGGCTTGGGTTTGTGTTTATGCGTATGTCCCTCTTTTCTTGATCTTGGCGGGGAAACAGGTAGCAGAACCAACCCAGCTGAAGGATCTGCCACTTTCATACTGTAATCATCAATCATGTCACCTATTAGAAGTGGCCCGAATACAATACCCAAAGCGTTGTAGCCCATCAAGTCAGTAGTTGGGAGTGGACGGCCGTTCTCATCCTCTCTGGGGGCGTTTTCGGCGATTCGGCCCACGAGACATAAGAGTCCAAATACAGCGCATATAAGTTCTCTTTGGTATTGAGATCTCACCGTTCCAATTGCAAGGGCAATGAGCCGAGCGCGAAGCTTGCTTTCTTTCGTCCAGTGTAACTCCGCGTTACTTTGTAACTGGCTATGTATGGCAACCAATGCATCAAATAGCGACAAGGAACCCAAAATACCACCTGGCAAACCTGCTAAGAACCTCTTGAAGGTGCTTGCGATATCATGGGCATTACACCTGATGTGTGTTGGGAGTGTTGGACACCGCGTCGTGCTTGATATGCTGTTGGTATCGCCATAAGTGCAGTAATAGTCGTACAGGGCATCGATAACCCGTACAGAGCCAGGGACACGAAATATTCCTCTAGTATCAGCTACGTCTAGTATCAGTACTAAACTTTAACCTAGTTCAAGGCGACAAGAGACTTGCCGTGCTGAACAAGAGCCTGTGCAAGTGCCCGGATGCAGGTAGGCAAAGTCAAGGAGAAAGGGGCGTAGTCGGTGGGTAAGAATAGGGGGCTTTTGCCACAAAGCCTGATTAAGGATCTCAAGTCCCGGTTCTTCAGGCCGTCCGGCTTGCGGCTATTTACCAAGTTAAAGGCGACGTCACCGAGGCCTCGTTGATGTCGTATGGATGGTTTGTTAGGCTTTGTAGCGACTTGCTCCGACTGTTCAGAAGCCTGCCGCAACATTTTGGACAGCCAACTACTCTGGCGACTCCTAAGCGAGTCATTGGCACGGCCCTGAGTTATAAATGGGTCAGTCTTGTTCATTTAGTAGATAGCAAGACATACAACTGTGAGCGAGAAGTCCCCGGGGACAAGAGGACGGATTGTATTCTGAGCGACTTGTTAGCTAATGACTTCTCATATAGAGAGACTGAATATGTAATCACTCGTTGTGCAAGCCGATTGTACTCTAGAATGAACTGCTCTCGGTCGTCTTTCCTATCCTCCTCTGAAGCTAAGTCCGGGTTCTCGCTGGAGGATGTCCAAGTATTGCTGCTATGATTCTCGTTACGGAGATTGACTTCGGTGAGCGCCGGGTTATTTGACGTCTGAGAGCTGCCTTGTGTCGTCTGGGGCTGTGCAAAGCCCAACTGCGAGATATTCGGCCGACGTGTTGATTTACTGGGAGACGCGATGTGGAGGTTCGAAGGCGCCGGCCATGCCGTAACTACTGATTCTTTCCCTTTCCCCTTCGTGGGAACTATGAAGTGACCTCGATGGTGGCTATGAGGCATCATTCGATGCATATGCTGGAGCGGGTCGCAGGGAGTATTAATTCGACAACTGATAGTATATTTAGGGGAACACGAGAAGGATTCTATCCGATAAACATCATACGTAGATGGTGGTTTGGTGGCGAAGTAAACTGGGTTGAGCCAGGCGGGAGGGCCTCTACTGTCTTCTTCAGCCAAGTGGAAGCTCCTCCCTTGTCTTCTTGTCACGTCTTTGCCGTCTTCATGTCCTGCATGTTGACGGCAGCTTCCCGCAAGAATTACTCGACTTAATCGACTATTATGTAACATTATAAGCAAGAATCAATAACCAAGTAGGAAGAATGGAGGTGTGTGGACTTTTGAGTAGGCTCTACCTAATTGACCGATCCATCCTTCAACACCAGGTCAAGTCGGAGTCTAGAGCTGCTAGCAAGACTGATTTTTGACCTGTTAGCCTTGTGGATGTTATTATGTATAATTGATTGTATGTGGTTGTAACATGAGATTGTCGTTCGATATACCAATTTCGAGACTATAATAGTTTCATCGGGACATGGTGCTTCCCCTGTTTCCTGGCTGTCGTGAGGAACAAGAGTGAGCCCATATTCCCGACTAGTTGCATGAGGTGAGCGCTCCAACGTGAGAGGGCAGAAATTTCTATAGAAAACCCGTATAGTTGGTCCGTCTTGTGAACTCCGTACACCATTGCAATGCCTCTTTCCTTGCCCCCCCCCCAAAAACCAGACTCCCCTGAGTACCTGCAATAAATATCCCCGGGATTCTCACACATATTCTGTCGATATGGCCACAGTTTGTGGCAAATCATCTCGTCGTTAAGATGAAGAAGGGAAATAACCTTCTTCGTCCCCGTGAAATAGAACATATTTGAGTATGTCGGACAAGGAGATAACTCCCTTCAAATGCCAGTTGTCATCAATCACCACGAGCCTGTGCATCCGAGACTGGCGAAGCGTTATAAATATCGAATCCAAACGGTCTTCCTCCTGGCAAGTGAAAATGCCCCCGAATTCCTCCCCTCTCTTAGATAATGCTTCTCCCACGTTTATCTCGAGTTCCTCAACCACGCCAGTTTTGATGATGGGTATCACGTCGATAGCCTCAAAGACGTTGAGTACCACATTATTTTTATCAACGATGGGGACAGCCGAGATGTTGTTGGTAACCATTGCATTGATAATCTCTAAGACTGATTGCGTCATGGAGCCTGTCTTAACATTTGTATATGTACCTAGGCCAATCTCACGAACCGTTTTCTTTAGGAGCGAGGTGTGTTGTTCGGTGTTGACGGCGATAAACTTGAGGATACGATACTGTGTAATGACACTGACGACAGTCTCCCTTCCCGTCTCATCATCAATGTCGACTAAGGGTATACGACGTGCTCGGGTTTTAAGCATGCGACTGCAGGCCTCGTAGAGTGTTTCGGACGGGTGGACGGAAACGGTTTCGATGGGGTCGACGCCAATAGCCTTTTCAATATCTACAACGGCAACTCAATTAGCGAACGTGCTACTTTGATGTATTTTACCAGCGTGGTTGCGGATAGGGTGCGGCCGTACCACGAAGACTACTCAAGCGAAACTTATCAACATTGTCAATATGCTCCGGGAACTGGCAATAATATTGGATCAGGTTGATGTAGTCGGTTGCTGTTAGAAGGCCGGCGAACTTGGCACGATGGGAATCCCACAGCGGCGCTGATACGATCCCTGTCACGCGATTCAGTCAGCTGCTGGTAGCGTCGCTAGACTACGAGAGGAGGGGGTGTGTTGTTGCCATACCATTCTGAATGAGAATGTTCAGGCTCTTTTTGATAAGTAGGTCATTGTCGAGGATGATGAGACGAAAGGAGAGCGGTAGAACATCGTAACTGGTTCTGACGCGGAGGAAGTCGCGCAAGCCTTTCTAAAATGCCAGTGATAAATGGTTAGCTTTATGTGCCTATAGTGTAAAAGTAAAGCACTCCAGCTCGACAGCTACAAATACAGCTTGCATCTCTGTTTCTTTCTCTCTCCTTTCTCCGCCACGGCTATTATAGCTGTATAATAGCCTGCAGGATTCGTAGGCGATGTCATGGAGACCGAAGCCCAAGCTCTCACAAGTACGAGCAACGAGTCATGTACGGGCGGCCATGCATTCGGATGGAATTGGGAGAGGGAGAAGGACTCACGAGGCCTTGCATCTGCTCTTCATCGATGGGACTCATTGGAGCGGCGGTGACGGAAGGAATTGCGCGACTGCGGGAGTTGGGCCGCAGATAGGAGGATGGCTGAACGAAAGGTAGCTCGTGACCAGTTCGGGCGGCGAGCAGCGGCGGCAATGTGTCGAAGGTCGGCGATATGGAAGACATGGCGGCGGTACGTGGGCTGAGCTCTGGGCCTGGGCGAACGCGGGGCGGCTTGTTGGGGGCATTGGATGGTGGTGGTGGTGGTGCTGGCTCGTCAGCCCTTGTTCGAGCACTTGCACTCGCACTCGCACTCGCGGCAGCAACCGACTTAGCGGTCGCGGCAATTATGGCAGGCCTGGCAGCAGCCCTTGTGGTCTTTGAGGAGGTAGTCTTTGTGGTCTCGGAGGCGTCCATCGTGGCCTCCGCCTTCGCCTGGGACTGGCCTGCGTCTGGCCTGCGTACACACCAAGCAGCAGCAACAAATCTGTTGGTGGGAAAGGAAAGCCCCCTTTTTTTTGGCTGCGCTATTGCTTGTGCTGAGGTTCACCGAGGCGTGGAAATGGATTGGCGTCAGGTGTGTGCTGGTAAAAAAGAGGGTAGCTCGGTCTGCTGTATGCATTGATTGCACGAGAACGCCTGTGTCGAAAGGGTCTGTAGGTTGGATAGCAGCTGGATAGGTGCCCGGGTCGTCGATACGAGGGGACGAGAGAGGGGTGGGTCCCTGGTATTGCGGGGAGGGGGTGGGGAACAGAAGGTCGAGGTGCTGTATTGTTAGGGTCCTGCTCGCATCGTAGCCTATCATTTGGGCGAATTATTACGTACAGAATACCTACTTACATACAAAATAAATAGCCAAATTATTACCACGCTTAGGCATCTAAGTTGATAGCTGCTAGGTACTACTCTATGCGTTAGGTAGGTAGGTAGGTAGGTTACAGAGATACGTAGATGCATACCTAAGCTACCTGGTAGCATGTAATTCGAAGATAAAACCTTTAACAAAAACCTTACATTAGGTAGACCAGAAGCTTGCAAGTATGTACCTATTTACGTCTTCCTGTTTTGTTAAGAGCACTTATATACACTTAAAAGGTACCTTAGGTGGGGAATATAGATAGCAGTTGGAGTTCATCGACACAACTCGCCTACCTACTACCTACATAGGTATGTATCTCTACACATACATATGTAGTGCCATTGAAATTGGTGTCAGGATAAATGCCTATGAATCCATTGGTGTGCTTATTTACCTAAATATGCAACTCTAACATTCGCCGATTACCTATACCTAGGTAGACGACAAGGAAGGGTTCCTACGCAGTAAACCACAGTATATCTTTACCGAATACAGACAGGGGTTCGTCTCCGGTCCGCCGGCCGTATGAAGCCCCTCCTCCGTAGAATACCGGGGAACTAAATCTTTGTGGCCCTTTTTCATAATGCGAGCCGCCCTCTTCACAGCTTCGGAATAGTTCGATCAAGACTGTAACCGGGCCTTCCGTATCCTCATTCTCATATAGTTTTTAAAACGGCTAGCTCGTTTTAGAGCTGCGCATCAGCAATTACTCCAAGAAAACCCCGCCGTGGCGTTTAGACCACAAGGCATCGAATCCCTCATAAATTATTATCTACCAACTTAATCTCTGCATTAATGTCGAGGACCACTCAGTAACCTTGAGCACGATTTCGGTTTGCTCGAAGTCGAACTAATAGGCCCGGTCATGTTTATGCTATCATTATAGCTGCTTGCCAATTGTATGATGTACGGGAAGATAAATTGGCTAGATAGGAATCGGCAAATCAATTAGCTGAGCCTTATCTTGCTCTTCAATCAAGTTTTCAATCAGGTTTCCATTCATATTCGATGCCCAATCGAGCACCCAATGCGACCGTTTTTATGACTGTCGGCCATAGTCAACTTCCCATAAACGCAAATCCTGAGCACTTACAAGTTTCGGTTTTAGCGAATATAAAATACGTACAGCAGCGGCTTTTTAGACTTGGATTCCGATTGCATTATAGTCCTATCTTATAAGTTATATAGGCACCCGAGAGCTCATGACTCTAGTCACTTCGTATCAAGGAGCTGCCAACTTATACACAGCATATCCAAGCACACCAACCACTGTGGACCCGAGGAGAGCCACCCATGAGCCACCGATTGTTCACCGGTCTACTAGATCACTAACTACCTACCTACCAGGGAAGCCAGGTAGGATCGGTCGGCGAGCAGAGCAAGCATAGCACCCCGCGTTAAGCACTCCACTCCGGACCGGGCCGCTTTCGGGGATGCGGATTGGAATGAGAGTTGTCGATAATATCCATTTCCACGCAGATCCTGCGGCCGAGGAGGGCAAGGATAATCAATCATAGACAATACACTACGACGTACTACATTATGATCCAAGGCGATGTATGTAGGTTTTCATAATGAGCATGGTAGAGGCCTTAATTATATCAACACTTTAGCTGATAATAGTACACCTAATTCATGGGCAAGGGTTTGTCTTGTTTTATATTTTACGTGCCTGATTCTCATACTGTAGATCTACACATCCATACCCGAACTAGCATCCAACACGAGTGGAGCTGACGACGACATCGTCGTACCAGAAGGTGTTAGAGTCGCCACCATACGATTCCCAGCCAAAGTAAACCCCTGTGATCTTCGGCACGAAGCTGCTTCTCGTCCACTGGGCGGCATTGGGGTTGGTAGTGCCCTTCTTCACCGTCACGCCAGCAACCGTGTTGTTGTTCAGCCACGTCTCAATAGAGCCGTCAGCGCCCAGATGGTATTCGAAGCACTGCCATGCCCCGGTGGGGATGGCGGTTGAAGTCGCAATACCCTGCGGGGAGAGATCGGGGAGCGTGGCATCGTCTGACTCGCGGTTGTACATCAGGATCTTGCTCTGTCCACCGATGCGAAGGTGCTTGGTGCCGCCTTGGGCGGAGTCGGGCATGGTGATGAAGGAGACGTGGGAGTCGGTGAAGGCCTTGGAGGCTTTCCTGGTGGAAGGGAGTCCTGTTAGTATTGCCTCTTGGTAACTCAATCGGTATTCCTAGCGCAGTTTCTGCCCCTGATTTGCTCAGACTTACAGGTACGTCCTAACGTAAACCTCACCGCTGGGAACCTTCGTTGTGCCGAAGAACTGCAACACTCATAATTAGTTATCCTTATTTTTAACTCATTATGAGAGCTGCTCGAACTCCGGAAATCACGCACAATGTGGCCGCAGTAGCCGCCCGCGCCGTCAACACGGATCGAGTTCTTTCCGCTATGAGCAGTGGTGCTGTCGAGCGAAACCTTGCCTCCCTGGCTGCAGTCGAGTGCGTAGGTTGGCCATGCCGCCTGATCCCACCCGCTCTCGAAGTCCGAAGAGACCTGAGCAAGGGAGAACGGGAGGAGCGCTAAGGCGAGGACGGCGGTTTGGCCAAACATTTTCGCGAGTTGGTTTTCCTTAACTGACGGGCAAAGAATTGGCTAGCGATGTAACGCACTTTCAAGGAGAGTGAGGGCAATGATATTTAAATACCCTGATTCGGAGCCCAAGCCTCCGTCGTATACGATCGCATCTCTATGCTTTCCTCCGTGCCCCCGTTTATACTCCAAAAATTCGGAATTTCTGCCCTCAGTCCCTGATTTCACAAGTCTCATTTGCATGCATACAGAGAAAAGCTGTAAAATCGGTAGCGATCGTACTTCGTCAATTACCTACATCAGTACCAGAATCGCGGTACCCTGTTACTACGTGCGAGCCTCAGATTCTAACTCGGGCTGGTATATTATCCCATTCTGCTTCCACACAATAATACCTATCCACTTTCTGTAGATCACCGGATAAATGCACAAGACGTCCCACCCCACAATCTCTCAGTGTATCAACAATTAACTTTTTATATTCTATCTGTTCTTTAGGTTTCATTAAGGTGAGTGATTGATTAAACAGAGTCTTTCGGCGGACTTCGACCGGGTACGTGGGCGAAGATGCAGTGCGATCTCTAGCTTGACAATTGCCCAACCCTCTCACGTCCTAAAGACTATTATATTCTATGTAGAAAGTGCTCCCTATTTCTTCAATTTTCGACAACAGGACTAACAATCAAATCTTACACAGCAGCATTTTCCTTTTCTTTTTATTTCCTATTCGGATACCTGCATCAAACTCAGTACCTAATAATTATAATTCTGCGCTATATTTAAGTCATACAAGTAGTATTATGACGGGGCGAAGAGAACGTATCTGCGAGGATGAAGTAACCAAACAGCAAAAGAAACCCCCCCGAGGGATGATGATTGTGGTCGATTATACGGAGTTTGTAGTGTTATTAAAAGCTTTTGTATTGTCTGTGACTGATGCAGTCTAATGGAACGAACCGCCTTGGCTTCGGTTAGCTAAGAAAAGTACCTGCATATGGTATTTGGGAAGCTTCCGATTTGCTAATCAAACTTGAACTTGACATTCATTAACTATTTTGGTTTTCTCGTCTTAAATCATCTGTCCATTTCACACTTCTTGATTAATCTTTTAAAACCCCATCTGAATTACTGTGTTGCCGTACGGTTGATAGGGGTAGAGTAGGTCAACTTGGTGCCTTACTTTTCAAACAGCATGAACCCTTCTACTTTAGTTCTTGGGCTGACCCTAGACATTATAGATATATGCTCATCTTTTTGCTACGCAGTTCTGAAATAGATACGCAACGCTGAACCACAACACCATCAAAAGTAGACTAGTATCAACGTAGGAATCTTGACTTTTTGCAAGTCTTCTATATGGAACCACGACACGCGTCATAACATCATTCTAACCACTCAATGGTACAACCGATGTAAACTACCGAGTTTCCATAACATTATGACAAGTCCTGTTAACTTGTGCAAGGCGCGGAATGATTCGGGTTGATTTGACTGAGAGCTGCAAGCACCATTATCTTGAAGGCAGAAGGGGCTATGCATACTCGTATTCGTCAACAAGTTATTGTGAATGAAAATTAGGCATTAAATACGATAGAGCTATATTGTACCACACTCGCCGCATATTTATTGTCAAAACATCTACGCCCACCCATGTGTTTAGTAAGCTGAATACGTTTGTTAGCATAATAAATCCACGCTTGAACCTCGGTTCTCGGACACCCCTAGGGATCCATTTAACTCTAGAAAGTCGGGCATGGGACTATACTTAGCTAAACGCAAAAACATCGTCAAAGACTGACACTAAGGGCACTACATTGCTAGGAGAACGGCTACCCTAGCATATGTTCATAGGCTCGATCTAATTGTATGATGCAGGAGACTCACGCTAGAGAGAAGAAGGAAGTTGTCATAGAATAAAATTATCGCATTACCTACGCTACCAATGATATAATTTTATCATCAAAGAGAATTGATCGTTTCTAGGTGTTTACGAATGTTCGTAGTACCGTTAAAACTGGAATAGAAGTAGAGGCTAAATGGATAGCCTCGCGTCCTAGGAACGGACGGCAAATTGAAGAGGACCTTGAAGTAACTAAGAGCTTATGAGACTTAATGATGCTCTGTTCTCGCTATGAATTCTTCTAGTCTGCATTAACTAGGGAGGCAGATGCTAAAATTAATGATATGTGTACTAGCATCTGAGCCCGGTAAATGTTTCAAGTCATGTTAGGCCTACTCTAATACACCTAGACAGCGAATTGGTAATGCACACCAAGATCTTGGCTACGCGCGCGCGCGAGTACGCTAACTATGACGCAGACTAACCCCACGACCCGATCTCACGAGAGGATTGTCGAATGGCATGTTAGGTAAATGCGTTGACCAAAGCGAGTGGGCAAAGTTACGTCGGGAACGCGTCAGCGTGACAACCCGACTCCCACATCCCGACGCTAGCAATGAGGCTCTTCCTAGGCCACCAGCTAAGAGACCCCGGCTCAGGGCTCAAAATCTAGATGTCGGCATTTCAGTACCGACCCCATTTCGGTAGGTTAGCTGATTTTGAGACTGGGCTGCCAAGTGAGTGGGCCGCTGACGACTCGCCCTCACTTACATACCGCTGTGTGTACTTGTGGTGCTGTATGGCGGCGCTCATTGGTGCACTCCAGGAAACATCGGAATCGAGGAGATTGACCGGAATAGCAACAGGGTCGAAGGAATCCATCGTACGTAGAAGATGATGCATCTTGCGGTCTTCGCCTCTTTGACCACGAGGTTAAGCGCCTTGGCAATGAAGATCGTAAAAATAATGGGCTATGCAAGTCATGCTGTTGAAGAATTCAAGTCAGGGGTAATGGAACATAAAAGCAAACAGCGACCTATCTAAAATTCTAATGTTCTCACTCCATCCTCTATCGTGAACTACAGATAGTCCGATTTGGTCATCATTAGCACTCCTTTGATTCGTACACCGAGCCCTCGAACAATTCTTCATCTAACTCCGGAAAATGGTTGCCTTTAACTTCATGATGATGGCCTCGGCCTCTCTCCTGGCCGGTGTCACCGCACACCCAGATCCCGTTAACCTAAAGAGGGAACTCACTGCTCGAGACAATGCCGCCTCCGTCGGTGCTCGCTCTCTTGGAGCCTGTTCGAACTCGGCTGCCTCGCAGGCTCTCAAGGCCCGATCAATCAAGCGCCGTGCCCAAACCGTTAAGAACATCCGTCAGAAGCGCGGTATTAAGACTCGTAAGTCATATTGCCAACTTCAATAACAGGAAACTTCAGTATCACTAAACTTCATTCTCAGTGGCGAAGAAGGGCAAGCGCACGCTCGAGGACTTGCAGAGCTATGAATTGATCAACCACAACATGACGGGCCAGATTTCATACGATATGTTCACGCCACTCGAAGACGTTTTCAGCGCCAATACCAGCTGTATTCTCGCCCCCTATGTCACAGATGGACCCTACTATGTCGTGGGAGAGAAGCTCAGGTCCAATGTTAAGGAGAGCCTTTACAGCGAGGGCGTCGACCTGTTCCTCGAGGTGCAGTATATCGATGTCAATACCTGCGAGGCTATTCCTTCGATGGCCATCGACATCTGGAACTGCAACGCCACGGGTGTCTACTCCGGCGTTGAGTCTGGCCAGGCGGGACTGAACACAACCTTCCTCCGTGGCATCCAGTTGACCGACTTCGAGGGTGTTGCTTCCTTCGAGACTATTGTAAGAGAACTTAAATGTGCTCGGACCCATCACTTGCTAATATCCAAACTAGTTCCCTGGTCACTACGAAGGCCGCGCACCGCACACGCACTTGCTAGCACACACCAACGCGAGCGTGCAGTTGAACGGCACCATCTCCGTCTACGGGGCTCCCGTAGCGCACATCGGGCAGCTGTTCTACCCAGAGGCCCTGCGCCAAGAGGTCGAGGCCAATGCGCCGTACAACCAGAACACACAGGCGCTGACCACGAACGACGAGGACATGTGGTCGATCCTGCAGGCCGACGAGAACTTCGATCCCATCCCGCAATTCGTCTACCTGGGCGACAGTATCGAGGACGGCCTGTTCGCCTGGATCCAGATTGGAATCAATGGCTCGGCTGACTATACTACCGACAACTACTATGGCATTGCCGCATATTACGATGAGGATGGTGGCCACTCCACGGGCAATGTCATCGGTGGTGGTCCTCCTGGCAATGGCACTGCCCCTACCGGCTCTATTCCGAGTGCGGCTCCTACTACCAGCGCGTAAAGGGGCAACTTAGGAATATTGCAAGATGTGCTTCTGTCTGGATTTAGCATGTTATAGAACATTTTACCTTTGAAATCTGCGTTTATGAATGAATGTGTACATCGCTCTAATTCCCAGTTTCACCATCTCCCCTGAATATCATCTATGCAATTACCGTACGCGACACAAAACCTCACCGCTAGGTATAATAATGAATGCACCCTCAGTCTCGCCCCATTTGCGCCAGCTATCCGATATATGATTCAAATCCTCCTGTGTAGATAAGCCCTTGCTAAGAGATAGAGTGGCGTACGACGAGTAAAGGGCGCGATCGGTCCAGGACTTGGACCATGCAACCGCCTCGGCGTCCTGGTAGTTCCACTGACCCCAAGTAAAAGTAATGTCGTCAGGGGCAAAGCCGGCCTCCCTCGCCCAAGCCTTCACATATCTCCCGGCTTTCGGCTGGGCCTTATTCGCCTTGAAGACCTCCATGTGGACGTCGTCCCACTTCTTGATACCGGGAAGCTCGGGGTACCACGTAACGGCCCCGTAGTCGACCTCACGTGCGGCGACGATCCCGCCTTTCCGTGTGACGCGAGCCATTTCTTTGAGAATGGCGACTGGGTCTTGGACATGGTGCAGGACTTGGTGACAGAAGACGATATCGAACTCGCCGTCGGCAAAGGGTAGTTCGTTGGCGTCGTGCTTCTGAAATGTCAAGTTCTCCGTCACGCCGCGCGCGCGAGCCAAGTCCCGCGCCTGTGATAAAACGTCTTCTGCAGCATCGACCCCAATCACTGAGCCTTGTGGGACAAGTTGTGCTACTACAACACCCTATTGTTAGTTATTTTTATTCATGAGCATTTGAGATGACTTAGGTGAATATTGCGGAAGCGGGTAGCTTCTTATACATGGCTTCAGCCTGAAAAGGGGCTCTCATACTCGGCTTAAGTAAGCCGAACACAACACCGAAAACTAAAACTTACAGTCGATTGTGATGGAACCTGGCCCGCACCCCACGTCAAGGATGCGGTAGCTTGGTTCTATGTGTGGGAGGAGAAATGCGGCCGAGTTCTGTGCTGTGCGGCGTGAGTGTGAATTCACGACCGAGGCGTGGTGACCATGGGTATAAACAGCTCTATAAATGCAAGTATTAGAAGTTGCTACTTATAATACGAAGTTTCAATGAGAGTTTGGGAAGCATTAAATAGTAGCCTATTTTCGAGTAGAAGAATTAGGGCATCAAAAATACATACTGCTCTGGCATAGTGTCTTGAGTGATTGGCGATGAGGAGGTGGTTTGGGTTGAGCGAGAGTATTTGTAGCAGGAAGGTGTTTAGTTTTTAATTTATACAGCAGCCTAGCTTGTGAGAAAATAAAGAGAGGTTTTCAAGCTGAGGCCTGGGCACTTATACTTAATATATATTAACAATTCACAACATGTTTGTTAAAGTAGAGAGTGTTGATTAAGCTGTAGGCGCCGATATCGCAGCGCTAAACTCCGAGACAATCTACCCTCTTAAGCAGACTTTATGCCTATATCCGTACTTTATTATACAAAAAGCCCACACAGCCAACTAATAAGTGTACCTATATAACCTGACCAGTACCCCTTTTTAATTATTACATTATATCTTTAATCGGGTAGAATAAGTGGATGTAATCAGTAGCGCTAAATCACTAGTACTAGTCGGCTCAATTTTAGTAAAATGAATAACTTTTTAAAAGATTGCAAAATAATTACAACTTTTTCTATTATAACATTTTTTAAAAAAAATATATATTTGCTAATTAATTATTAATTGATTATTATTTGATTATATATTATTTAATAAAGCAATAATAACAATTTTATTAATAATTAATAAATAAATTAATAATATATTTTTAAATAATATAAGTTAATAGTAAAAAATTAATACTATAATTACTGAATTAGCAAAGTTAAACAAATTATAATTTAGCAATAATAATAATTTAGTAGTAATTAATAAATAATTAATAAATAATTAATTAAAAATTAATTGCTAATTAATTATTAAAAATTAGTAAAACTAACTAAATTTTTTTAATTAAATAATTTAAAATTAATATTAATTTTATTAAAATTTAATAAGTAAATAAATTAATATATTATTACTGAAATATTTATTTAAGTTTTAAGTTTTTTTAATTATTTAATTGTTAGCGAAATAAAAGTATATTATATTATATTAGTGCAAAAAAAAACGAAAAAATAAATAGCGAAGTTTTTTGATTTAATATATAAATCGATTATTAATCGATTGTTATTTAATTTATAATTAATTGTTAATCGATTTTTATTTAAATATAATATTATAAGTTAGTAATAATTTTTTAAAAAAAAGTTATAGCTTTATTTTTTAATAACATTTAATATAATTAAGTAATAATTAATTGTATAAAAATAAAAATATATAAATATATTAATTCTAAAATTTAAAATATAAAATATATTAAAATATTAAAATTAATTTAAAATTAATTAAAAAAAATATAAATTAAAATAAAACAGCAAATTAATTAACAAAAATATATAAAAGTTTTAATATAAATATTATTATTTAATTATTAATTAATTATTAATTAATTACTATATAATTATTAATTAATTAATATAAATAGCTATATAAAAATATAAATATAATAAAAAAAAGTAAACTTTATAAACTATATATAATAAATTGTCGATTTAAAATTATTAAAAAATTAAAAATAAAAATATAATTATAATTATATTTAATTAATATTTAATTAGTAATTAATAACTAATTAATTATTATAGATAATTTTAGCAACATTTTAATATTTATTTCAATATATTTATTTGTTGTTTTTTTTATATAAAAAAAGCAATATTTGCTATTTTTATGTTAATATTTTACAATATTATAATATTGCAATTAATTTATTGTAAAATATATTAACTAAAAAAAAATCAGTATATAAAGTATTTTGTTGCTATATAGTACAAAATATTAAATATTAAACTAAATATTGTTAATATTTAATTTTTAATTAATTAATATTTAATTAAAAATTAATTGCTAATTAATTACTATAGCATATATATATTTTTAAAACTATAAAAATATAATTTAACTATATTATAATATAAAATAGAATATTTTTATTTTATTAAATCTAAAATTAAATTTTTATATATTATATATTAACTATAAATATTATATATATTTGCTGTTATTTTTAAATAAATTAATTAATAGTTTAAAAGCTAAAATTATAAAATTAATTGTAAAAATTAATAATTTTAAGTTATAATATAGTAAATATTAATTTTTAATTGATTTTTAATTAATTATTGATTAATTGTTAATTAATTACTAATTAAATAACAATATTTTTAAAAAACTTTATTATATATATTTAGTTAAAAAATTAAAATATAAATAAAAAGTTTATATTTTTTTATTTATTGCTTATTAATAGCAATATAATTTAATATTTAATATAAAAATATTAAATATTATATTTTTTAGCTAAATCAAATATAATAGTAATATAATAAATATTTAAATAAACAAACAACAAACTAAGTTAAATAAATAATAATCGATTGTTAATCGATTATTAATTAATATATAATTAATTATAAACTATTTATTAATTAATTATAGTATATTTAAGAAATATTTCAAAATATTGCAAATTTTATAATTATTTGTTTTAACGATAAATAAGCTAAATTGTTTCAATTTTTACAAATTTATACAATCGATATAAATTATAAACATTTAATTAATCGAAAAAATTGTAAAATTATTTAAGCAATATATAACAAAAGTATTAAACGAAATAAATAATCAATTGTTAATTAATTACTAATTAATTACTAATTAATATTAAATGTTATATTAATTTATGTTATTATTAATTTAAAATCAGTAAAAATATATACTTTTATATTTTAAGCTGTTTTTTAAATTTTTAAAAATAAATAAAGTTATATTATTTTTTAAAAATATATTATTAACGTATTAAATAGATTTATTAGCTTTATAATCGACTAAAACTAAAAGCTGTTAATAAATATATTATTATTAATTACTAATTAATTAAAAATTAATTGTTTATTAATATATATAAAATTGAAAATTTATTTATATAAAATTAATAGTTATTATAAAAAGTAGTTTTAGTATATTTAACAAACGATTCGATTTTGTTTGATTTATTACTAAAAAAAAGTCAAAAAATTAGTTAACAAAATAAATATATTATTATTTGATTATTAATTAATTATTAATTAATTGTTAATTAATTGTTAATTTATTTAAACTTTAATTTAAAATTGCAAACAAAATATTATATTTAATTAATATATAAAGTTGTTATATATACAATTTAAATAAAAGTTTTAAAAATTATATAATTATTAAATAAATAAGTTTTATATATTACTAATATTAAATTGTTAATTAATTAAAAATTAATAGTTAATCGATTATAAGCAATTAATATATTTAATATATATAAAACTAAATAAAGTAAAAAGTATACTTTATAATTTGTTGCAGATTAAATTTTAATTGTTTGTAAATAAATCGAAATAATTAAAAGTAATTATTTCGAACAATAAATCTAGCTAAAATGTAGTATTAAAAAAGCTATTTATATAAAAGTTAATATTAATATATTATAAAATATATTAAAAAATAAGTTTTATTTATATATTAATTATTAATCGATTAATAATTGATTATAAATTGATTAACAATTAGTTATTAAATAAAAAAAACTTTGATTTAGCAGTTATTTATCGAAAATATAACATTTTGTATTTTTATCAATTTATATTTTTTGCTAATAAAATTAAACATTTAATAATAAAAAATAATAAATATTTTTTATATTTTTATTGTTAATCAATTGTTAATTAATTATTAATTAATTATTAATTGTAACTAATTGTAAAGTTAAAAAAATAAAAAATTAACAGCGAATTGTTTTTATATCTACTAAGTTTGCAAGCTAGTTTTAACAATATTAAGTTTAATAATAGCTTTTAATTTTTTTTATTAGCTATAAATAAAATAAAAAGCTTTTTATAATATAGTATTTTTAATTTAGTATAATTGTTTAATGTATTAATAAAACAACTATATAAAACAAAACAGTTAAAAAAGTTAGTATTAATTACTAATCAATTAATAATTAATTAACAACTGATTATCGATTAATTATTAATTAAATATAGTTTATATTAAAATATTACATTTACTAATACAAATTTAAATTTTGAAAAAAATATATTATTAATACAACTAGAATTAAAAAAGAAACAAGTATAAATAGTAAAATTAAAAAATAATACAAAAAAACTAGAGTTGTTAATAAAAAAAAAAGAATTAGATTTGATTTAAAATAAAAAAATAAAAAAAAAGAACTAATATTTGAAAAAGCTGTTAAATTATAATAATCGATTATTAATTAATAAGTTATTAATTATTAATTGATTATCGATTAATAGCTAATCGATTAATAATTAATTGATGTATATTTTGACAGCTTTTTAAAAAAAAATTGAAATATATTGCTATAAAAAAAAATTTATTAAATAAATATATGTTTTTAAATATTATAAATATATTTGTAAATAATATATATATTATTAATTAATAGCTAATTGATTATTAATTGAATATTGCAGTTTATATTTAGAAAAAATCGTAGTAAATATTATATATATATATTGTTAATTAATAGCTAATCGATTATTAATCGAAATATAAATATAAATAAAATAGTTTTATTTTATATTTTAATATTTATATAGTTATTTTATTTATTTTAGTTATTATATTTATTATATTTATTATATTTATTATAGTTATTATAATTATTATAATTATTATATTTATTATATTTATTATAGTTAGTATTGTTATTTTATTTTTTATATTTATTATAATTATTATATTTATTATAATTGTTATAGTTATTATATTTATTATTTTTAATATATTTATTATATTTAATATAATTATTATAATTATTATTATTATTTTATTTTTTATATTTATTATAGTTATTATAATTAATATAATTATATTTATTATATTTATTATATTTATTATATTTATTATATTTATTATAGTTATTATTATTATTTTATTTTTTATATTTGTTATAGTTATTATAATTAATATAGTTATTATATTTATTATATTTATTATATTTATTATATTTATTATATTTATTATAGTTATTATAATTATTATAATTATTATATTTATTATATTTATTATAGTTAATATAGTTATTATATTTATTATAGTTGTTATAGTTATTATAATTATTATATTTATTATATTTATTATAGTTAATATATATATTTATTATATTTATTATATTTAATATATTTATTATATTTATTATATTTATTATATTTATTATAGTTATTATAGTTATTATAATTATTATATTTATTATATTTATTATAGTTAATATAGTTATTATATTTATTATAGTTGTTATAGTTATTATAATTATTATATTTATTATATTTATTATATTTATTATAGTTAATATAGCTTTATTATATTTATTATATTTAATATATTTATTATAGTTATTATATTTATTATATTTAATATATTTATTATATTTATTATATTTATTATAGTTATTATAGTTATTATAATTATTATATTTATTATATTTAATATATTTATTATATTTGTTATAGTTATTATTATTATTTTATTTTTTATAATTATTATAATTATTATAATTATTATAATTATTATATTTATATTAGTTAATATATTTATTATAATTATTATAATTGTTATAATTATTATATTTATATTAGTTAATATGTTTATTATAATTATTATAATTGTTATATTTATTATAATTATTATAATTATTATAATTATTATTAATTAATATAATTTTTTTTTTAAAAAAAATATTAATATTTATTTAAATAAATTAATATATATAATTAATATATTATTAAATTAAAATATATTATTTAAAATAATACTATATATTAAATTTAAAAATATAATAATAAAATAACAAAGCTAGTTTAAAATTAATTAAAAGAAATATATTTAATATAAATTTTAATTTATTTTTATTATTTATTTTTATTTTATTATTAATAAAATTTATTATAATATAATGTTTTTTTTTATTAAAATAATTTTTTTATTTAATTATATTATAAATTATTAATAATAAAATAATAATAATATTTATATTAAATATTATAATTAATATTATAAAAAAAGATTTATATAATATAATAATAACAAATTATATATAAATTAAATATATTTTTAATTTATTTATATATATAAACAAAAAATAATAAATATAATAATTATAATAACAATAATAATTATAATAAATATAATAAATATAATAATTATAATAACAATAATAATTATAATAAATATAATAAATATAATAATTATAATAAATATAATAAATATAATAACTATATTAATTATAATAACTATAATAAATATAAAAAATAAAATAATAATAATAATTATAATAAATATATTAAATATAATAAATATATTAAAAATAATAAATATAATAACTATAACAACTATAATAAATATAATAATTATAATAAATATAAAAAATAAAATAACAATATTAACTATAATAAATATAATAAATATAATAAATATAATAAATATAATAAATATAATAATTATAATAACTATAATAACTATAATAAATATAATAATTATAATAAATATAAAAAATAAAATAACAATATTAACTATAATAAATATAACAAATATAATAAATATAATAACTATAATAATTATAACAACTATAATAAATATAATAATTATAATAAATATAAAAAATAAAATAACAATATTAACTATAATAAATATAATAAATATAATAAATATAATAACTATAATAATTATAACAACTATAATAAATATAATAATTATAATAAATATAAAAAATAAAATAACAATATTAACTATAATAAATATAATAAATATAATAAATATAATAAATATAATAAATATAATAAATATAATAAATATAATAATTATAATAAATAAAACAATAATAATAACTATAATAACTAAAATAAATAAAATAACTATATAAATATTAAAATATAAAATAAAACTATTTTATTTATATTTATGTTTTAATTAATAATCGATTAGTTATCAATTAATAATATATATATATAATATTTATTACGATTTTTTTTAAATATAAACTGCAGTATTTAATTAATAATCAATTAATTATTAATTAATAATATATATATTATTTATAAATATATCTATAATAAAACTTATATTATATAATATTTGATTAATAATTGATAATAAATCGATTAACTTTAATTTTAAACTAAGTATTTTTATTTTGTTATTACTTTTAATCAATTAATAATTAAAAAGTAATTTAATATTAAACATTTATATATTTATTTAAATATACTAATTAATATAAAAAATATAATAGTATTTGCTTTTATATTTAAAAATTTTGCTATTTATATAATAATCGATTAATAATCGATTAAAATTTAATGTTTTTTATTTGTAAATCAAAACTTTTAATATTTTAGTTTTTGCTTTTTTACTAAACGAAATTTTAAAACATTTAAATATTTATATTTTAAAATAATCGATTAATTATTTATTATTAATTAAATACTAATAAAAACATTTAAACTTTTTAATACTATTAAATTAATACAATATATAAATAATCAATTAATAATCAATTAATTATCAAATTTTAAATTTATTAGTTTTTTTTAAATAATTTATTTAATAACTATAAATTTTATAATCGAAGTTTTACTACTGTTAATAATGCTTACAAATATTTTTAGTTTATTAAAAATATTGTTATTTGTAATAAAAAGTTTATTATTAAAATTTTTGTTAATAAATGTTACGAATTTTTTTTAAATTAAGTATATATTATTAAGCTTTTAAAAAAAGTAGTTTGTAATAATTAATTAGTAATTAAAAATAAATCAAATATTAATCGAATATTAATCGAAGTATATACTTTTAGCTTTATAACTAGCTATAGTATAATTTTTATATATATAGCTGATATAATAAATTAATTTATATATAAAAATGCTAATGATTTTATTATTTTATATAATAATTGATTAGCAATTAATTAACAATCGAATTTTAATCGATATATATTTTGCAATAAAGGATTATAAACAATTAATTTTTATTAAAGTTAAATTTTTAATTTTAGCGTTTAATAATATATTTACTAATTTAGTAGCAAAAAAACTTAGTAAATATATTAATAATAAATTAAATATTAAATTTAATTAGTAATTAATTAAAAATTAATTATTAATTAATTAGTATTTATTTAAGTAGTTTTATAGTAACTGCTGCAGTTATATTTTTGTTAATATATTTTATAATATATTTATAAAAGTTTAATTTAATTAGCAATTAATTAATAATTAAATAATAATTAAATATTATATTTTATAGTTAATAATATAATATTGTTTTATATTTATAGTTTTAAATATAAACGATATAACTTTAAATATATAACTTTTTTTTAAATAGTTATATAAATTAAAAGCTTAAAATTGTTTGTGCTATAATTAATTAATAATTAATTGTTTATTAATTAATAATTAAATATCGAATATTTATAATATTTAAATAAATAACAATAGATCTATTATTTTTGTTGTTGCTACTGTTAGTACTACTTAAGCAAATATAACAAAATAATTTGCTAAAAGCAACAATAAAGTTTTTATTCTATAATCGATTAATAATTAAATAGCTATCGATTAATAATTAAATATTATATATTTTACTTTATTTAATTTATAAATAAGTAGATTTTTTAAATGTTTAGTAAAAACGCTATATTTAATATATATATGTTATATATATTAATAAATCAATTTTTAATCAATTTATTATTAATTATTAATTGATTATAAATTAATTGTTATATATTTAGCTTTTAAAGTTAAATATTTAAGCAGCAGTAGTAGTAGCAGTAATAATAGTGTTAGTAATAATAGTAAGTAATAAAAAGTAGTTGTAAAAAAAATAGAGGTAAAAAAGATTAAAAAAAGTAAAAGAAGTAAATTATTAACTAAGTAGCTATTAATTAAGTAGAAGCACTTTTTATAATTTTATTGGTTAAAAGGCTGTTGCTTAATTATATGGGTCTAGAGGGGTACTGGTTGGATTGTCAGGCCTTTTATTAACAAAGCGTTTCTTTTTTATCTTTTGTGCTAAAATCACTCTTTATTTGCTAGAAACTGAAGCAGTGTGAACAAGAGGAGTTTGTACTCCAGTTGTAGGGCCAAGCTGTATGACAATATTTTCTATCTAGACAAATTTTCAATGAGTTCGAGATACTTGCTTAGTCATGTTTCGCCGAGGTACTGCAGCCATTTCCATGGTAGAACAAGGCGAATTTGGAGAATATATATATTTGAAGAACCTTTCCCAAGTAAAGGTTGACATATTGGTTGTAATACATTGGAAAAATTAGAAAGCATTGCCGATTCTTTTTTTTTTTTTGATTCGTTATTTTGACTCTTGATTTACGGGCTGTAATTGTAGCAGTAATGACCCTAAAAAACAAGTCAAGTTCGCCCAGCCACATATCTTGACGTACATTTTAATCTTTCTTCTTCTATTTTTCTTGTTCTCCTAGCTACCTAGGCAGCTGGGCCAGATACAGGTCGGCATCTAAGACATTATAGAAGCGAGAGTGCTAAGAGGAGATAGATCGCACGCCTCTAGTAACACAGGTTCTAGCTTAAAGTGATATAATATACTACAGCCTACAAGGGGCCCTAAAGTATGCTATAAATCATAGTCATATACAGTCGCATTTCTACGGGTTGTATCTAGGTATTCTCAATCATCTCTGGCCTTGTCACTCATCAAATCTTCACATAAAAGCTTCATCATCAATCCACCCATTGTAATCGAACTTTTAGAACTATTCTTCACTGTGCCCTCACTGTGAATTCGCCCCTATCCCTTTCAAGTTGGCCAAGATTTTTGACAACCCTCCATTCGCAGCTAAGCCCCATTACTGCCACTATGACAGAGCTAACTATATCAGAACTGGGTTTCGGGGCGGGATCCATGCACCTCCTGTACGGCACTGCGTGGAAAGAGGAGAGGACGGCGGATCTCACTGAGGAGGCGATCAACAAAGGCTTTAGAGGTGTCGATTCTGCCAATTACCCTACTGCCTACGATGAACCTTTGATTGGCGAGGGCATTGCCCGGGCTCTAGCATCCGGCCTCAACCGTAAAGACTTGTTCGTATGTGCATGCCTCAGTCTACCAATATTAGGTGATCTATGCCGTAGTCGCTGACGGGAACGGACAATAGATCCAGTCCAAGTACTGCCCTGTATGGGCGCACGATCCCGACAAAATCCCGTTTGATGAACACAAGGATATCCATGACCAGATCGTGGAGTCCGTCCACCAGACTCTGCACAACCTGAAAGTCGACTGTCTGGACGTCTTGTTCCTTCATATTCCTTTCGAGAAGGAGGAAGACAATTTCATTGCTTGGAAGACGTTGGAAAGCTTCGTTCCCACTAAGGCTCGTCTTCTAGGATGTTCGAACATCGGAGCTATACTACTCGAGAAGCTGATCAACACGGCCAATATCAAGCCTGTCATCGTACAAAACCCTTTCACCCGGGCCAACGCTTTCGATGTAGAGGTCAGAGCCCTCTGCAAGAAGCATGACTTGATGTACCAATCCTTCAGAGGTTTAAAAAACAACGATGACATTCTCAATTCCGAGGTTGTTGCTACCCTAGCTAGCAAGCTGAAAGTGGAGAAAGCTCTCGCTGTCTATCTACTTATATTGTCTCTTGGCAATGTACAGATCCTCGATGGAACAACAAGAGCGGAACGTATGGAGAACGACCTGAAAGTGGTCGATTCGGTCCTGAACGATGCCCAACTTGTCGAGGAATTGAAACCGTTCAGTAAAGATTTTGAGAAACTTCTAGAGAAGATCTCGGAGGAAGAGACAAAGAATTTAGAAGGCGAAGAAGGAGACTCAAAAGCTGGGCTTTGAGACATGGATTTGATAAGAATTTCAGTAGCCGACTTTTCTAATTCTAAGTAGGTATTATATGTCAAAATGGTCGAAATGAAAGTGAGAAAGAGCCTAGCAGAGGGGGTCTAGGAAGGGCCAGGTATACCAATACCGACAAAACTATTTTTCCCTCACTTTTGTTTTTAGTTTTGCAAATCGCGTACGAACCAATATATTATCGTCTAACAAACGGTTTAAGCTTTTGCTAGCACTTTACTTATGTAATATATAATGTGTAATTGTACAAATAAATATTTTTTTATATATATAAGAAATAACAATTGGATGGGCGGCTTGTAAAGGGGCAGGCATTATAGCGAATGCAATCCGATCGCTTGGCGGTTAAAGCGCGACCGCAGGTCGTCCAGTCGGTGCGCAGCGGTTACCCTTTATATGGCCGAGCCGCCGGTTATACAACAAACCAGCGACTCAGCTTTCGACATATTCTTTTAATAAGAGCAGAAAAAAAAAGCAGAAAAATAGTCGTTATTATTGTTGTTGTTATTAATGTTGTTATTGCTGCCGCCGTTATTGTTAAGCCTGTCTCGTAAAAAATAGTAAGCTGCATAATCTCGCTAGTTACAGTTGCTTGTCGACCGACATATAAAGTGGGGCAAATTCAGTGTTTTTGGTGGTCCTGCGTTGTAACTTGCAAAAACTTGCCCACGTATAGCAAACGCCGACATAGATTTCATAGCTCGGATGTACAATCGGGGGACGGTTTGGTAACCGGCTATCCGTGTATCAATACCTCTTGGGCTGTCGTCACATGTTACTAGATGGTATGTATTGACAAGTTGACACTTTACTTGGACCATGATCATCGGCACCACTTCGTCATCCGCAAAAATGTCTAAATTAAACAGCTTACTAGGCAGTGGTTCGGATCTTGCACAGCGGCACCGCTCGTCGATAAATTCACAACAGCTATAAGTGGAATAGATATCAACTTTTACCACTAGATTCAATCGGTTGGCTTTAGTGGCGCTTTAGAGCTAAAGAAGATCGATGTGGAGCATCCTCGGTGTTAGCGAGGTACTTAATTTTGTGGCGGAAATAGGCGTACTGCTTAAGTATCTTCTTAGCAAATCTAGACCGTTATCTTACAAGGATACTCAACCCCACCAATGTCTAAAAGAGGTATGACCTGGCCGCTTCATGTATGGTTTTACAGGGGTCAGGGCGCAGGCCCTAGCGGGCCCTTTATAAGGGCCCTTCGCTGAACCTGTGCACGCAACCTAGGGTTTTTCCTCGTCACCTCACCTTTTCCACCTCCCACGAAGGGGGTGGTTTTTATGTGGTGGTCGGAGGTTTTTTAGCCCTCCCTTTAGCTTAGAGGCTTCGCCGGCGCACCGAAGAAGCCTCGAAAGCACCCCTTTTCGGCCTCTCAAAATGAACAATAAACATTATTTGGGCATGAGTATGGGCAGTTAGTCGAGTCCTCTGGGCCAGGTGGCCAGCTGCGCCACAGCGCACCGCCAGTGGCCTCGTCTAAAGGCTCATGCTCCCCCCAATATATACGTTCAAACAACCTACCTACCTACCGCGTGTGCCCTGTATGTGCTGTAAATGTATGGTTTTACAGGGGTCAGGGCGCAGGCCCTAGCGGGCCCTTTATAAGGGCCCTTCGCTGAACCTGTGCACGCAACCTAGGGTTTTTCCTCGTCACCTCACCTTTTCCACCTCCCACGAAGGGGGTGGTTTTTATGTGGTGGTCGGAGGTTTTTTAACCCACCCGCCGTCCCTATTTTTTAGGTTCAGTGGTGCCTATAGGGCTGGAAGGAAGGAGGGGGGGATCGCGTACGGGTAGTGATTTATTTGATTTTTATAGCTGGGCAGTTAGTCGAGTCCTCTGGGCCAGGTGGCCAGCTGCGCCACAGCGCACCGCCAGTGGCCTCGTCTAAAGGCTCATGCTCCCCCCAATATATACGTTCAAACAACCTACCTACCTACCGCGTGTGCCCTGTATGTGCTGTAAATGTTACCTTTTGCGACGCGTAGAAAGTGTCTGATATATCAGCGAGTTGCTTCCTCCTAGCATATGAGCACAGTACTGAGGATAAGGATTGGCCAACTATTTGTGATGAGGTTTAAGCCCATAACACTCAGTCGTCTTGTCTCCGGGCGTCAACAACAGTTATCACTGAAACGCTCATGGGATGTCATAGGATGCCTGAGGTACCCGCGATCTCCTGCACGAGGGCGTAGTGCGCCCCGCCGTCCATCGCGACCGCATACCCGGTGAGCTTTCTCTCCCTCTTGACCTCGTAGACGTCAGTTTTCCCATCAATCGTGATCTCCGCCGCCCGGTTGCCACCCACGCCGGGGAGCAAGACCGACCCCTTGGTCCCTACCGGGGTGGTGATGTTAAAGCTATAAGACCGTCCCGCATCCCTGATCGCCCAGCTCGCCTGGAACTTCCCTAGCTTCGTGGTATAGCCCCCCTCCGCGGATTGGAGGTCGCCGAACTGCGGAGCGAAGGACCACGTTTGACCAGCTGGGCCGGTCACGGCCAGGCCGACGACATGGTTCGTGAGGGCACTGGTCGGCCCGGAGCTCCAGCCGTGTGCGTGGCTGGTATAGCTCGGGTCGCTGTAGCCGCGGTCGAAGCGGTACGCGAACGAGCCGTCCTCCAGGTAGCCCTCGATGACGGTCGACCCGGTCCCGTTTGGGTGGTTTAGGTACCACCCCCACGAGCGGCGGATGAGGTCGAGGGCGCGCGCGGCGTTGCCCGCGAGGAAGTGGGACTGGATCTCGAAGGAGGATATGAACGGCGATATCTCGCCGGGCAGCTCGGGCGACACGGCGCCGATGGCGTTCCAGTTCTCAACTAGTCGAGAGGAGATGCTCTGGTCCTGCTCTGTGCTCGTGAGGTTGAAGAGGACGCTAAGAGAATTCGCGTCCTGTGGGTAGAGAGTTGTGGCAGTGGCGTTGTCCCGAAAGGCGCCATACGACGAGTCCCACAGGTGGGTGTTGATAGCGGCTGCGAGCGTAGCTGCGCGGTCGTTGTAGGTCTCACTAAGGACGCTGTCCCCGATGTGGGCTGCGAGGTAGGAAGCGGTTGTCAGAGTTCGAAAGAGGCTTACGTAGGGTCAGCACGCATGCTCTAGACAAAACAGTGGGCGTCACTCACATCATGTTCGCCTCGCTGTTGTTGAAGCCCTGCCCCAAGCGCGCCCAGTCCCTCGTGCCAGTAACAATGAGAAGACCGGAGACGTCGTCGACCTTCCCATAGATGTACTCAAGTGCCTTCTGGTATCGATCCCAGTTGTGCGCCAGGAAGTCAGTATCGTTCTCGTAGAGGACGTAGTTGTAGGTGCCAATAAGTGTCCACATGTGGTACGCTATGAGCGTATCAGCTAGTTAGCAGGTAGCCCCTAGATCATGGATACTCACTATCGCTGTCTTGCTGCAGCAGCGGCGGGCCGGCCTCGGGGAGGGACCCGTCGTTGTTCTACGGGCAAGCAGTCAGCGCCTTCACGTCTCAGAAATCGGAGGTTCCATACCTGATAGTCGTACATGACTTGCAGCGCGTTCGCGACGCTGTCGAGCTCGCCGATGCTGTAGAACGTGGAGGGCACAGCCACGCCCATGTCCCCGGGCCACTATAACCGTTGGAGTCAGTAATTACTCTTTTCCGTAGTTCTACAGCTCTCGAAACATTATCCCGAAACATGCCCCTGAGACGTTTCGGGGGCTCTCAAGTTACCAGAAAGGGAAGAAAATGACTGCAGCGGTAACTCACGACGGCCCGGTCACGTTTCGCCCCATCGACGATGATTGTGCTCCCGTTCCCGAGTGTCCCGTTATTAGCCCAGGAGTTCTTGACCATCGGGATCGCCCTCCCGGTATTCACAGGCACGGTGTTAGTCTGCAGCGTGTACGCCCCAGCGTACCAGATCTTGTTTAGCATCTCGTCGCTGCTCCGAAAGTACCCCTTGTATGCCCGGAGGTTGGACCATGTCGGCTGGAAGCCGATCTCTAGGAGGATATCGGATATATTCACGGTGGTGCTGGTCGAGCCGGAATAGGAGAGAGTGAGGTATCGAAACCCACCGCGCAGCTTCTCGAGTGGGACCTCGTAGCTCCCCGACCCCGACCCGGCGATATTCAGGGTTAGGTGGCCATCGGGTGTGGTTCCCCCATTAGAGTAATCCGAGTCGGCACCGATCCAGTTCTTGGCCTCTGTCCAGGCGAGGCCGATCACTGCTGCGCCGTCGCTCGCATAGTTGAGGGATGTGATCCCGCCAACCTCCTGTCCGAAGTCCAAGACGACCTGCGGGGTATCCACCGAGAGGGCGATTGATCCATCATACGGGGTAGAGGATGAAGCATCACTCGATAGAACTATCTTCGGCTTCACGCTGCGAGAGTCTGGCGCGTAGTTGTATGCATCCCAATCCCCGGGGAAGGCTGGCTCGAGCGGGCCTGTGCAAGTGGTTTCTCTCCAGCATGACGCCGTCCGGCCTTCACCCACTAGGGAGAACACGAGGAGCAGCCCTAGGCTCCTCATGATGCTACAAAGTGAGTATACACAACACGGTAGGATTTTTCCAGGGACTTGCGGCGACACTCAGAGCGGCATGCAAGTTCAGTCATCGGCAAGCCAGGGGTCAGGTCAAGGGGCTATGCAACTGAGCTCTCCGATACACCATGTACACGAAGCAGCCAATACAGGCAGGGTAACTGTTAATAAGGTGCTTGTTGCAGGCCATTTCAGGCTAAAGAATTCTGTTCTTGTAGCGAGGAACGATCCCCTACAGGCTGAGGAAGGTCGGTCGACATTTCAGCGAGTTCACGCTTTTCTAGACTACTATAGACGCCAGAAACCAACCGAGGCTGGCTCTCCCAAGGCTCACTACCCCACACGGGGTGAATCTCGGGTTGCGATCCGGTTGCGATCTGCGGAGTAGAATGGGGTTATGGGAATAGATGAACCCGCCCCATTAGACCAGAGAATTCGGATACGTCGAGCTGCAGCCTACGGGTTATCTAGGGGCGAACCCGCACTTAGATCTCATAAATTGAATCCCAAAACTGGCCATTTTATCCCCCGTCTACAATACAGGGCCGATCGTCATTATGAGGTTGCCAAAACCTGTTCGTTCACGCCCTTCCCTATACGTTCTGCGTGGCTCGGTCTAATGCGGACCGAAAGCATCGAGTAGATGACACCTCCACTCTTGCTCAGGCGCTTGGGCTCGTCTACAAAGGGGTTGAAGGGGACGCGGTCGAGTGGGATAGAGAGGCGGCTAGTCCCCACGGCGCGCTAACTCGCATAGACCATGCTATTTTCCTGTCTAAGTCTCATCGCGGTCTTCGCGACTCTCTTGGGTCAAACCCGAGCGGGTGGCGTCGCGGTCCGCTACGACGAGGGCCGCCCCCACTGCACCGTGACTAGCCACGGGAATAACACTAACGACGTTCCGATTCTCCAGCAGGCATTCACCATCTGCGGGAAGCATGGCAACATCATTTTCCCAAAGGATCAGGACTTCTGGATTGCGGAGAAGTTCAATCCCGTCGTAGACGATGTCCAGATTCGATGGAACGGGAAGTGGACGGTAAGTAGACGGCCGACCCCTTGCCTGTGGGCTCGTGGCATCGGGAAACTCACGACGCTTGGCAGTTCTCGGATAATATCACGTACTGGAGAAACAACTCATATCATATTGCATTCCAGAACCACTGGGCCGGCTTTGTGCTTACCGGCAAGGACATTACTATTGACGGCGGGGGCACCGGCGGAGTAGACGGCAACGGAGATTTGTGGTATACCGCAGAGGCGGGCAGGACGCAGGCCGGGCGGCCTATGCCCTTTGTGCTGTGGAATGTCTCCAATGTCATAGTAAGGGACTTCTCGATCTGGCAACCCCAGCTCTGGGCGTTCAATATCAGTGAGTTGCCGCTGGAGTCATTTTCTTCCTTTCTAATAATTTAAGAGTCCCGAAATGTCTCAGAGGGGTGTTTCGAGAGCATGTTTCGAGAGCTGTAGAACTATGTAAACGAGTAATTACTAACTCTAGCGGTTATAGTGAACGGGACGAACATCCTGGTCGAGAACCTCTACGTCAATGCCACTGCTACCGAGGCCCCGAGTGGCTCCAACTGGGTCCAGAACACCGACGGCTTCGGTGAGCCCATCTCGTACTCTCTCTTCTGTCTAGACGAGACTAACATCTAGCTAGACACCATGGACGCCCGCAACGTGACGCTAATGAATCTCGACTATACGGGCGGCGATGACTGCATTGCCATCAAGCCACGTTCCTACGACGTCACCGTCAGAAACATTACGTGCCACTCTGGGAACGGCCCGGCCATCGGCAGCCTAGGCCAGTACCTAGAGGACAGCAGCGTGGAGAACGTCACCGTGACAGATCTCAGGGTGACGGCCCGTGCCGGCTTCTACATCAAGTGCTGGACTGGCGCACTTGTCTACCAGAACAGCTACGAGAGCGAGTATCAGGCCCGCGGCGGCGGTTGGGGCCTTGTGCGCAACATCACGATCGAAAACCTAGACGTAACCGGCGCATCTCAAGCTTTTTCAATCAACGAGGAAAGCGGCGACGATGGCACACATAAGGGCAGCAGCAAGCTGGCCATCTCCGACATCATCTTGCGCAACGTCACGGGGACCTTGTCGGGTAAGAGCAACACAATCCCCATATCGTGTAGTGACGTCTATCCCTGCGACGGGGTCGTCCTCGAGGACATCAACCAGGTGGACTCGTCAGGGGATGCCGCTGCCTTGTCCTGCACATTCGTTGCTGATGGTGGCGTTAGCGGCCTAGGCGGCTGCTAAGCTCTGCGACAACTCGGAACACTTGGTTTCTATTCCTAAGAGCAAAGCGGTGATCGAATTTTTGCGGAATTAGTACTTGGAAATCCATTCAAAGATCCCTACATATGTAATTCGCACCTTATGCTCCCCGGAAAGCTACTCTCTATTCCGTAGAAGGGCTCCATTTACATATGTATCCGTGACATAGGCTTAGTCATTTAACCGAGCAGGCACTCTTTCATGCGGCTTCTTGATTGCAGCGTGAACTGTATAAACTCCCGAGGCCACACGCAGGACCTATCCTTCATAGTTAGGTAAACTACCTAGATTGAAGTCGGTCAATTCAGTCCCGATGGGGGTTTGGAAATATGTCTTACCTGATCGAACCAGCGAGGGTCTTTTTGGGCCCTTTTAATCCCGTGGATCGCTGTTCTACGGCGTCTAGTTATCCTAAAAATTACTCCAGTTTTATGTTTAATACAGTCATAGATCCGCAGGCGGTGCTGCAGATTGCATGCAATGGCACATCCTAGCTACTGCATCGTATTTTGGCGTTCGGTTTTCTATATACACACAACTTAAGTCAATCCGCTCGTATAGGTACCGACTTTGGGCGGGGCAGATGGGTTTGTACTTACGGAGTGCACTCCCATTGCCCTTACTGTACGTTCTGACACGACACGCCAAAAGGGGTTGGCGTATGATATGATATTCCCTATTGGCCCCCCAACAGCGTTCCCTAAGGTCTCCCGCTGGCAGATATCTAATCATCACTAGTTCTTCCTAGGAGTAATACTACGACGCTTCTCGGGAGTTGTCAACGAGAATACTACTAGGTGCTGCAATGGATGTTATTGGCTAACACGGAGCTCATGCCTACTATTGGCGGCGTGATTCTCCCATTAATAGGCCAACGCTAGAGTGAGGGCATGAAGAATAACGATTGCCTACTAGACTTGTACGCAAGCTATAGATACCTTGACAACCACTTCCAAGGTAGCAAATACTTGGTCGGTGATAAGGTGATGCTTGCGGAACTATTCATGGTGGGTGAGATTCTTTTTGACGTCAATATTTTCCAGGAGGTTCTGGCATCCAAGTATCCGCGCTTGACCAGCTGGTTTCATGAGGTACATGACACGCCGATACTCAAGGCTGGTTTATTCTGTAACACTGAACTCCTTTAGGATCAAGCGGGGTTAGTACCAATGGCTATAAAAGATGTCTACGCCACCCCCAAAATGCTTTGCAAGGCTCTCGTGTTGATGCTACCCTGACGATGTTTGCCCCATAAAGGGAAGTTCCCCTCTCGTGTTTCTCAATTCACAAAAGGCTTTTACTCCATATTATGCCCAAGATATGTCTTCATCAGTCGCAAATCCCACAGGTGTATTGCAGACGGCGTTGGGGGAATTCCAGAGCATCTTGTCCGACAATGATCGGAAAAGACTGCAAAAGATCAAAAACAAGCCAGAGGTCGATGCTGCTATCCAGTTCACTGCCACTCTTGATCAAGCAAACGCCGCTGAACGGAAAGGTCCCAGCATATCTAGTCGTCTGTACTCGTTTCTTCTCTCCATTCAACAGTTCTCTAATATTGTAGACACATTTGTCTCATCAAACCCAGCCATTGCAGCTTTGGTTTGGGGAACAGTGAAGCTCACAATGCTAGTATGCACTCGCTGTTCTACCTCGAATAGAGCGCGTGCTAACACCCCTCAGATCATTGCTAATTTCTTGACTTACTACGAAGAGATGTCTAAAGCTTTCCTTGATTTCGGCAGATGGTCTCCGCGATTCAGTGAATATCAAATGTTGTTCCCTAAATCTACACGTCTTCAAACCGCTATCTGCGAGTTCTATGTAGCGATTATTCGTTGCTGCAAACAAATCGTGTCCATGTCGCAACGGTCCTGTAGGTGATTTCTTAATATTGTCGCATGACTCAAGATCTAACTTATACCAGGGCAAGCTCAATTAGTTAATTCATTGACACAATCTTTTCAATCTGAACTTGAAACCCAAGTGCGTCTTATAAAGAATACGGCCCGGGATGTCAGGTTCGAAATTCAGTTAGCCAAAGCCCAGTCTGATATCGAGGAACAACAGCTCCAACGGCAAGAACGCACTTTAGCCTTGGGCCATAGATCGTCTCTAATTTCCTTCATTTCGACTTCCCATGAGAAAATGGCAGAGGCTCAGCGGTGGAGAGCAATTGTTGACCGCCGAGACAAGGGTAAACCACTTTTCTTGACCCGTTAAACTTAAACAGCCCCTCAATGAGAGTGTCAGATTAACGATTGAACATCATAGCTGAGAATGACCAACGACGGCTGGATCATATATCGACCTTCGACCATGTAACTGCTTTCAACCATGCTCGTTCAAAAAGATACCACTCAACTGGTGGTTGGGTGTTCCGAACACCCGAGTGGTGCCGTTGGAAAGATGGAGATAGTTCCAGTGTATTTTGGTTATCAGGCAAAAGTAAGAAACTTAGAATCTGCAACTTAGGTTTTGGACTGATTTACAATATTTAGTTGGGTCTGGAAAGACAGTGCTGAGGTATGAGAGTGTCGAAAATTCCCTGGGAAACTGCTGATATAGTGATATTGAAGTGCCACTATCACCGACCACCTACTTGCTACTCGGCGGGTTTCTGAATCGATTTCTTTCATTTTTCCTAGATTCGACTACGCAGACTCCCTACTAGCGGATATCATCATCCGATCTCTAATCAGACAAAACTTACAACCAGATCTAGTAGACCGGCTTTCAACTGAACTTTCCAAGGCATGCAACTCTTTTTATAGCCAGAATACAATGTTGGATCTACTGGTTTCCAAAACGACCATCTTCTCCACAAATTATATCCTAATTGATTCACTGGATGATTGCGAATTCAAAGAGCGTCATACAATTCTTCAAATACTGGGGGCTACCATCAAAACAAGCACGTCAAAGGTTAAATTATTTATCGCAAGCAGGGACGCTTTGGAAACCGAAATAGCAGATATCTTTCCCCAAGCTATACGGCTCCGAATGAATTCTCCCGAGGCTACATCGGATTTAGAATTGTTCGCCCGCCAAACTCTAAGTCAACGAATGAACATGGGCGAGCTAGTGATTGGAAACGTGGTTTCATTTGATATGATATACGATGCGATTGTTGGGGGGGCACAAGGAATGTAAGTTATACCCAGAACTTGAAGAGTCTTCATTCAGCGAAAGAGAATGAACATACGAGACTAAAATATATAAACCGAGATGACAGGTTCCTCTGGGTCGCGTTAGAGATAGATGATATATGCTCCCAAGTCTGCGAAGAGGACGTTCTAATTGCGCTTCAGAACCTTCCAACAACGCTTACGGACATACTAACACGCGCGTTACTTCGAATATTGGCCCAAGGAAGCCAGAGAATTGCTAAAAATGCTTTCAAATGGATTTCTGTTGCTAAGAGACCCCTACTCTTAGACGAAATACAAGATGCCTTGTCTGTCAAGATTGGAGAGTCGTACAGCAAGCCCGAAAGACGCCCGGAGAGAATCGAAAAGCTGCCGGCTTGGACCGCAAACCTAGTAGAAATCGACGAACTTTCGCAGTCTGTACAGTTCATCCACCATACTGTCCGTACGTTCATTCTTGATACTTCAATTATTGACCCGCAATTGCCGCAAGTCAACCAGTTCCATAACCATGTAGATGATCTGGACACTGCCGTGGGGGAGCTTTGTGTTACCTACCTAGAATGGAATGACTTTAAAACAGCGTTACAGCGGTTAAACCCTCAAGTTACTACCAAGGTTCCTAACCCTCAGAAGATCATAAAAACAGCGCTTGCCGCTGAGTGGAGTGTCACCGCTACCGCAGCGATTGGTCGTCTAATACCCCAATTTCCAAAGAACGATATACAACTCAACTTTGACCAAAATGTTGGGAGCTCTTCGAATGAACAAAAACAAGGTCGTGAGGAGGTTTTCTCTCGTAGGAATTCTTACCCATTCCTAGAATATGCCAAGAAGTACTGGATATTGCATACAAGGTTGCTTACTATTGCGTCCCCTATCTACTCGTCATGGGGGCGGATGCTAGAGGGGACTAGCGAGGTCGCAAGGACCAAATGGACTCGGTCTGAGTTTCTTTCGGCAGATGAGTCTATTCTAGTCTGGGCACAGACACACCAGCACTTTGCAATTTTCTATGCACTTCTATCTCGAGGCTGCCTTAGTCTCGATCGGCTTCATGAATGTTTGTTTAAAACGATTGCAAGAAACCCAAGCCTTGAGGGCGTAAGAATATCCTTGAAGAATATCAGGTAATCGGCCCCAGCTCATTGGACAAGAGATATGTTGTTCCGTATGGAGATGGAGATTGTGGCCGTCTATCTGTTATCCCAGGCACACATTGATTTGCTCCAGCAACCGCAGGATTGGTCCAATCTTAAGACATACCGCCCGCAGATGTTGCTATTGGATAACAAGTTTAACATCGATGGCATTGCAGATGTCCCTGACTTGCTTGACATGATATACTTCGCTAGCGTTCAATTGGGCTACGCCGCACTAATGGCTATGTTATTGATACAGGAACCCACCCTTTGTTTCGTTCCAGACTATGTAGACATACAGCCATTGCAGGTTGCCATTATGGCAGAGAACATCACTGCTGTGGTTCTACTCCTCCATCGAGGCGCAGACCCGAACCAGGCTTGTACAGGAGAAGGCTTGAATTTCGCGATACCTTATGATTTTCAACTGAATTCGCTTTTGCATCTCGCCACATGTCAAAAGAACACAAGAATCATGGGTCTTCTTCTAGATTACGGAGCAGATATCACAGCGCGAACGTTTTCAAAAAGAGTTCCAATGGGAGGGATACTATTTACGACAGAAAGAAGGGTAGAGAGCCGGGCAGTGAGTCAAGAGGATGTGTTAATCAACAGCAACGAATATGAAAGTACCGAATATCGGGCTCCGGAAACTCCAGAGGGAGGCATACGAATTGCCATAGAAATAAGGATAGAGAGACAAGCAAGCAGTCAGGAGGATATATTACCGAAACACGACAAGATAAAAGAACTTCGCGAAATACTCTCAAACGAAGATCTAGCTCCACTTCATTGTGCAGTTATAGCCGCGACTTATAATATGATCGATGGGCCAGACCTTAAACCGATGAAGTTACTGCTCAGATATGGAGCCGACCCTAATGCCTCAACGTCCGCAGGCTTCACCCCCCTTTACTTAGCTGCTAATCTATTCCAGTCAGAAACGTTTGAAGTTCTTCTAAAAGCTGGCGCAGACCCTACAGTTAGGTGTGTAAACGGAGAATCAGTGGCGGATTACGTGTATGCAATTCAGTTCCATCAAGGAAAAGAACTGATCAAAGAGCGATACGAGATGTGAGGGAGGATGAGAGCCTAAAGGAAATTATAAACATTAAAAGATGGCTTAATGGAAATTATGACATATTTAATTAGGAGTGAAAATATAAAAGGAAATTTGAACATAAAATAGGCGTAGTTGCATGAAATAAATTGATTAATAATAAATATAAATTATAATAATAATGTTTTATTTATTTGATTTTCAATCCGGGTTTAATTTAGAAGCTAATTTATTACAGTTTATACCTTTTTAATATAAATAATCCCTGCCACTGTTAATATACCTTGAAGTATGATGTAAACAAAAACGTCCTTTTTATGTTGACTCACTCAATCTGCCACTCCAGAGTGCCACACAAGCACATTTAAATATATGGCATAGCTGTTCTATTCTTCCAGTTCAATGCTCTACGTAATCCCATCATATATTGAATTTAGGCTCAGCGATAAAGGGACCAAAGTATTAAATAGTTCTCCAATTCAACTAACAGCGTCAAGACCTTTGGCAACATGCTCAATGTTTGTAGAGTTAAGTCCGCTACATATGTAAGCTTTGTGAGTTTGGATAACCGCAGGTTAGAAGGGCAGGAGTCTTCTAAGATATAGACTCACGCGATTGATAATCTCCCACTATCTTGTAGATAAACATGATGCTCGTTTCTCAATCTATCGATCTGCTCTACATCAAGACCGGTATAGCTAACTCGTTATTTGTTAGCGACATTCTTTTCGTTTGCATATTGAGGTTCAGACTCACATGAACATACCAACTTGATGCTTGATGAAGGACCAATCCTTCTTCGCATCTAGCATATGTAATTCCTCTACAATTCTATGCCTTCTTGATCGCAACTCGGCAGCCATGCGCATCAAGTCTTGTTCCCAAGTGCGGCGTAGGTCTACATTGCTGAGAATGGCCTGGACAATAGCGGCTCCGAAGGAAGGCTGCGCTCCAGTCTCGGCTCGGGCAAGGAGCTTCATGTGACCCTCGACGCGACTGGTATGCTCAGCACTATCTGTGGTAACAAAGAGCATCCCAACTCGCTCGCCGTAAAGCCCAAACGCCTTGCCATACGTGCTGGCAAGAAGCATCGGAACGCCAGCTTCGGCAAAGCTGCGCACCGGCTCACAGTCTCGTTCGAAATCACCTGACACAAAGCCGGGATATGCCGCGTCAAAGAAGACTAGATGAGTACAGGCTACGAAACACTCGGCTAGTCTTCTCCAGTCCGCGGGTGTTGGATCACATCCGGTCGGGTTGTTCCCTGCGGTCTGTAGTACAATGACTGAGCCGGAAGGGAGAGAAGTGATTGCAACAATCAAGGGCTCGATATCCAGAGACCTAGTCTTGCTGCTAAACCACGGCAGTGATTCAGTCTCAAGGCCGACGTGATGAAATACGTTTGCATGGTTGGCTTTCAACGTATGAGCATACAGTGTCTCGCGCTGTAGAGTAGTGAAGTCAAAGACGGCAATAACTAACCCCAAGTCTCATTTGGTATATAAATCTTTTGTGATGTGCCCTTCTGAAGGGGTTCATAGTATTTGCGCAGGAAGAGGGCTCCCATGTGACAAGCTCCGCTTGCACCGAGGCATTGCATTGATGCGATGCTTCATATTTTCAATCTTAAGCATGTTTTTATTTAAGTATTCTGAAGACCGGATACAAATATCTTACCATTTTCTCTTAATCAAATTGCTGGAGGCACCGAAGAACAACGCAGTAGAGAGCTCACGGTAACTATATTCGCCTAAATGAGATGACGGATACTCATGAGTCCAGTCTGGGTTATCGTAGAGCATACGGCGCGCCTACATGTTTAACTAGTTTAGCCTGACGAATAACACCAAGTGCCAGAACACTTGGTTCCAAACGTGTATCTTCAAACTCACTATTTTCACAGAATCTAATAAAAAAGGATTCCCACGATCGTCTCGGTAGACACCAATCATAAGATTGGCCTTGTCTGACGCGGGATCATTTGTAAACAGGGCCTGGAGAGCGTTTAATTTTTCTAGGTACGATACGCCTTGTAAGCAGAGTTCACTGCCTTCAAACACTCTAACCGTTGCTTACCAAGACGCGGTTCGGGAATATTTGCGAACGGACTTGGACAAGACATCTCGTGGCGTACGAGATGTAGCTGGATTATTGGGTAATTAGAGGGCGCAAAGAAAATGGTGGTAGGTAACAATCAGCGTAGGGGTCCCAGTTAGGAGTGGGCGAGGTGGGACAATAGCTATTTCTCATTTCAAATTCCTGGTTGTTTCGTTCGAGAGTTCATCCAATAAGTCGCACTCGGTCGGTATGTAATAAAAGTTTCAATGCCATGTGAAGTCGATGCCTTTCGCGCGTGGTAGCCTCTTCTGCAGAGTAGTTAGGGTAGCATATGCATGGTGACCGAGATCTACACAACTAGGAAACCGGACGGCCACAATACATGACATCATGCAATTCGAATAAAATACCTTTTTGATTTGCATTCTTTAATTTCGGGGGTTTTCTAGGACCCTTCACACGTGTCGCTCACTAGCACACATACCGAATCCCCGAAATCACCAAGACCCCCCTTACTGTAGAAGTGCTTTTGACGGTCTAAGCCCCTGAAGTATTCTATACGTGAACCAGCTCGGCTTTCAATTTAATTCCCATGGCGACAGATGCAATCAAGCAGCGCCTCTTAGCTCTCGAGCCTGCGATTAAGAAAATTTGCGATGTAGCTGGAGCTCCGAGCATCTCTTACGGAGTCACTAGAAATGGAGAAGTCATTCATCGCGGCAGCTACGGCTTCAAAGATGTACAATCCCGTACGCCAACAACACCCGACGCCGTCTATCTCATCGGAACAATGGCGAAGGCCCTCACTGCTTCCGCGGTTGGTATACTCGTTGACGAGGGCCGGCTGAGCTGGTCCACTCGCATTAAAGACATTCTCCCCGAGTTCCGAAGCCAAAGCGCTACCGTTACGGAGAATCTGTCTGTCGTTGATATTCTGTCCCATCGAACAGGCCTGGCAAGGTCCAACCTGTGGTGGCAAGGAGCTGACGGCGCCCTGTTTCTCAACAAGTCCGATCTGTTACCGTTCTATGCTTCACTCGAACCTACTGGAGATTTCCGCGCTTCGTGGGCGTATAGCAACTGGGGATATGCTGTCGTTGACAGTGTGGTGGAGAAGCTCACCGGGATGGAATTCGGCCAGTACCTCGAAGAGGCGCTATTCAGGCCGTTGGGCATGAAGAACACGTCTCTCGCACCTCTCCTGCTCGAAGATCCTAGGCTGGCGAAACCATACTCGGCCATGGATGACGCGTCTCCCCACCCGATGCCAATGCCGCCTGTCAACGGCAACACCATCATGGCGCCGGCGATGGGCGGCCATAGCTCTTCTGAAGACTTATTGATATACTCAAACGCTCTTCTACAGGCATATAAAAATGAAAGAAAGGGTGTGAAGTCTGGAGTGTTACGCAACGTGACGATGCAACTTTCCGGTCACATATCTACCACCCACGCCATGCTAGAAAAGTCATATGCGTTCGGCTTTTACAGAACCCAGCTACCAAACACCGTCCTTGGGATGGGATGGAACTCGATCTACGTAGACAAAATGCCCACACTTATTCCCAAGGGCTATGCCGGCCCGGTCATTGCTCACGGGGGCAGCTTGCCCGGATACCATGTGGCCATGGCCCTCGTGCCAGAGCTCGACAGCAGCGTCGTGGTCTGCACCAACTCGATTGCGCTGGGCGATGTGTCGGGCTGGGTTAGTCTTGCGGTGCTAGAGGCGCTGATCGAGACGCCCCATCCCTCCGACTTCGTCGACTTAGCGACGCGAGCGGCCCGCTCAAACGCCGAAAGCGTTGTGCGATTCCGCAGACAACTGGAGAACCAGAAGCAGTCCGGAGAGGTCTCGCACAAGGCGCTCGCCAACTACACCGGCTGTTATCGCCACCCAAGTCGAGACTGGGCTATTCACATCCGGCCCAAGGGCGGTCAGCTCGAGGTGTTGTTCCAGGGGCTTGAGAGCCAGGCATGGCGCCTGCACCATTACGAATCAGATACCTTCCTATGGCTAGCTGACCGGGAAGAGCAGGCTAGACGCGGACGAATGACTACGTATCCTCTAGTCCCCAGTCATTTCAAGTTGGCGTTTCAGGAGAATGCAGTCGGCCAGATCGACCGGCTTGTCTGGGCACATGAAGCTGGTGTACCTCCTGACCAGCAGTGTTTCTTCAGAGACGCGAGAACAACTTGAATTCTTAATAACTTGTGTGTACGTTTGAGAGGCCCGTAGCTAGCCGATGAAATGAGTAGAACTGTCTTGTGAAGGGCCCGGTGGATTTGCTGAGCCTTGCTGTCTAGTTAGCTTCATTACCATCAGTTAACCAGTTATAACATTCAAATAATAGACTCTAATCTATAAATGACATGAAGTATAAACTGCCCGGCTTAACTCGCCGTTACATCATAGGCTAGTTCCCCCAAAACTACGACAAGAATCAATGACGACGTTTTTTACGTGGGATCACTATGTTGTGAGACTATCATCACTCTAAAGTGATCCCAACGTGTCTACTTGTAAACCGCAGTCACCAACAAGTAGACGTCATAGTAGGACCCTAAAACACCCTGAGCATCCCATGCATGCACAGTAGCTACTGTGAAGTGCATAGAGTTGAGATCGGCTTCAGATCCCATGTTACTCAAGTGCATCTACATTGCATATCCTGAGCCTGCTTGGTGTAGCTGACAGACGATCAACGTCCTCAGACCTTCAGTACTCGGAGAATAGATGACACTCAATCCATGACGCTGGTACAAGTCAAATAATATCGGCGCAGTCAATACGGATTTAAGCCATGGGGTCGTGATCGACTGCCCGTGATAGAAGTAGAGCACCGCTCATTACACCACAGCAACAGCGGTTTGTCATGCAAGAGAGCAAACAGCCACGATCCGCGACAATGCAGAGCCATATGCTTAAGAAATCCACTCCTCGACGGAAGTCCACGCTGCCGCAGCTCGGGTCGCGTGTTCCCGATGTGCCTCATGCAATATCTGTCCAGCTTCCTAAGTGGCAGGACATGGTCGATTTTGCGCACAGGACGGAGCGCATTGCGAGTGTCCAGAAAAGCGGCTATCCGCGATCATTCTTGCATTCGACCGTCCAGAAGGTAAGCTTAACTGTGCCAGAGATGCTGTGAATTGAGGCTGAATGATATCCGTTTTGTTGCTAGGTTCACGATTTCTTCGCTAGCCAGTTCGGCCAAGCCGACGAGACGTGCTTCGTCTTCTCTTCTAAGCCATATGCCACTTCCTGCCTCGAATATGTTTGCCGACTATTACAAGGCAAGGCGGACGCAGGCTCCAATCCCACACCCGGCCGGGTGCAGTCTTTCACCTTGGAGATTGGCCATACCACCGTGGCAGTCCATACCGTGTTCTTATCTTCCAGTGCGGCGGACCAGGGCATGACGTTCTGGCGACTGACTGGAAGTGGTATTTCGTCTCGCCTGGCTGAAGACCTCCTACGTGGCGTGGAGACCGTCAAAACATGTAACTTGGGGGACTTTCCCGTACATAGCGAGCAGACAGGACCGTGTAGTTGGCGGGAGTGTTCGGCATATTCCACGATCCGTGGCCGAGTTGCATCGCTCCTAGAACGCGCTCCCATCGGAGGCCCAAGAAGCACGCTGACTGCTGCAGACGACGTCTTCCTGTACTCTACGGGCATGTCAGCAATCTACAACCTAACCACCGCGCTCCGGAACTGGCCGGGAACAAAGTCCGTCGTGTTCGGCTTCCCATACGAGCTGACGCTGAAAGTCCAGCAGGATTTTGCCAAGAGCTGCGTCTTCTACGGGTTCGGCACCCTTTCTGAGATGGAGCTGCTCGAGGACTACCTGCACATGATGATGCAGCAAGGCACCACGATCCAGGCGGTCTGGTGCGAGTGCGCGTCAAATCCACTGCTACGGACAGTCGACCTAAGCCGTCTGCGTCAACTAGCAGACCGATACGGCTTCGTAGTTATCGTGGACGACACCATCGGCGGCGTTGCCAACGTCGATCTCCTAGGGGTAGCCGACATCGTCGTATCGTCCCTGACTAAGGCCTTCAGCGGTCTAGCGGACGTGATGGGAGGTTGCGTGGCACTGAACCCCCGATCCCCTTTCCACGCGCGCCTGCGGGCCGTTCTACTTGAGGGGTACAGCAACGACCTTTACCACCGAGACGCCGTGAAGCTCGAGGCGAACAGTCGCGATTACCTACCCCGCGCTGCGAAGATGAACGAGAACACGACGCAAGTGATTTCGCTCCTGCTGCGGTTCGTGGACGATCCTAAGACGCCCCTACGTCAGATCTACCACCCGAGCACCTGCACGTGGTCCACCCCGAACTTCGAGACCCTGATGCGGCCGTCAGTAGAGGATGGGTTTAAAGCCGGGTATGGCAGCTTGTTCACTCTCGATTTCGACACGACGGACGACGCGGCTGTGTTTTTCGACGCGCTGGATGTCTACAAGGGGCCATCCCTCGGAGCCGAGATCACGTTGGCGCAACCCTACGTGCAAACTGTGTTCTACAAGGAGAAGGATTGGGCTGCGCGCTACGGGGTCCGGGAAAGCATCATTCGGATATCTGTTGGGGTGGAGGATCCAGAGATTCTGATAGAGGCATTTTCACGAGCCATGACGGCTCTGCGAGGACGGAAGTGAGAGACCTACAAGATGGCCGGGCTAAACATGAAGAGATGTATCTATAGCTCTTTGATGTATAAGTGGAGTAACGTGGTTATACCAATAAAAGTGTTATCTAAAGCGAATATTATTGCTTTACTAGATACAAGAAAGCACCGTTACTCCACATGGAGCTGAGCTCGCACTTAACATCTTTGCATATTTTCAAGAGTGGAATAACGGGGCCGCTCGCACTGCTGAATACACCTACTAAAAGTATAAATACATAGGTCTAATGCTCGGAGAATTTATGGGAGAAAATAGGGTTCATATCTCGCTATGATGAGCCTCAAATTCGTTGAATTGATTGCTATAGCTATATTTTATCCATCCCCCGTTCCCTATGAATTCTGCTTCGCGACCGCTGTGGCGGCTGATTCCCGTTCTTCGAGTAGATAAAGTACCTCGTCAACCAGCTCTGGAGGTGCAGACATGGATTCTTTCTACCTTTGCAGGGATATGGATGTAGGGCCCGATCGCCAAGAGGAGCCAAGCTATGCTAGCGGTCTTCCATGCATGCCCCATACCACTAAGATCCCTACCCCAGTCCTCTAGTTAGTCTTCCATGCATGACGGACCACGCTATGTATGCACGGTAGAACCTCATTTCCAGGGAACGTTAACACGTCGGGGTTACTGTGGTACGCGGTAGGTAAGAGGGCGGTAGCGAGTGGTACATGTATTGGCGAGTAAATACTACCCAGCCTTACCGAGAGGAATGCTACCTAGCTGCCCGGAGTGATGAACTGCATAGTCTAGATGCGCAAAATGTATAATGGTGTACAAATAAAGCCCGTCTTTGCGGGAAGAATCAGTATTATGGGCAAAAACCGACGACTAAATCGCTGAAGGTGGAGAAAATGGATGAGAACGGTTATGTAAAGACATCCACCAATACAGTGGTCCGATACCGAAATCGAGGTACGTCACCTTCACACTACCTACAACCGTTTCGCAAGACGGCAACAATCATTAGGAGAGACAAGGGGGGTATTAGCTGAGAAAATGTACAGGTATCTACGACTACGAAACAATCAACAACATAATCGATGACACGCCAATCGTCCATGTCTCCTTCGTACCCGATGCGCAGAATGGGGAGCATGGCGCGGAGGCATATCCCGTCATCCTCCCGATGATGGGGTTCACGGGCAACTTCGAAGACCCGGACGGGAAACCAGACAGCCCCCGCTCCATCTACCTGCACGGGTACGTGTCGTCGCGCATGATGCGAACGACGCGGGGCCGTGATGCCACCGCCGCCGCCACTGGCGACGATGACGCAGGGATGCGAGTGTGCGTGGCTGCGACGCTCTTCGACGGCGTCGTGCTCGCGCTGACGCCGAACCACCACAGCTGCAACTACCGGTCAGCGTGCGTGTTCGGGCGCGCGCGCGTCGTGGACGACGAGGCCGAACGGCTCTGGGCCATGGGGCGCATCACGGACAACCTGGTGCCGGGGCGGTGGGCGGAGACGCGGTATCCCAGCGCGGCGGAGCAGAAGGCCACGGGGATCCTGCGGGTCGAGATCGACACGGCGAGCGCCAAGGTCCGCACGGGCTCGACGGGCGAGGACCGCAACGACCTCAAGGACACGGAGATGCGCCGGCGCGTGTGGGCCGGCGTCGTGCCCGCGTACACGGCGTGGGGCGAGCCCGTGGCCGCTGAGACGAACCTGATGCCGGCCACGCCGCAGTACCTCGATAGTTTCAGGGGAAACACCGAGGCTGCGCGCCGGTATGCTGAAAAGGCGGCGAGGCCTTCGTGAGTTCTACGCTTGTCTGGGGCTGCAAGCGTTCGCCTCGGTGGACGGTCTCCTGGCCAGATTTGATCCCTGCTTGGAAGCCTATTTCTTTTAACTTTTCATAACTAGACCGAACGCGTTGCCACACCTTGAATGCCAAAATGTTAGCGCCTTTCCTACATAAAATGCTGAAGTGCAATCTCCTATCGCCCATCGCTGCTCCGGTCTTGTTGATGTCGTAAGACATGCAGGATTGTGTACCAAAGTTCTATTATCAGGTCCATGCTCTTCATTCCGGTCGGATCCCCGTCCCCTTTACGGACGAACGATGGAAAAAAAAAACGTAATGACTACTGTAAACATGTGATCAAGCACCGCTGATCTAGTCTCACACAGGGCGCTAGGTATCTACGGCCCTCTGCTATTCGTAGATGGTTCACCCGAAGCTGAAAGATTGCGTGGTACGAATTGACTGGATTGGATAGAAATACTTGCACATCGGCAGGGTTTGTGTTTCAATTAAACCCTGTCAGCAATTCTATCAGGTGGTGAGTACCATACATACAGTACAGATAGATACCTAATGGAAGGCGGATGGCTCGGATAAGCACGCCACAAAGCCTCTGCGTTGCCTATCTACCCTACATATACGTATGTACCTACATGGGTAGGTACTTGATCTGATTAGATTTTATCAGATCAAAAAGATAATCAGTTCCCGTCATTACCCACTCATTACATGTAACCTGCCCCTGTTTTCTACTACCTTTTAAAGTCCCGTCCGCCTAGTTCGTTCCTCTCCGTACTTACTCTTGATACATAACATAGCCCTTGTGACCAGCCAGCCTTGCCCGCATTTCTGGGCCTAGGAGCTGAAGGAAAATATTATTTTGAGCCGGAAATACCTTTTACCAATAGTCATTCTCAACAATAATTTTCCGTCATGGGGCTGCAGCAGGACTCGGAGATCCCAACTCCGGCTACGACTGCTGTGGGTTCTGAGTTGGCTCTCGAGGATAAGAGAGAAGACTCCTCAGATCCTTACCTAGTCGTCTTCGCTGAGCCGCATGACACGGATAATCCCATCCAGTGGCCTGAGCGTCGAAAATGGGTAGTTACCAACATTTTATCCGCCACGGGATTCAATCGTATCCTCGTTTCCACCATCATGGCGCCTGCGTTGCCCGTCATCGCAGCCGACTTGCACATGACCCCGGCCGAATCGAACCTGTCCCTGTCCATCTACCTCCTCGCCACCGCCTTCGGGCCCCTCGTCATCGGGCCGCTGTCGGAGATGTACGGTAGGCAGGTGGTGCTGCACGTTTCGAACATTTGGTTCCTCGCCTGGAATCTGGCGTGTGGCTTTGCGAACACCAAGGAAGTCCTCATCGCATCCCGCCTGTTCGCTGGTTTTGGAGCGAGCGCCATCTACTCTCTCGGCGGGGGTGTCTTGGGCGACGTCTGGCCCAAGGAGCAGCGCGGCAAATCTCTGGGGGCCTATCTGGCCATCCCCTTGGTCGCTGTTGCGGTCGGTCCTATCTTAGGAGCCGTCATTACTGCTCGCGCTAGCTGGCGATGGATGTTCTGGTCGACCTCCATCTTCCAGGGCCTCGCCATTGCCGTCTGTCTCTTTACTTTTCAGGAAACGTATGCCGCCGTCATTCTGAAGCGTCGTGCTGCCCGCCTACGCCGCGAGACTGGAAACAACCAGGTGAGTCTCTAAACCTTCCTTTTCCGAGTTACCCACCTCGACTTCTGAGTGGTGGTTCAAACATAAAAACTCCCCTTCATCTCTTCGTGCTCCTCGAGAACCTGGAAAGACAGCTACTAACAGTAGGATGATGTGAAGTACATGACATTGGTTGAGCGTCTTGATCACGAGCAACCCTTGACCACTATCCTATCGCGCGTGCTAGGTCGTCCGATCCGACTTTTGCTATTCCATCCCGTAGTTCAAATCACAACTGTCATCTCGGCACTCAATTACGGTCTTCTATACGTAGTACTAGTCAGCTTTGCCGACATCTTCACGTCTCAGTACCACCAGTCGCTGGAGGTGAGCGGTTTACACTACATTTCCTGCGCATTGGGCGAGATCCTAGGCTCTCAGCTCGGCGGCGAACTGATGGACATTTTATGCCGGCGCATGACAAGGCGCCACGGCGAACACGAACCGGAACACAGACTCCCGCTCGTCTTCCCCTTCGCCATCATAGGGCCCCTAGGGCTCATCTTGTACGGCTGGTCGGCGCAGGAGCACGTTCACTGGATCGTGGTGGACATTGGTGCTTTTATTTTCACTTTCGGAACTCAGATCGCGGGCATGGTTCTACAGGGCTACGTCATTGACGCGTATTCCGACTACACCAGCAGCGCCCTGTCGGCGGCGCAGTTCCTTAAGAGCCTTACGGCCTTCCTGTTCCCGTTGTTCGCCCCTAGCCTGTATGATTCACTCGGGTACGGCGTCGGTAATACTACGATCGCGGCCATTGGGCTTGTCGTTGGTGTCATCTCGCCATACCTACTTCTCAGGTACGGGGTTCGTCTACGGGCCAAGACGCCGGCGGCCGAATGAGTGGGAGTTGAATAGTGACTGTAAACGAAGAGACATTGGGCCGAGGAAGACATAAATACGGGGCATGCGTCCGTTCGATGGGGCGAGGAGTCTTGTCCTGTGGAAGCTAGATCGAACAGCAGAAGTTGAGACTTTGGTTCTCTTCCACTTCATTGCGTTAATTGAATATGTTATACATAGTATTACTATGCTTTGTTTAGTATTCTACACTAGCTTGTCTAAACAGGGACTTTACACATTGTGTTAAGTCAAGGCTTTGTTATAACTTGTGATATCACATTGACATATCCAAGGCATGTTATAAAATCTAGAAAAGATCAGATAGACTATACGTAAATTCAAATACTAGTATTCGACGCTGAGTTGTGGACCTATTACCAAGACGGCTATAATCATGGAAATATCCAGGTCATTGAATTATTTTATCTTGGGCAATTATTTTAAATGGTGCAAACATGATTTTTGTGGATTTGCAACGCTTCTCACGAACATAGCCCCTGATTCTACCTTTTCAGGCGGAAGAGGATGTGCAAATTACTCGCACCACTATCCAATAAGTTTTTTTAGATCATGATGTGTTGCCGAATAGTAAGGAGTGCTTTGTATTTATTTCAATCTAAGTCTTTACCGTCGGCAATCTTAGATTTTCTAACTTCATGCATACTGTTTACTTCCATTCTCGACTACTCATCAGCACCCTACATCCTTGCTCGTTAATCGGCCAGAGACAAAGAGTTTTCATGCAGCCGAATTTGGCTTTCCAGAGTTGCAGAAGTAATCCTCCGAGCTCTTCTCTAGTGCCATCTTATCATGTGGAGTCTTCTACACAGTAGCCATCGGCTGTCCGACCATGCCGGGCTGGTCCCAGAAACTGGCCAGAATCTTGCGTTCTCCTTCCCAGGCCCAGCGAGCGTGCTGCGCAGCATAGTTCTATTCCAATAGCGTCGTTAGCAACTCAGTCCCGGGATTACGTCATTCATAAACAGTTCTATGACTTACGTCAATTACCAGGACGTCACCAACATTCCACTCAATGTTGGAGGTAAGATCGTGCTGATGAAAGTTCATGCGCTCAAGCCACTCCTTTGGGATAACTTCGTCTTTCTCCATGCCGCTAAACTATTGCCACATCTTAGCCCCTTTTTTATCCCAAGGTACATCTCTGTGAGGGTACTTACGTGAGGTGGGATGGCAATCCCTTCAGTGCCGTCTTCCTTCTTGAATGTGAAAGGCGGCTCCCAGGTATTGTTGACCTTGGCATTAGTGAAACGAGTCGACATGGCCTAGAGATACCATATCCGTGTTAGAAAGACTTTCGCGAGCGAAGTGAGATGGGAGACACGGGACAAGTGCATCTTACGTTGAAGATAGAGGGTTTTTTCTGCGTTGGGTGCATCCGAAGGCCTGTGTGTCAAAAATGAGCATCGGAACATTAATGTGGAATAGGTCGAGGAGTTTCACTCACCGGGAACGCGATGAACGACATCAAGGTCGCCATTCTCCTGCCAACTCCAGTCGAAGCCGCGGCGCTGCCACACGGGAATGTTGGTGTCCTCCTTGTCGATATCCGCGTGCCAGCCACCGCGCTCGGCCAGTTCGATAATGCGACGCTCAACCCCTTTACGCTTCTCCTCTTCTGAATCTGGGGGAGCGGAACCGTCTGTCGGGCCAAAAGCTGACGCTTTGTAGAGACCGTTACCTCCGACGATACCGCCGACCTGGGTCGCCGTATGAGGGATCTGGTACACGAGACCCTTGGACGCGCAGTCCTTGACGAAGCCAGGCACCTCATCCTTCAAGCGATCGTAGAGAGCCAGCGAGCTCACGACCGATGTCTCGCCACCCTTCTGGGGGGGCACCTCGCAAAAGAGAACGAGGTACCCGGGGTGGACCGGCGAGACGGCATATTCGTTGTGCCAACCGATGAAATGGGATGGGGGGCCCCTAAGAATAGCGAGAGTGAGTAAGTATGTTGTGTACATGCTGAGCCTTCTGAGATAAACATGTCAGGATACTTACTCATTTGTCGTCAGAACGTGCTTAGCCCTCGGGCGTCGGAGCACCTCCATTCCCACATCAGTGTGCGGGATCCACGCATGCTGACCCTGCCCAGCCAGGGCCACGAGAAAATCAGAGAAGTCCTCGGGGGTCTTTAGGGGGAGACCCTTGAAGTGGACGACACCGCCGTTGGCATCGAGGAGCTTTCGTAGTTGACTCTGCTCATTCTTGTCGCTCGGTTGAGCGGCGATGCGCCCTACCTCCTTCAAGACCTCGGCCTTGGACTTGGCCGGCTCGTGGGGCTGCACCACTAAGGGGAACCGTATCACGGGCTCGTTAGGCCCTCGAGTGATTTGGAGCTCCTTCTGGTACTCCATCTCCTGAGGAACCCAGTACTGGTCTACCGCATGAGGCATCGTGAAAGTAAAATTCGTAGTTCAATAATGTACTTATGCTGCTAGAGATGGCAGATATATCTTGTCTCAAGCCCTCTAGGTTGATGTTCTATCGAAAAACTAGTTCTAGTCTTATCGACTTTGTACAACTATATATCGTCAACGTCATCAACTAAATCGATGACAAAATATCTAATCCGATGCTCTATTGTTACTGTTAACGGGCTGTTGGTTTACTAGATTTACGAATCCTCCTTGCAGATGAGGATGACACAGCTTTTTGACCACCGTGCATGCCGCCTCCACTCTACGTAACCCTGTAGATCTCTTGCTACTCCGCAGCCACGCTTAATAATTTAGATGAATTAATAAGTCTTTACGTATTTGTAGGCCTGCGATGAGGTTGTAGACCCTGTATTGAGCTCGAAGACTCTGCATGTCTTTGAAAGCCCACTGAGACTACTGGTCAAATGAGGAATTGGATAGTCTAATCCTCCTCGCCGATCCACATGATTGTGTAGATGTACTCTATGTTAGCGTCTGCACCTCGGGGTCTACAAGCATCAGTGGCGAAATTATGGAACTTGCTCTCCTGATACTACGAGACAGGTTGACTTGGCTCGCTTTATACGTTGGCTGGAAATAGATTACATGGCCTTTCTAGTTTTAGATTGATGATTGTCAAGCAATATCTGAGGACCTACCGAAATTCACAGACCCGCCATCTCTTGAGGCAATACTCCAATTCTCGGCTCTATGCCCATTCTAGTGATACATGCTTGGACTTTGATGCTCAGTTTGAAAACATAGATGTGCTCGAGTCCTTCTCCCCATGCTCTACCAAGAATAGCGAACAACAATCTCACCATGTTAGACACCAAGGAATACAACGCCCTAGACCTAGCGCAGCCGATCAATTTCAGGGCTATGCTTCGCTCCGGCGAGCTTCTCTGGGGCACCTCGTGCCGCATACTTAGCGAGCAGGCCGCTCGGATCGTAGCTACACTGCCGCACCACTTCTGCTTCATTGATTCTGTGAGTGATTATTAAGCATGGATTTGGAGACTCATCCTCCCGAAAACCATTACTAGGCGTGATACGTCAAGCCGATATAACCCCTATCTAATCTTCTCGTCCTAGGAGCACTCGCCGCTGAACGCAACACTGCTTGTCACCCTCGTCAAGACGATCCAGCAGTTTTCAGGCGGCTGCATGGTCCCGTATGTGCGCGTCGCACCCAACTCGCTCGACTTCGTACCATATGTGCTAAACGCGGGGGCTGGCGGCGTTGTGCTGCCGCACGTGCAGGACGCAGCGCAGGCCGAGTCGCTCGTGAGGATGGCGCGATTTCCCCCCCTTGGAGAGCGGAGCTACCCCCCACTGGCACTCCTAGGTCGCCAGCAGCGCACGAGGCCCGGAGAGACGGTGTTCGATGTCTGGAATAATAATGCCGCAGTCTTCTGCCAGATAGAGGACTTGGTCGGCCTCGAGAATATCGAAGAGATCGCGGCGGTGCCGGGAGGTAAGCCGTTTCATTTCATAGGATCCACTATATACCACTCCTGCTCTACAAACTACTACTGGAGTCTTTCTGACGTATGTCGTTCAGTGGATGCTCTCATGGTCGGTGTGGCCGATCTCCGGTGCTCAATGGGGTTCGAGGTAGGTAGTCAGGACGGGGAGGAGCCTGTTTTCATGGCGGCCATGGAAAAGATACAAAGGGCCGCGGATGCTAACGGACTAGCTGTGCTGGGATTCGCTATGAGTGACGAGATATTACAGCGGCGTCTACGGCTGGGATGGCGTGGGTTCATAATACACTCAGACGGCTATGGGATTTTCGAATCCGGTACATCAAGCATTCGTAACGGGATCAAGATTTCCGAGGAGATTAAATCATCGCGAAATGCCCTCAAGATAAATGGTACTGCCAATGGAGTAAAGCATTAGAATTGAATCACCCTTTAGATACCGAGTTATTGGAGCTACAATTGCAAACCTGAAAAAGAGAGCATCTAGTCTAGCTATAGACCTTATTGATGATGTGCCAAGCCTCACTCTAACAATTTTAAGTGTTAAATGTACAAAAGTTGTTTATATTTAGTTCTACTTTCTACGTTTATTACCATAGACCCAGAATTTTAACTGTGTCGTTATGCAGAGTGGAAGTTCTGCGTGGTGGCTAATCTCTAATGCTTACTTTACTCATCACAACCTTCTATCAAATGTTCCCGTTACGTAGCAAGGTCTGATCTAGATGTTGATTTTAGTAAAATACCCTGTATTCCTTTGAAACTTACTTCGATCGACAGTCAACCTCGTCTTAGGCACCACTCCATAAACGGCATCACATTCCTCATGCACTTTTTGCCCAACGCAACAGAATTTGCGATAACCTTTAACATGACGCCGATTAGGTATGTAACGGGCGATTGTTGCTATCTTCTAGATCACGAGGATCAGCTTTACAACAACGGAAACCATGGTCAAATCACTGGCAAGCCCAGGCCCCAGGAACCGTTTCATGAGCTTCCCTATACCATCCAAAAGTTCGGTGGAACTAGCCTAGGGAAGTATTTTCCCAACATAGTTAACAACGTGATCATTTAGGATACCTGAGTCCTTGTCTAGGGCCGATTATGTCGACCTCTCCCACAGCCATGCTTTCAAGGAAAAGCGTATCTCACAACAAGACATGTACGATGAGTTCTCCCAGCGTCTAGCGGCACCAGTTCGGGCATGCGCTGCGCAGGTGGTTGTTGTGACGGGCTACTTCGGGCAGCTGCCTGGAGGACTTCTGAGCTCTGTCGGTCGCGGCTATACCGACTTGTGTGCCGTCCTTCTGGCGGCCGGGCTCCCGGGCTCAGAGCTACAGGTCTGGAAAGAACTAGACGGCATCTTCACGGCGGATCCTCGCATAGTCAGGACCGCGCGACTCGTAGACAAATTTTCGCCTGCTGAGGCCGCCGAGCTAACCCTTTACGGGTCTGAGGTCATTCATTCTTCGGCCATGGAGCGAGCGGTCCGCAGAAAAGTGATCATTGCCGTCAAGGGCGTCATGTGCGTGTATTTTCCTTTTTTCTTCACCGATTCACCGAGCGTTCAGCACATCATTCCTTGCATCTACGGATGCGTAGGACATTCTATGCCTTTTCCACCCACGATGTAATCTCCTCCTCTTCTATTGGCTTAAGCTATCATGATGAGTTTGACTGACAGACGATTCCAGTTTCCCCGAGGACAGGAACCCAGAAGGACATGGGTCCCTAGTCATCTCTACAGAGACTACAGGTACCTTAACCGCGCCACCTCCGCATAAGATGCTGCGTAGCCAAAGGGGCGACGACGCTACAGATAGCGTCATCGGTATCTCGGGGCGGCCCGTGGCGCTAACGACGAAGTCCGAGATCACATTATTACGCGTCCGGTCAACCGCCCACTGCCCGCCGCATGTCTTCTTAACCACTGTCCTAGCCACGTTGGCGAAGTGGCGTCTATCCTTCGACCTCCTGTCCACGAGCGGGGAGCAGCTGTCGGTGGCCCTCTTTTCCAAGGCAAGACACGTTCTAGGGGATGCCGATGACATCAGTGACGTGGCCGACTCTGATTTGCATGCTGTGATCCATGAGCTGCAGCCATGCGGCTCAGTCGAGCTGGTTCCTCGCACGGCCATCATCAGCAGCATCATAGGGTTAGACATATGGCGTATCCCAAACCTCACTGGCAAGATCTTTACCACGCTGGGCGTAAATAATATCCAGACGCTCATGGTCTGCCAGGGTGAGCCACCCTTCCCCGGGCCCACGTTAACTGATGCGGACATACTAACTTGCTTCTCGTGCTTCTAGGTGTTAGTAACATAAGCATTTCTTGTGTAATTCCCGAGGTACATGTCGAAAGGGCGATATGTGTCCTACACGATTGTCAAATTGCGCCACCCACAATCAGATTATCAGCTAACGGCAGGGATGAGAAGGAGCAGAAGTCCTGACGAGCTTCTCTCTTTTGAGCATGATCTTGAGAGTGTTATTGAGGGTATCGAGGCTCCTATATGACGGAGATGCTACTCAACTTCTATATACTATGTACGAGGAGTTGGTGAGTACTATGGGTCACTTGATTAGAGTTAGGTTCGATTCCTAATAGCGCTCGGTGGTGTTCACCTTTCAGCTCATGTAACAATTATATGACCAACTTCTTCCATATGCTCCCCACTTCGATAACTACAACCATACCCATATAGACCTAGCCACAATATTACAAACCAACTAGCCCAACCAAGACTTAACTATACAAACTCACTTGTCTATGTATAATACAAAAGATCTATCCTATAGGTCTGGCCTGCAAATAAAAGGGACGTGGCCCCCGGCTTGTCATGTGGCGTCGTAGGTGGCGCTATAGAGTATCGTAACCGAAATGAATTTGTGTTGAATATAAGCGTCCCTAATTACCAGCGCGTAAGGATGCTAAAATATACGGTTAGTTTATTGACGTTAAAACCTCTGCTTTTTTCGCAACTGAACTCTATTTTTCGTTTATCAATCTCATTTTCTAAACCCATCATTGACTGTTTATACTTCGGATCTCGGTTAAACGTCCTCTGGTCATAAAGCGCCGATAGGAACTTCTTATTAGCTTTTCGTTATCATGAGCATGTAAGCTGCAGGACCTACTTGATCGGCATTGGCGTGCATCACATATACTCCTAATGCTTACCGTGTTAAATTCTAATACAACTACATGCTAGTTGGGGTACAGGTTTGTGTCAGCCTTCGCCGCTTTGGCTGCTGATTCGCTACCTTTGGCTTTTCAACACGGAAGAACTTAATAATCACGTTGATCATATGAATTAGTAGAACCTCTAATCAAAAGTACCTAACTGATCCATTACGGCTCAAACACTAATTAGGTCGGTGCTCGTTCTATGATATCTCGAGACGAAGAATCTACACAAACTATCCTCTCTAAATCCATTAAATCCGCGTTTTCGATAGAGATCTGGCGATTACTAGATTAAAAACACTGTATGTAGGTGAATCCTACGTGCTCCTGCCGGTAGCCCGCTGCCGGTTGCCGTCTGTAGGCTGTAGGGGCCGGGGTGTAGAGGGTCGGGTCGGCGGTTTATTGGGGAGCTGAAGATGATATGGAGTAGAAGATTAATGGATTCAATTGGGTAAAGATAAGGAATTCTCGTGGTATCGGGGAACAGGTCCGTAAGGTTAACAGTGCTCTTGGTATAGGAGGTTTGGCCAGTGTGAAGGGAAATAACAAGCAGTATTTATAAAAAGACTCGGTCGATTGACCATTATCCCTAGCTTCTAACATATTGGTAGGAGTTGTATAATTCGAACACACGGGGTTTCCTACCGAGGAGCCTAATAAGCCACATGTTTACAACCCTATAATTTTAAAGAAGCAACAACCAAAGGTTGGAGTTAAATATTAAGCATTTCAAAAGCCACCTACGTATGTTTACTAGCTTAAGGTATTTTGGCAAGGGATGTGGTAATTTATTCGGAATAGGTCGCTAATTCTTTTTTTTTTCTTTTATTTCTGTTTTAAGATGTCGAATTTTACATATTTTGCTTAAGAAATCCAGAACACGGACCGTACGCCCAACAGCTACAGATTACCTAATATATATATAATCAATTAAACTATAATGCGAGTGTACGGCTAGTCCGCACTTGGGCGCACTGTATATCCCTACGGAAGCCTTAGTATCCTACTTCGGAATATTGCTGATTTTTAATTCGTCGTTGCAGAAGTTAATAGGGCTACCTACGGTATAGTTATATCCCGAACTACCGGTTTACTGGCAAAAGTTGGCGGTTCAACTCTACATAAGTTAAATCCAAGCGTCCACTAATTGTTCTTTCCCTGGGCTGACAAGTGACGTATACGTGACGCATTTTGAGTGCCAGTTGCAAATCCGAATGGCTTATTCGCTATAGGTGCAGCAGCAGTACCCCGTAACAGTCTGCAGTATGCCTGTACAGAGTTATATATACACTTGGGGGTCTAAAGTACGGCTGTTCTTCTGTGGCGTGGCGATTGCGCGATTTGGGGACGAACCGCAAAAGGGGCAAAATAGTTGCTAAAGGCGCAGGTGTGCGGCTGGTTCGCAATTTGGACGCACTTATATATGTATGTATATAGGTACGTACGGAAACCCTGGTATCCGAGCTCGAAATACTGTTAATTTTCTTTAAAATCGTTAATGCAGTATTTAATAAAGCTACCTACAGTAACATATAATATGATAGAAATACAACATGTAGTTCTAGCGTACGATCCATCCATAATCTCATTTCTCCAAACAAAAATTAGAGTAAGAATTCAATTGGCGGTCTATGTCCTGATGGAGCACGGGCTGGCTAGGTAGTGGCTAGTGGAGAGTGGACGGCGGCCGGGTGAGGGCCCGGGGGTGTGGGGGTGTACTGGCAATAGGCCTACCTAGGTTAGCAGTTACGGACTGCTTACAGACAGAAAGCAGGAATAGGTACCTGGGTATGTATGACATGCGAAAACGATGTTCATGATAGTGGAGCAATCAGCTTAGCTTCTTATGCATACTAGTTGCGGTGAATCGTGACACTAGATGGCAGGACCAGGCAGGTTGCTGTTAAGACGTAAGTACTGGAGTCTGAAGGTGCCAAGTTGACGATCTTAAATGTTGTCTAGTCGACGGACTAGTCTTCAATTAAGTCAAATTAGGCTGGTCCCGCTTTGCCAGGATCAAAATACCCCTGAAACTGTGATGGATCTGTCGTTGATTGACCCTTTGGCAAGGCCCTCGAAAGATGAGCAAAAGCGAGCCCGAAAACGAGAAGCGCAGCGCAAATATAGTAAGTTTCAATACACGTCGAGTCTCGGGCAACCAGCCACTCGACGGAACGCTTCTCGATCACGTTCCTCTCCGGGAGCCGATTTTCTAACCTCAACCTATGAACTGGTAGGGCGTAGACTGCGACAGCGATCGGAAGGCGGAGAAGAAAGGAGCGAAGGCGAAGGGTCTGTAGATAGGTCAGTACCAGCAACCGCGAAATCACAAACAGCACCTGGTGCACGCTGGTCGTGGAAGGCTCATTGTGAGGGTAGCGAAGCAACAGTCATGCCGGAGCGAGATGGCGGCGGCAATGGCAATGAGACGCAGGAGCTCGGTCATACGCCGATATGTGACCTCCCCCTGTCGTCGTATGTTGGTGAGTCGGAAGCGCCCGAACACCTCTCAGTGGACGCTGAGATCGGTTTTCCGTCTGGCGGAGACACCGGCTTGGCGGTATCCATTCCTCACTTCGGCCACCGCCAACCACCCCTCTTGGCGTCGGATGCCCTCTGGCCAGCATTGGCTGGTGGCTCCGGCTCCGGCGCCAGCGAAGATGATGAACTACTCCGGATATTCGGCAACCTCACGAATAATATGGCAGAGGGTGCTTCAGAACAACATCCTCCCCCTCAGGGCGACTATCACCCCTTTACGACGATAAACACACCGCAAAGCGACATGGCTATGAGCCATGCAGAAAAGAGTCAGTGGAATGCTACGCAGTTACAAGTTGCTCAAGCTTCGCTCCAGAACCTGAGCCGACCGTTGAGCGGACCCTTTATCGATGAATCGCCGTTCAGCCGACACATTAACAAGGGAGCCAAGAAGCCATTGACAAGTGATGCCGAGCTCCGTGTCGCGCGTATAACAGATGCGAACGCGGACGGCAGGCGAGGTGCGAATAGCATAATTAGCAATGTGAGCTCAAGCGTGGTTTGGAAGGGGGGCCAAGCCACCACGATCACCAACACTGGTCCCGCAGTCCGAAAGCCCGGAGCGACGAGCAGCGTCGAAAAGGAGCAGCGCGGATACACACCGCTCTTCCAGGCCGTGGCACAGGGACAGGTAAAGATTGTAAAGATCTTGATGAGGAAGTGCAACAACATCAACGCGACTGACGAGACGGGAGAGACGATGCTGCATCTGGCGGCGAAACGGGGCAATGCGAGAATCGTCGATCTCCTTCTGGAATGCGGCGTGGACCTGGACGTATGTGACCATGGAGGTAACACGGCGCTGCATCTCGCCGTGGCCAACGGCCATGAGGATGTTGTGGAGATGCTGGTTGAGGCTGGGGCAGATACTGACATAGTCAGCAGACCGCGGCGGTGATTGATGCGGTATTGTCCGTTCATCCCTTAGGTCCTTATTATCTTGTCCAGCCTTAGTACCTCCGTATGTGAGAGTTTGATATACCTACTGACTACTCTCGCGGTCACGTACTTGAGTGTAGGTACAGCAGTCGGAAATGGTAAACGGCACGGCACGGTGAAAAGGGGCAAAACTACAGGGTTTCAAAATACAACACGTTAACAACGTCACGAATGCGACCAATAGACCACTCTCGAGGTTCTTCCAATGTTAACACACTACGGTACCTATTACCTCTCCAGTCTCACCAAACTCTGGGGTCAGGGGTCAGGTCCCCCTTTTTGAGGACACCGCGATATAGCAGGACGCGATCCATCAGATCGGGCCGCGCAAGACACAGTGCCTTAGCCAGGTCATCAGATATCAACCTGCCCCTCACTCCGGATGCATGATGACGAGCGCGCCGAAACGGCCGGCACGGCGCCTTAAACCAGCCCCAGTCCCCAACCGCTTTAGCACCCACAGCGCGTAGATTAACAACGAGAGGAGCTCCGGCAGTGAAGCGGCGTCAAACTCGAGCATACGATGAAGCTCTTGCGTTCGCGGCACGCGCAGGGCCTTCACTTCGTTTTTTATCAACTTCCTCTGCGCATGTTCATCTGTGCCCGTCTAGAAAGCCTCCAGCGGAGCCGTTGGAAATCTCAAGTCGCGAACAGATTTCGGCTACCCAGCGAAAGTATACGTCGCGTCGTACCAAGATGGCGTCAACTTGGGCTTTTTGCACTGCATGCCTGAGTCGGTCGCTAGATCCTGAGTCAAGACGTTTTCTCGCGATAGACGGTTTTGTAGCTCGTCTTCGAGTAGCTCGGTGCTCTTCATGAGCCGACACCTCATCACGAGATTCGTGCTAAGTGTACTGCATGGAGCTGATAGCAGCGCACCAGTGTCAAGGTTCAGAGCATTATGAGAGGTGACAGTTCCGTCTGGGCTCAAGATTAAATCCACAATTCCGATTTCATTGGGATCTTGAAGAATAGGTTCGGACGATATTGGCAGCAGTACTCTCCGCCAGGTAGAACCAAGCTGCATTGTTGCATGTTGGCGACACAGTATATTCTCTCATGGAATGACCTTGTTCAGATAGAGATCCCTGCGCTAGGTACTCAAGAGGGGCCTAGTAAAAGGAACCCCTCGCCAAAGGTACGATTTGCCACGCTGAGCTTTGGTCAATCGCCCAAAAGGTATCTTTTCGCCTCTGTTCACCAGTTACTTGCGCGGACAACTCGCACGGCAAGTCCCGAGAGACTTGCAGATGCTTGCCTAGCGCGTCTACTTCACCTTGAACCTTTGACAGGGGATTAGCATTGTAGGACTCGTGGCAGTCATCCACCCCCACTACCTCTGCTGACTGCTGACATGGAACGATGCAAGGTGACCTGCAAGGTAGTGTGTGGTGGAACAACCACTTCATCTCTGTAGGTAGTTAGTTAGCTCATAGTATCAATGGCGATGAGATATAAAGGTAAAAACCATGCGAAACTCAAGGTCGCGCTCGAGCCAATTGACTTATACCTCTGAGAAGTCTACGCTGTCTACATCTCCTGTTTGAACCCCCATATCGCTCCGAGATGAGCTATACACTCTACGGATACGACGTAAAGCGCCCCAAAATTCTACTCATGAACAAGCAAAACTAACACGACCCAACTTAGCGAAACCCCCGGACGCGGATAATACGGATAGTGGCACGTAGCTTCGCCGTCTTCAGACTAGAGTTGTGATCTTAAAAGCTAACGGCCACATGGAACCCCAGGCAGCGGCAGGAGGGCTCGACATGAGCGAGCTCACGGTCATCCCCAGGAAGAACGTGAACAAGGACGTCCTCCTAGAGAAGTTCCCCCGCAGCTCGGGGAAGATCCCGGCCCTTGAGAGCCCGGACGTGAGGCTCACGGAGACTATAGCCATTGCTGTGGTGAGCCAACTATACACCGGACCCTTCCCCCCTTCTCACGTAAGACGACGGCCAGATCTACCTAACGCTCGGCACCTAGTACTTGGTTAGAGTCTCGGGGTCTAATACACTTCTTGGCGATGCCTCGCCCGAGCAGGAGGCCGAGGTGTTGTCCTGGGTTAGCTGGGCCAACCAAGAACTCCTGGGGACACTCGCAAAATGGTCCGTCTAGCAGCCTCTCTTGTTTGCCCAGGCATGGATTCACCGACTGACACGGGCGCGGAATCATAGGTTCTTACCCCTGATCCCCAACTTTTCGGTACCGGCCCCATACGACTACAACTCCGTCGAAGCCGGCAAGAGGGCCTCACTATCTATGCTTGAGAGCTTGGAGACCTCGCTAGGCGACCACACCTACCTCGTGGGCTCGGGCGTGACGCTTGCAGACATATTTCTCTCAGTCGTGTTATCTCGTGGTCTCGAATGGGTCTTGGATGAGACGTGGAGGAGCCGGCATCCGAATTGCATGCGGCACTTTGACATGATGAGACAGTGGGGTCCCGTCCAGAGAGTCATACCGGAGTCCAAACTTGTCGAGAAAGAGACACCGAATGTGCAACCAGTCCAACGCACGTAAACGAAGGCTAGAATCGCTAAGCTCAGTGCTAAGATGGAGAGTACATGAGCCTACACTGTGCTTGTCTAGCAGCTTGTTTGTAAGGTGGGAACAATCGATTGCTATTACACTACTGTCAAGGTCCCTCTATAAATCTCAACATTAGCTGCTTTTTCCTGGTTTAGGTATTTACGGTCAGCTTTTCTATATATTCCAGCGTATCTATGTTTAAGCTGTACCGTATATTAGACCATGCCCGGAGAAGCTCCTAATGTCTCATAACGGCTAAAACGGCCTTCGTTAGAAAGAAAGTTCCAGTAACGTTGGTTTCGAGGAGGCGGGCAGATTCTTGAGCAATCGCATCTACTTGCCAGAATTTCCGATTCCTATCTGCCAAGAAGAGATTTAGCACCGCACGGGGACATGAGACAACCTAACTTGCCTAGTAGTTGTTCGGCGATATCCACCCCTTTCCGGAGCTCTGTGCGATGTCTGCCATTAATTCAAGTATGTTTTAGCCTACCTAGGTAAATAGCTCCCTATTGACCTAGTCTAGTAGCTCTAGCATCCCTATTGATCCTACCAATCTCCTGTTAATGTAATTAAATAAAATACCAACGCAGTCATTTCGCAAGTGTGAGCTATAGCCTATAGGCATCGCGACCCATTCTACACTATGGCTACGCCAACTTTCGACAACGACAGCATAGAGAAGCGTGCAACTTTTCGAAGCTTTTTACATCGGCAGCTCTTCAAGACGCCGACGCTTCCTCAGAATGTTGACCTCAAAGGGAAGACAGCCATTGTAACTGGAGCTAATACCGGTATTGGATTAGAATGTGCCCGCCAACTACTTGATTTAGGTGCAAGCAAGCTGATTATAGCTGTGCGCAATCAGTCCAAGGGCGACAAGGCAAAAGAAAATCTATTGTCCAGTCGTCCACCTCTTCCAGATCTTTCGGTTGAAGTTTGGGGCTTAGACCTACAATCCTATGAAAGCATCGTCTCATTCGTGGATCGTGCCAAGAGTCTTGATCGACTAGACATCGTAGTTCTGAACGCAGGTGTATCGAAACAATTCTTTGACTTGACACCCACAACTGGCCATGAAGACACAATCCAAGTTAATGGTAAGCATATTCAACAGTTCTAGGTCCCAGTCATTTATTGATATCAATTCCCTGCGGCCAAACGCTGCTTTTAGTTATTTTATCCCGTTCGTAGCAACGAAAAGTTACTAAGATCCTATACGATAGTCTTATCGACATCTTTGCTCGCCATTCTTCTTCTTCCGGTTCTAAAAGCACAAAGCGCGCTCGAGCAGCCGGCTCGTCTAGTCATCTTGTCGTCAGACACAGCATCATGGGCCCAATTCAAGGAAAGGGGCTCCACGCCTCTTTTGCCTACCTTCGACAAGCAAGATACTTTCACGGTCGCCGACCGCTATCCTACCTCCAAGCTTCTAGGCCAACTGTTCGTAGCTGAGTTGGCGAAACGAGTCCCCGCGTCAGTTGCTACCATCATAATGTCCAGTCCGGGATGGTGTTACGGGACAGGTCTCGGGCATGCGCCGGGTGGGACATGGGCCGAGAAGATCGTATCTGTACCCCGACGTATCCTTGGTCGCCACCCTTCAGTCGGGGCTCGTTCAATCACAGATGCAGCTGTGCGGTATGGGACTGAAGCCCACGGTCAGTACGTAGAGGATTGTGAGTTACAGCCGTAAGTGATCTATTTATGCATCTCCTGAGTCCTGCCTACCCTCTAAATAAACTTACTGAGATGTGCCCCGACCTAGATTAGCACCGCTAGCCTACACATCCGAAGGCGAGCGACTTACCAAAGTTCTGTGGGAGGAGGTTATGGCCGAGTTATCGTTCGCAAATGTACAAGGTATTATTGAGGAGCTCGGGTATTGATTCTTATCATACCAAAGATTTTGAAGTTAGAAAGTGCAGCATTAACAAGATTTACAAGGCTTTTTGTCGTTCTCACTCGGCCTTTGAGGATGTACTAGATAGGCCATGGCCTACCCAGAGTCCCCTTGTTGTAGTAAAGACACTGTTAGAAATAACCACTGTACCAAAAGATGAACTTAATATTCCGATTATATTGTACTATTTGCAACAGACACTAAGGTGTTTTAAATTCCAACATACGTCTGGGCATCTGGGCATGGCGGGTGCTAGCACGAAAACCTAATGATGATGAACTTGACTAATATAAGCCCTAAAGACGTACAAGAAGGCATATGCTGCCTAGCTCACGACGTCACCCAGCGATCCGCCCGAAAGTCACTCCACAAAGCCGGCTTGGGGCGCGGCAACACCGCCCTCGACATCATGCTGAGATGCTCCTGTGAGGGCATGGGCGACCCGAATCAGGGATACCACAACTGCCCGACAACTTAGCTGTCGCTGTTCCAGGTCCACCTCGTTGCCGGGCTCAAGCAATACAGCAGAGACATCTCGGACCATGGGCAGGGCGATCAGGGGGCCAAGATGGGAGGCGCTGCTCAATGGGCAGATAGGGGGATCTTGTAGACCAGCATCCAGATGTTAAGTTGATGCTCAGAAGGAAGTATCAGCACCTATTGTACGATGCCTACCATTTATACTGGGTTATATGCCGGCTGCGTGGCTTGGAATTTCACGGGGGTTGTCACCACGAAGATAATTTTCAGTGTGCTAAAGCGGCAATTGGTAGGTATGTAGGTAGACTAAGCCCAGCTCCCGGGCAAAGAGGGGAGGGGCCGTTTACATTCCGGTGTCGGTACCTTTTCCATCATCAATAATTACAGAAGTAGGTGCCGACTTGGGCCCCATGGTGCCATAGGCCTTTTGCCTATACAGTCAATAAGAATGCATGACCACTCGCCACCTGCCTTCCTCCCTACCAACGAGGGCTGAGGTTCTTCCGTTCCTTCATTTACACCAGAGGGACGTAGTACCTGAGCTTGTTCTCTGGGTCCCACTGGGCCTTGAGCTTCCGCAGCTTCTCCAGGCGCCAGTCCTCCCAGCCATAGATGGCGCGCAGGTCCTCGTCGCCGTTGGCGTAGTTGACGTAGGCGTGCAGGTGCTGCGGGTCCTCGCTGCCGTCGAGCAGGATCTGGCGCAGCTCGCGGCCGAAGGCGTCGGCGAGGGGGTCGATGCGCGGGTCCGGCGTGTACTGGACGTACGAGGTGACGAGGACCTTGTCGGCGCGGTGGGGGAAGGCGGTGCTCCGCTCGTCAACGGCCTGCACTGCCTGCGTCGAGTAGCCCTCGAGCAGGAAGAAGGAGCCGGCGATCTCGGGGATGTCCTGGAAGCTCTGGTCGATGTAGTCGAAGACGCGCCGCACTGCTGGCACGTTGAACGTCTTGAGCCCGATCGGGAACCGCAGCGAGGTCAGCCCGTACGCGCACCCGGGCCCGTCGCTGTCCTGGAAGGTTAGAGCCGCGAGCTCGTGCGTTGTGGCTGTGCCGGCTTGGACCATGATGGACTCGATGTCGTGCAGGGGCTTGGCATACTCGCGCGCCTCAGCCTCGGGCCCGTCGTAGATGATGCCGTACCACAGGATAGGCTGGCACAAAAGTTAGTATACGGGAAGTTGATTGCGATTGTTTTACAGTATAGAAGTCGGAGTTTCACGTACGTGTTCAAGGTTGAGTGCCGCAGGCCTGATGATATAACTCCAGTGTATGGCTTGTGCCGGCTGGGTCTTCTGCATTTCGTCGTGAAGGGTGAAGAGGGCTTCGAGCTTGTCCCCAGTGAACATGAATATCTCGTAAGACCATTTCGCAGCCTCGGGGTTGGCATCGTATATGCGGTACTCCCACTCAGCCACAAGACCAAAGTTATGGCCGGCGCCCCGAATGGCCCAGAACAGGTCCGGGTGCGAGTCTTTGGATACCGTCACCACTTCGCCGCTGCCGAGGATGAGCCTCGCCGATATAACCTGGTCGGCGGCAAGGCCGTACTCACCCTGCAGCCAACCATGACCGCCACCAAGAATGGGCGCGGACATTCCCACGCATTCGCAGATTCCGGTGACTGGGGGCCGCGATCAGAACAAAGACGGCTCGTCGCACGGGCGCGGGGCTAGCCAGGGGAGGGCGGGGATGCTCACCTGTACGTTTGCCAACGGCTTCAAGGGCCGCGACGACTTGCTTGACGGTTGCACCGCCTCCAATCTTGGCCGACTTGCCGTCAGCGGCCACGTTGACGTAATTCATCTTGCGGAAGTCTATCTGGAGAGCATTCTGCGCGAGGCCCATGGCCTCGGTCGCGCCGTGCCCTCCAGCTCTTCCGAAGAAGGCCATGTTGTGCTCGTTGGCATAGCAGACCTGGTAGTGTTAGATAAATAGATAGAGAATAACACTAGCATTCCGGTGGCCTATGGTGATCGGCTTACCGACTGCTGGATGTCGCCTTCGGTCACGACCTGGACCACGGCGGCGACAGTAGGTGCTTCGTATTCCCTCCACCGGCTGGTCAAATTGGCGAATTGCTCGCTGCCAGGACCGACGACGTCGGCAGTGGGCGAGAGCCGCGCCTTGAGCTCTTGAGCGATTGACAGACTCATGGTGTGGCTGACGAGGAGCGACGCTACGATGGCGAGTCTTGTGATGGGGATGATCAAGCTGGATCTGGAGAGCGCGTTCCTGTACCCACCCAAAGCTAATTTGGAGGGTCTCATTTATGAGCCGAGGGAGAAGCGTAAGGGGCGTGTTAGGTGAGATGAGGCTGCTAACGGCTTGGCCTGGAGACTGATAGGTTGGAGCTGCGGCGGCGGCGGCGGCGGCGGCGTGTAACTCTCTCACGCTGCAGTTTGCGTCCGGTCAGGTTGTTGTAACTTGAGGGTTGTTAGCCAGAGTCCTCTGCTGGCAAATGTTGTATCGGATCGAGCAACGTCTGACGAATAAAGAAGGATTGGCGGGGTTACATACGTAGACGGTGGAAGAGCCTCTTTCTTTGACTTACACTAGGATTTCCTGTCGCACAACATCTGCGATGGCGACCGGGCCGTCCGGAATCAGTCGCCATGCCCTCTTCCCTACTTATAAGACAGGCGCTGAATGCAGCGGTTCGTGGCGTAGCCCCAGCTCGCAAACCAACATCCGGACAGCGCATCATGAGAACGACTCTGCTACAGGTCAGAATACGGGTCTACATGATCATAAATGATAAATTTTAGCGCGGCACTACTAGAGTACCTAAAAACTACAGAAGGAGGAGTACTGGGTACTGCTCACAAGGCTGCCTCATAATTCAAGTGCAAAAACGATCTGTCAATCAGTTCCGAGGCGTTTTTGTCATTGAACAGCCCCTGTTCAGTAAGTAGATAAAAAGAACCTCCTCGCCAAAAATCACAAGCTACTAGCTCCGCGCTGGTAGATCTGTACTACATAAGTACAGGGATTGCCCACGTTTATCCTACCTGTCTGCTTTAATCTACTCTAAATTTGTATACGAGACCTATTTTTAAACATACAGTCGGCTATCCCTTTCAGGGCCGCTTCGGCACAGCGACTTCAAAAGTGGAATAACGGGGCCGCTCGCAGACATGTTTACACCGAATAAACCTATTATCCGAGTATTATTTATATCTTATTAGGTGTATGCATCTGTAAGAGCTGCCCTACTATTCCACTTTCTAACTCACTGTGCCGAACTAAAGGAATACTATAGGGCTTAAGTGCCTACCTAGGTACATATTTATATATATGTATGCACGTAGGTACTTTTGTATTTTTTGCCTATTTCCCTACCTAAGATATATCCTACAGCTATTTGAACTACCTACTCTACCTACATATGTACATACTGTAGGTTAGTAGGTAACTATTTAAGTAGGTAGTATTGTACAGGTAGCTTTTTGTTACACCTTGAGGCTTTAACCTAGCCTGACTTGACTGTTGTTTTAAGATTAGTGGGGAAAACTAGTGAAAAGGGTTTAGGGTGATCTACAAATGGGATGCGGGTAGGTCCCTTACATACTAAGTATATACATATACATACTGCCTATGGATCCTACCTACAGTATGTACTTATCTCCTTGTACATGGGCCTTTCCATGCTCGATCCCGGCGGCGAGAAAGCCTGTCGCGTTGAAAACCCTGTGGCCCTCAACGTACTGCTTCAGCGCGTCGAAATCTCGACATACCCGAGGGAATCCGCTCCCTAAGAACCCGTCCGTCTTCTCGTCGGCCTCATACGGCTCTACGGTCGTGTCGACGGAACATGTGATAGTCTGCGTCAGGTAGTCAAAGCAATGGGCTGTGGGTATGGTCCTGTTCTTGCCGAGATCAAACTCTTCGAGCTCGTCGTTGTTGGCGGCGGCGACGGCGACGGCCGAGTAGAAGGCACGTCTCAGTATGCAGTGTAGCTGGTGGAAAGTGGTCGGGATGGAGACGGCGAGAGAGCCGTCTCGGAAGTACCCTAGGCCGTCTGCATTAACCGGGGCCCCTTGTCAGCCGCACGCCTCACGAGAGATGAGCGTAAAGCCTCACATACATGTACCATGTATGATCTAATCAGATCGGATCGGGGGCAACTCACTCGGTACCAGAGCATCCCAGATGGGCTCTGACATGTTCCCCGCGCCGTCACCCTGGGGTGGTTCTTGCGCGAAAGGGGAGGAGTATGTAAACTCCCCCTGCAAGTATGGCACGGGAATTTGTGGTGCCGTCGACGCGAGGCTGAATTCCTCCTTGCCACTCTCGCAATTGTGTCTCCCCGTCCACGTTGCCCCCGCGAAGAATCCGGCTGCTGTTGACAGGACAATTGCTAAAATAGTCACTATCATACGGAGATGGTTGGGGGATGCCTTGGGAAACGTTTGGTATTCATCCGTACATTCTTCTGAATAAAGTTGGCCATCTTCATCCTTAGCCAGGGGCTGATAATTCTTAGTATCCGAAATTTGAGTCGCCATGAGGATCGCGTCGTCTTAATTCCCAGCTCATGGGTCCTTGTGCTCAGGTATTTAGTTAATGGATAACGATAGGCGAAGAAAAAAAATTACGTAGTAGGGAATCTGAGAAGATGTGAGCCGAGTCTGAGAAACTTGTTCGAGGCCGTTTGTTTAACTAGATAGGATAAGTGCGGAGTGATTACAACGTTGCGTCCGATGGCCTATAGCACCTCGTAGTGTAACCGGGCTACACTAGAGCCCTTCGTTGTTCCTCTCTTCTCTGCAACGCCCGCAGCCTGCCAGAGCATGAATTGAAGGGGCATAAGGGATGCCTACTAGGTGTCCGATGGCCATTCTTCAATCCGAGGGCCGGGGCGTTGGTGGGATACGACGTGAACGTATGTAAAGCGCGTCCGCGGCGTAGCTACACTATCTACTGTGTAATACAAGAAGGAGTTACGGATGTCCTCGGCGTCTTATGCTGTCTCACGTATCATCGCCAGTCATCTACCTATATAAGCAGTCCGTCATTTCATCGGACATATGCACCGCGTACAAAAGATGGAAGGTAGGAGGTCTGTCGCTTTCGTAGCACGCCTGTTGTCAAAATGCCGCAGGATAAGATCCTGTTAGCGGTAGTAGACTAGACAGCAGCCACAATTCTGTGGTATGCAGAGGATGCATGCCTAGATGTAGATGTAACTGTAAAGGTATTCAAAGCTCGGCGTGGGGAAGGAAGATTTAGACGAGAAGTTCTAGATGAAAAGAGCGGCGCAACCAAGAGAATACCAACAGCAGTGCCAACTGCCAAGCTCTCCATTCCTCTAGCCATCACACGTCTTTTCCCTCCAGCACCGCAGTCATTCAGAACTCGATCAAACAGTGCCCTAGAAGCAGCCGTCAATATGAAGACCGCCACCATCACCAGCATCATTTTCGGCTGGCAGCCTTGGTTGCCGCTCTCCCGACCGGTAAGCGCACTGTTCTGCTACCAGACAAATTGGTAGAGCTAAATTATTATTCCAGGAAAGGCTAACGGCGATATCGACGTCGCTGACGCCTTCAAGCGCAGCGAGGATGAGGTCGATATCGCAAAGAAGTAGGATTCTGAGTTGGCTACTAGCGGAGGAAGGGTGCCTTCAATGTTGTAAAGAAGCTTGTCTATCATTCGTGTTGTTGATCATCAATATAACTCGCTCGTTTAACCACCCGCCGTGATAGTCTCCATTGCTTGACATAACGCATCGTACTTTTGACGCCCCGCTAGCCACGAGCATAGAGTCTATACTAGGTTGAGAGCCTGCGCCGTAGAGGGCGTTGGCGGAGTGGTTCCCTCGTGCCTCTTAAGGGCCAGGAGGATGCCAGAAGGGGGATCGAGGAGATAGTGAACTGTCAGACCAGCGGTCCCTCTTCCATAATACCCCTAACCAACTTGCATCGACCATAGCTTTCCTAGAAATGCGGCTATTCATCAGCTTTGCTGATGTTATCTCTTACGCCTATATTGCGTGTAGGCGGCGATTGACAGATAAGTCACAGAGGTAGGGGTTCTGACTTAAATGGGCAAGGTTAACAAAGTAGATATATTATTAATGAGCGGGATAATATCCTCGGTGCCATAAAACGTTGCTATAATTTCACTTGATCATTTCGTTAGATATATGACGCCCTGATACAGTATTTTCGTTCCTGTCCCCCTTAATTGACAACTAGATAATAGAATAGGTCAATGTGAATCGGCCTACTCTTCGACATATCCTATGGACTCCGCCGGCAAGCCCTCCATAATCTCGTCCGTCGGGACATATTCATCTGTAACGACGGACCCGCTTCTAGGGGGGCAGTACTTGAACAGTTCTAGTTTCTTTGACTCCTGTTACTTTGTGTTGCTGGGACGCTTGTAGCAGGCCGTGTGACGTTTTGCAAACGCCTCCAGCGCATCCCAGCTCCGACACATCCGGTGCTGCCCGATCCCGGCGGCGACCTCTGCCCGTCGGTCGGTCGCCCGCGCCGTGTCGTCGGCGTCACACACGATCTGGCGCCGCAACTCGTCGAGGCAATGACTGATATGATTCCAGGCGCGTGACTGCCCCCTTTAGATGGATAATAGAAAAATGGTCGCCGTAACGGCCATCGTTGCTCTTGGGTTCTTGTGAGTCTGCTTTACGCTCACCCTTAGTAGATTCTGCACGGGAACTAATCGAAATGAAGCACCACCGGCGCCGGAGTAGTCCGCCTATACTTCTATCTCGCGACATCGTATGAGATGGCTGACAACCCGGACTTCCTCGCTGATGTCACTCTAACGCTTTTGTGGTCTACCATCGAGGTCAACATTGCCATGACGGTCTGCAGCCTTCCCATCTTGGGTCCCATCTTCGCTAAAGCTCGTGATTACGTTGTCACGCTTTCGCGCCGCTCAGGCCTCACTAGGTGGGTTGATATAACGAATGAGCGCTCAGACGGCAAAAAGGATTATCAACTCAGCAACATGTCCAGAGCAGAAAATGGTATTGTTGGGACATCCAGCGTGGACGACACTCCCCGGCGGCAGAATGAGCCATGGCAAAATGGCAGCGGGACCTTCGCATCAGCTGGCTATTCTAGAACCAAGGAGAAACCCGACCACGGGTCAGGTATTCTCGCGCGTACCGAGATAGTCACCACGTACGAGCAGGGCGAACCAGATGCATTGTAGGCTCACAGAGATAAGTGCGAATAGAGTAAAGAACCAGGCATCAAGACAGACAGTGCAGCGGGGAGGATGCAGAGAGAGAGAGCCCTCTATGTATCATTCATTGTGTGCTGAATACCCTATTATGCTTTAAAATAGAATCGCAAGCATCACATGACAGCACCATCAACACAATGTTGCCAATCACTGTCAAACCTTGCCCACCCACCATCGGGTGCCTCGCTCATCTGTAGACTATGTACCACCATGTCATACGCACCCTCCTGAGGAGCTTTCCCCTGACACACATTACCGCCCATCGCGATATTAAGCAGGATAGTCCAATCCTCAATCGGCCTCGTTCCAGGGGGCATCAAATTCTTCATGACCGGGCGCCCATCAACAAACCACATAAGCCTCCCCCCTCCCTCCGACTTTCCATCCCCTCTAACCCCCGTCCCACCGCACTGCCACGCGAAATCAAACCGCACCGGCCGGCGCGGCATGTCCGGGACGTGCGTGGTGCGCACCAGGTGCTTCCGCGCGTCCTCGGCGCTGTAGAACCCCCAGTGCAGACACGAGTGGTTCTGGCAGTCGCCGTTCCAGCTCTCGGCGATATCTATCTCGCCCTCGTGCGGCCACACGAAGGGCTCGCGCGGCAGGCACCAGAAGGCGGGCCACACGCCCTCGGCGCACGGCAGCGAGAGCCACGCCGTCAGGCACCCGTCGCGGCGGCCGAGCGTGGCGCGGCTCACGAGCCGCGCCGACGTGTGCCGCGCCTCGGGGTCCGGGTGCCGCGGCTGCGCGACGGCGCGCAGCACGAGCTTGCCGTCGGGCGTGTGGAAGCTGTTCGTGGGGGAGGAGGTGTAGTTCTCGAGCTCGTTGTTGCCCCAGCCCCAGGGCTCGCCGTGGCCTTGCTTGTGCTCGAACTCCTGCGATACCGGGATGTCCGGGCTGAAGTTGGGGCGCCAGTAGACCCGTGGGCCGTTACTACTACTAGAGTCCGTGGCCGGGCTGGCAGGGGGTCTGGAGTGTGAGGGGATGGGAGGTGGCCCGCCGGGGCGGGTGCTATAGTTTGGCTGAGGCGGAGGGGCGGGAGATTGCTGCTGCTGCTGCTGCCATTGAGGGGGCGGAGACGATTGCCAGTTTCCTGGGGGCGGTTGCTGCCATTGCCATTGCCCCTGAGGCTGAGCCGGATACGGCTGGTTTCCTGGGTAGTAATGCTGCGGTTGATGGGGTGGCGGAGGAGCGCCGTATGGCTGCGGTGACGCGTTCTGGCCAATTGGCAGAAGATTGTGCTTCCTGTTCAAGTCCTCCGCTTTCTGTTTTAGTTGGTTAAGGAATGACATTATTTTCTGTAGGCGTAAGAGATGCTCGTGATGGGATGAGTTCCTGAGCCTCAGAGCGATGGACTAAAGAAGTGAGGCGAAAAGGGCTGTATGTCACCGAAGTGAAATAAGTGCACAGACTCGTCCTAGGTGCTAGAGGTCACTACAAAATGTCAATATATATAAAACTGCCACCTAGCCGACGGAAGAATGCTTTATTTTAATATTGAGAATTATGTAGCTAGACTTGTAGCTTGTAAGCCACTTGAGGTCATCATCAAGATATCTGAATGGATAATAGATAATAGAGGGGTCTTCCCGCAGCAGCCGTAGATACAGTGCAAAATACACAGTCTGATTGAGTAATCGGCTTCACACACTGTTTAGTATATCGTCGACAAATTAGCTTGTCAAAGAGACTCATAAGAAATAAAAGAAGATATGCATTTAGGGCCAAGGTATTCTAATCGCTTGTCCATTGTTTGACCTGCTGCTTATGTAGTTTTCGACGGATATTAAGAAGAACCTACTTTTGTAACAACTGTATAAACTATCGATTAAACCAAAAGCAGTATATAGATAGTCTTAGAAAAATAGGGGTACATGCTATCCTACGCACACTTTCAAGCTTGAATTGTTGCTGATTTGTTTCTGTAATGAGATGGTTTCGTGTATCTAGAGTACTCTCTACTCATTACCACAAAACCAGCAGCATTCGCTCGCTGCAAGCCGAAAAAGAGCTTGGCATATGAGATATTTGAACTTGTTCGCCCGATCCGATGCAAAACCCGATACATGAAAAAAAGAAAGAAAGCGATGTCCTACGTCGTTGGCCCACTTCGTTGGCCTAGTACCTCGTGGTGGTGGGGAGCAGCAACACTAGTTTCAACATAGAGGGTGTGCACTCACAGTTTATCGTGCACAGCCCTGATTCCGGCTGCCTGAGGTTGACTTGGTACTGAAAATACAGTGTGTTGAGTATCCCGCCGGCTTTATCATATCATCTGTATAGGTTGGGTCGGGTCGCAATTCTTCCGTGATGCAAACGAGAGTTGCGTCTTCTATATAACTTTCCAACGTGAGGTTTTGGAAAGTTGGTAGACACCCCGTTTTTATACATGGCGTGATGAGATGTCGAGTCAGAGTGCAGCTACCGGTTTATTTATCCCCAACGGCGCTTTCACAAAGTGCTAGAAGAGGCCGGTGCTAACTTAGTTCCATGCAGCGTTGTGTCGTACGACGAACCATGTAAGCTGCGTACTTCGAAAAAAAATATATTGTTAGCGAAGCTCTAATTATCAACACGTAGCATGAGGATAGAGGAAATATCTTCAATAAAGTTGTGGAGTGGATAGCCAGAGACAAGTGGTGTTGTAGACATGTACAGTTGATTCCGATATCCTATCTAAGTGTGTGTGTGTGTGGTATCAAGAAATATCATGTGGCTCTCAACTGTGGAGTGTGGCTGAGAGTATCGACCTGACGATGACAACTCGTGATAACAAATCGGAGCTATAATACAGTACGACAGGCACATGCCCCACTTTGAGTGTCAAAAATGCGCCAGCTGATTGATGCAGAGGTAGAAGAAGTGCCGGCATTATGACAAGATGGGGGCCTGAGTACAGTAGTAGTACGGAACAATACAGTGCTCTTGATAGAGAGACATGTACTCATGTAGGTACTTATATAAGGTAGGGAAAAGATCTACAGTGGGCGTATTCTGCACTGTACGTACATTTAGGTATATTTACCGGATTTTACCTAGGCAGGTACATTACCTAGCTCTGCCTAGCTGCTAGCAGTCCCCATAATAACCTCCCCTGTCTCCCCAACCACCCGCTCTATGGGAGGTAGTGCAGACTGACTTGTTTGGTCAGGCTTGCTTAAGCTTCTGCTCTCTATCTACGGTTATTTGCTACCTAATCTAGGTAGGTAGGCACCGCGTCAAAACGAAAAACCAACGAGGTGCTGAGCCTGTGACCCGCCAGCACCCGAAACGAATTACTTTTCGTATAAGCCAATCCGGCAGCCGGCCGACACCACTTATCACCGTCCTGTCCTTGACCGACCGTCAAGTTGTTCCCGCTCACCTATTCCCTTCTTTCCCTCCCTACTGTCTATATCCTCCGGCTCACCTTGTCGTTGGAAGTTGCATTGTCATGTACATTGCCATACCTTGGGCACCCTAGGTAAAGTGCCACCCTATTGTCATTGCCATCTCCATCCAAATCGGGGTCTCTTCAGCCTGGAAACCGGAAACCAGGTCGTCAATCCTTCCAAGATTCCAGCTACCTACTAGCTTCTCGCACGCCTTGCTACCTAAGCTCAATCCTCTAACGCCGGGTTCATAGCTGTATCGCGAACAAGTACAAGTACTGTGGTAGCAGTAAAAGGTGATGCCCATGTTTATGCTCCAGCTTCATCACCACCACGATTGCCATCGTCGCTACTGCCGCTGTCGCTGCCGTTGCTATAGCCGCTCCTTCTCGCTGCAACCGCTGTCATCCACCTCCTAGGTAGGTAAGGTCGCTCGCTCGCTGGTGACGCGGAACCTACCGCGACACCCGCCCAAGCGCCACTGCAAGCTCCACCTACCTGCTTCGACAGCTTTGCTCATCATCATCAGCATCAGCATCGACATCGAAGACCGATCCTTCCTGCATTTGCATTTACGTCGATAGAATCAGTCCATCGTCCCGCCTTCGCTTTTCGTCCGATACTGTACCTCACCACGTCCAACCGACCGCATCCCACCCTTCTCCAACCACACCGTCCATCAGTCCGCTACCATCCTGCAGTCGTTGCATTCAGAGCTTGTGACTAGCAGCGAACCATACCCAACACCTATTGAAGAGCTTCTCTACACAACAAACCACGCCTAGGCGCATCGGTGACCAGCGGAGTGCTCGTGTTTTTTTAGGTGTAATTTGAATACGAACTTATAGCCATGGGTGCTTGCCAGTCGTGCTGCGGAGGTATATAAACACATATTTATGTTTTCGTGTTGTTTGGATGGTAGATGCTAAGTGTAGGCAGGCAAGTCCCGTGATGGACTATATGAGCCCGTGTTGGCCGACAGTGAGAGGGAAGCCGTTGCGGATCTACTTCAGTATCTCGAGAATGTGAGCGTGCGGCTCTACCGTTATGATCTTGATGCTACGTGGGAGCTGACTGCATACTAGCGCGGCGAAACCGACTTCTTCTCCGGCGAACCACTTCGCGCTCTTAGTATACTCGTGTTTTCCGACAACATCGATCTACAACGAAGTGCTAGTCTTACCTTTGCAGAGATCACTGAACGAGGTAAGCCACTTTGTGAGATTGGCTCCGCGATTGCGAACCGCCTCTCGCCTGAGAACTACTAGACCTATTCCCTACTATTATATCAGGCCATCGGGTCGAGAGTGGGTGGCTGACAAACCTCAAGATGTTCGCGAAGTCGATCGAGATACCCTCGAACCTATTTTATTCCTCCTCCAGAGCCCTGATATCGAAGTTCAGCGAGCCGCTAGTGCCGCCTTAGGAAACTTGGCCGTTAATAGTATGTTAAAGCTGCTGTGGTAACCACGTATTAACGTCTTTGCTAATCAAGCCATGAAGCCGAGAACAAGGTTCTTATCGTCCAACTGGGTGGCTTAGCGCCCCTCATCCGGCAAATGCTGTCCCCTAACGTAGAGGTTCAATGTAACGCCGTAGGATGTATTACCAACCTGGCGACGCACGAAGACAACAAGGCAAAGATAGCACGATCTGGAGCACTCGGCCCGCTGACGCGGCTCGCCAAGTCCCGAGACATGAGGGTTCAACGCAATGCTACCGGCGCGCTACTCAATATGACACATTCAGGTAAGAATCCTCTTGCCTTTCAAATGAGCCTGATCTAACGTACAAACGAAAGATGAGAATCGGGTACAACTAGTCAACGCTGGATCCATTCCAGTGCTCGTACAGCTTCTTACATCCACTGATGTTGACGTTCAATATTACTGCACAACAGCCCTCAGCAATATCGCCGTGGACGCCCGTAATAGAAAGAAGCTAGCTGCCTCTGAACCGAAACTTGTCCAGTCTCTAGTTGACCTCATGAGTTCTCAATCGCCGAAAGTGCAATGTCAAGCTGCCTTAGCATTGCGAAATTTGGCATCGGACGAAAAGTATCAGCTCGATATCGTCCGGTCTCACGGGCTCACACCCCTTTTGCACTTGCTACAATCCTCATATCTGCCTCTAATACTCTCCGCTGTTGCATGCATCCGGAATATCTCCATCCACCCTATGAACGAATCCCCTATTATCGAAGCCGGATTTCTAAAGCCTTTGGTAGACCTCCTCGGATCAACAGAACATGAAGAAATCCAATGCCACGCCATATCAACACTTCGAAATTTAGCCGCTAGTTCTGATCGGAACAAAGCTTTAGTATTAGAAGCTGGTGCCGTTCAAAAATGCAAGCAGCTTGTCCTTGATGTTCCTATAACTGTCCAATCTGAGATGACAGCGGCTATTGCTGTATTGGCATTATCCGACGATCTGAAGGTGCATCTCTTGAATCTAGGGGTATTTGACGTGTTGATTCCCCTAACGCACTCCCCGAGCATTGAGGTGCAAGGAAACAGTGCCGCTGCCCTAGGGAATTTGTCTTCCAAAGGTAAATAAATTTTAGCCTATGTCCTTGGGGTATCTCCTTACTAATGTGGCACGCAGTTGGAAACTATGCTATTTTTATCCAAGATTGGTCAGACCCTAACGGCGGTATCCATGGCTATCTCAGCCGGTTTCTTGCTAGCGGTGATGCGACGTTCCAGCATATCGCTATCTGGACACTCCTCCAATTGCTCGAGTCGGAAGATAAGACTCTAATCAGTCTGATCGGCAAGTCTGAGGAGATCGTTGATATGATCAAGCAAATCTCGAACCGGCCGATTGAATCAGAGCTCGAATTCGAAGAAGACGATGAAGGGGAGGTTATCAACCTCGCCCAACGTTGCCTAGAACTTTTGGGTCAGAGTACATCAAAGGCACACATCGAAGGATAAAAAAGCACTAGCTTCCCCAGGCACCAGTCGTTCCAATACCGAAATTTTCTTGCGTCATTATATCTAGGTTACTCGCAGCATCCTAAGCGGACATGGCGGATGGGCATGGCGTTGTAGGCGTAGTATATTCAAGCCAGCGTGTGTACCATGGACAACGGCTACACGAACTTGGCTTTGTAGGAGTCTAGTCCCACGGTGTTTTCTCACGGCTGCATCTCTGCATTGGGTGGCCCACTTCGTGGGCTTGGCGTTTTGTTAAAAGAATTTCCCAAGGCAAGTCTCTGCCTCCCGTGGCTTAATCAAGACGTTGACAAGGAACCTCGAAATCCAGGAGTGGTGATGGATTTCTCGCCCGGAATAGCTTTGTTTTCAAGGTATGAGGTTTCTCGTTCGCTTGAAGTACCTTCAAACTTTTGTAATTAGATGCCTGTTCTCAAAGATGATATCCAATAATTTCTAGCCGTTTCACCCAAAACGCCGTGTAAGTAGCAATGCAATCACTCTTCACCTATATAGTACAGCTCGTGTTGTACAAATTATCCTGTCCTAGTGCCCCTGAGAGGAAGGGCTGGAATCTGATATGTCAGCAGGCTTCTTTAGCCCGTTTTCAAATCTGGTGAACCAATTCATGGGATTCCAGCCGTCGAGACACGCCTTAGCAATGACCTTGCCCTTAATGAGAGCGAGGGGTATAGGGCCGAAATCGCGACTATCCCGCGACCAAGGCAGATTATCACCTACGATATAGCAGTGGCCTTTGGGTACCTGAGGGAAAGATGAATTCGTCAATACCTCTTTAGCTACTTTTAGGCATCTACAATAATAGAATTCCATTTCCACCCACGTATAACATATATATATATATATATATATATGCGAGCCACTCCGAAAGCTCATATAAGGACACAAAGAAGAAGATGAGAGAGACTTACCTGAATCATATTCCCACTGCCAATGCCCCGGCTGGCCCTATCATAGCCAAGGTCACCACCTATCGCGCCTCCTCCCAAACCACTCTCGGAGCTGCTAGCGCGGGGGGGCGAGGGCGGGGAGTTGAGCAGGACGTAGTCGCCGGGCATGCCCATGACGCGCTTGACGCCCTCCTCGCCGGGCTCGACGGGGATGGCGTAGGTGACGCAGTCGCCGACGCAGACGCCGCGGCCGCGGCGGTAGCGCTTGTCGACGACAAACCACTCGCGGTTAATGAGGAAGGTGGGCACCATGGACGGGCCCCAGCCGGACCCGATGCTCAAGCCGTGCGCGTAGATGACGTGGACGAGGGCTAAGGACTGCGCGGTCGCGAAGAGCAGGCGGAAGGGGTGGCCTAGGAAGGGCATCTCTACAATGAGAGGTGGGGTGTTGGGTGGTGGGTAGGAAATGGAAAATGAATGGAGAGGAGAGGGGAATGGGTTGGTCTGGGTGGTGAGGGAATGTCTTTTTCACCGGAGTTTTTTGACGGGAAATCGGTGCATTTTTGGCCGTTCTGAGGCTCAATCTCAACCTTGTCGCGGTAAGGAGATGGATGACATGTGAGCAGCGGAATATAAGTAATAATAGATAGTCGGTGGTGAGTTGTAAGTGGCGGCGTGTCGGTAATTATTGATGTAGGTAGTCTAAGTAGTAGACAGGCGGTAGACAGGTAGTTCTTGGCACCTTTCTAGCTACCCTGGCAGCTCTATGTAACCTGATTGGCTCTTGGGTCACCAACTGGGGTAGCTAGCGACCCAGGTACCTTACATGTAGGCTCTATCGAGGCTCCAAAACTGCAAATAAAATTCACCTCTCCGAAAATAGGCCCACGAACGAAATACGGTACGCACACCACTAAATGGCCAGCATAACGAGACCTACTTCGAAAATACGGATAGGTCAAATTAAAGAGGAGGAACCATGAGACATACAAAATACCTCCTCTCCCCGGCACGGGCTCTACACCGCGTACTGCTCCTCGAGCTCGCCAACACAGCAAGCAAAAGCAATGGCCTCTCCGCGACAAGCCCTCTCCCGTTCTCCTCCTCCTCCGCCCTCCGAAACCACACGTCACCACCCCTACCGTCGAAGGGCACACGGGCCCTAGGAGCCTCCACAGCGCCATGTCGCCGCACCCGCGCCTTCTCCACCACGTCCCCGGCCGCGGCGCCGCGGATGCTGAGAAACCTGCGGGACAAGGACATCCCGCACCCGTGGGTGCGCATCGCCGACTCGGAAGGGACGCTCGGCCCCCCCCAATCCCTGACCCGCGCCCTCGCCGCCCTGCCGCCAGACCACAGCCTCGTGATGGTCGCGCCCCCGCAAGACCCCTCAGACCGGGACCCCCGGCCGCCCGCGGGCGTCCTCGCGGCGCCCCCCGCGGCGATCTGCCGCGTCGTGGACGTCAGGGCCGAGGCCGCGGCCGCGAGGGCGGCCAAGGAGGCGGCCAAGGAGGCGGAGCAGGCGGCCAAGAGGACGGCGCAGCAGACCAAGACGCTCGAGCTCAACTGGGCCATCGCGGCGCACGACCTCGCGCACAAGACGCGGCAGATGGCCAGGTTCCTCGACAAGGGCATGCGCGTCGACATCCTGCTCGCGCGCAAGCGCGGCAGCCGCCAGGCGACGCGCGACGAGGGCGACGCGCTCGTGCGCCAGGTGCGCGAGGCCGCGCTCGCCGTCGAGGGCACCGAGGAGCACAAGCGCATGGAGGGGTTCGTCGGCGGCGTGCTGAAGATGTTCTTCGCGGGGCCCAAGGGCAAGAGGAAGAGCAAGAAGGACAAGGGCGAGGAGGAATGAGGTCTGGGCTGGGCCGGGTTAGAACCTGGCTTGTGAGTTCAAGAAAGAAAGAAAGAAAGGGGGGCGGATGAAGGGCTTTGGCGGATCCCCGTGAGATGACGGCTTGGCTGAGCTGGAATGCCTGCCTAACGTCAAATAAAGCGCCCGCACGAATCCAGGAGTGCTGCCAGATGAGCAGTGGCGTGTAGAAAACATGACCATAGCTCCTGGTGTTGGTGAACCTACTTAAGAGGTCAGAGAACCGTCTAAGAATTGTACCGATCACAGCATAAAAAGACAGTGTATATCTATGTACAAAACAGCACGAATATACTCATATCCTTTGAATAAAATAAGTTTATCAATATTTCTAGCTGTAAATATGTGATTGAATCAAGTGGTGATATCCATCGACCACATCCAAAAATCATCAGGCAAAAATGCAGCTCTCAAAGCCGTCCACCGTCCCGAACGCCGATCCATGCACCGTTATTGTACCCCTATATCTAGGTGGCCAAACATATCCATACCATTTCATAAATAGAGCGCAAGGCAAGCGTTCTGTGCTTCATGTCCGCCAACAAAATGCATTCTCTGAATCCTAAATAAATCACATCATTCTAACTATTCTTTCATCACGAAGAAGCTGCCACCCAGTACACTAAACAGGATGGCAGTCGTCGCAAAACCAGCCGCCACGCGTTCGGCCATGGTGACTGGACGGGCTGAAGGGAGTTTCGAGGCCGTCGCCGCGCCGGCGTTCACGTTTCCTACGGACGTACCGCCCGTGGTGGCCGTCGCGGGCGCCTTCGCAACCTCGGCCTTCTTGATCAGGCTATATTGGATGGCGGACAATGCGCTCATCTGCTCCCCCACGCCAACGAGGCCGTCGAAGTTCGCCTTCTCAGTCCATTTGAATCCACACGCAGTGCCGGCGTCTCCCCTGAACTCGCTCGCAGGTGGTGAGCCGGAGCACTGTTGTGCGGCGGCTGCGGCGCTCGACTGGACGAGCGGCATGAGAGTGTCGAAAGTAAAAGGCGCCAGCTGTGAGCTACCCGCCATCCATCGCATTAGATAACCTTTGAAGCTCTGCTGGTCGATATCACATTGGTTGGCCGGCTCGCATGGGAGCTCGATCGGAATACTGTCGTTAAAGAAGTGGTCTACGGTGCGCGTCATGAGGCCTTGTACTCGCTGCTCCCAGACACTGCCGCCGTCTGTCACATTGAACATGACCGCCGCACCGTGCAGGTAGATGCCGGCATTGTATGTCCATTGTGGTCGGCTGATCGTCTTACACCCGTCTTCAACACCTGCACCGTCGTATATGTTGAAGTCGGCATCGATAAATTGCACTTCGGTCATCCAGTCCCAGACCTTCTCGGCCCAGTCTGAATATGTTTGGTTCCCCGTGTACCTTGCGAGTCGCGCTGCGATGTTGAAGAAGCATCCGTTCGAGATCGAGTTCTTATAGTTGAAACCATTGTTGAATGTGAAGATCTGCCACCGTAGCCCTCCACCGCATGTAGCTGGGTCCCAACGATCCACTACAACGTTTAGAGTTAGTCATTACTAAAAGTTGATGTAAAGAGGATCCGTCCCCCTTCTATTATTTAGACATCGTTCAAGATCTTGGTTATAGATCATATCAGGATGATAGGACTACAAAAGTTACTAACCATACTCGTTGAACACTGCCTGTGCCAGTGCTAACCATTGGGGTTGACCCGCGGGTGGATTTGGGAAGTTGTTTTCGGCCGCCGACATAGCGGCCATCGCCCAGAACCCTTGGTCATCGTTTCCGAGCGTCCGTGTTTGGTTTGTGGGCATGAAGTCATTGTCGTCGCCGACCTGGTGAAGCATCGCCTGTGTTGTGACGGCGTTGTATGATTCATCGCCCGTAAGGAACCAATAGTCGACCATAGTTCCAAACATGGCACCAGCTTCCCACCCTATGATTACTGTGAGACATGGAACGAGCCAGTCATATAAGTGATGCTACGTACAAAAGTATGGATCCGGCAAGTTGCCCGGTGTATCGCCGGTATTGTTGCCGGTATAGTATTTTAGCAGGCCATATGCCACTGTACTTGCTGCATCCTTGATCGAATCTAGCTTAGATTAGCTTCTCCATCGTGGAAAAGTTGATTGTGTCTTATTTACCGTCACTAGAGAAATCGACTTGTAAACTATTCACGGCACCGGCCAGTAGGCCGAAGACGCTGGCTGTCCGCATTATCCGTCCCATCATATATAGTAATAGATTCCGGTAGCTTAAAAGGGGGTTTTAATCGCCCAGAGAGGCGACTATCAAGCGATAAAAAGAATGCGAAGCCGTCGAGATTAAAAGAGAGCCGCGAAGATGGACTATTCCGAATGATTTGTTGAGTCGTTGGGCACACCAAGATCCATCAATCGCAGCCGAATCGTCGGTTTTCGGGTAGACAATTGTGTTTCTAGTACAGGACAAGAAAAAGAGTGTCACCTGGACGAAATGAAGGTATAACAAAGAAGGACTCGGCCAGGAGTAAAAGAATAGGACAAACAGAATTAGAGAAAAGGGCAGGAAGAACGTAACGGTAAACCGTAATAACAAGAAAGAAAGGCAAAGGAAACTTGAAGCATACAAATGAAGCCCCAATCTAGAGGTAACAAGGAAATACAGAATGGACAGATGAGAAACAGAGAAACAGAATTAGATCCAAGATCTAAGACCCAGAAACATCTTAACGCCCGTCCCATATATCCGGCCTAGGAATAAGGCCTACTGTGTACCGAGAGTAGGTGCCTACTGTAGGCTGTACGCCATTGATAGGATGAAGAAGGCCTGCAGCTGCAGGTACCGTTCAATCCCATCCAGTCGTGGAGGCGCATTCTGTGGGCTGCATGCACACAAGGGCGGGCGCTACAAGGCTGTGCTGTTTGTGGTCGGGGGATGAAACCCACAGAGTATCAGACAGGGTCTCACCATATTCACCCGGTTTTGTCTACTGTAGGCTTTTCACATGTATAAGAGAGTAGGTGAATTCAAAGGAGGGGGAAAACGACATTACTGCCGTCTTAAGATTTTCTAGGTTCGTAGATCCGAGGACCATCTCAAGTTCATGGTGCATTGAAGAGCTGGATTATGCATAATGAAGTTGCACACATCTTGATGAGATGGACCAGAGCAGCACAAGAGGAGGCGAGGAAGGGATGACGTGCCGAGCAAGGGACTAAATACAGGGATAGTTAAGTATAGCTACTGCTATTGGGCCTACGCAGTACCTGAAGGATCCACTATTCCAGGCACCGCGACTCCCTACAGGCCGCAGCTCACGCATTTATAGCCAGGAGTTCGTGTTGGTGAAGAAAATCCGCTATTCTTATAATAGATTCGGTGGTCATTAGTATGATGATTTGGCACATGTTGCTTGCGGCTTTGTTATAAGCATTAGCGGAACATCGAATAGGTCATCGTAAAACTTTCTGTGGGAAATGGTATCTAGAAAAAATCGTAATGCAGGTGAGGTGAAGAGAACAAAACATCCTTTGCTTCTGTGCTGTGCTCTACCGTGCGCCATTTACGCCTTCACCTTCTTCAAAGGGGGCGCCTCGTCATCATCGTCTTCCTCTTCATTTTCATTTTCACCCTCGCCTTCGTTCATTTCCTCGTCGTCATCTTCAAAATCAAAGTCGCTCATCGCATCTGCCTCTTGCGCTTGTGCTTCATGACGGGTTAGCACCGGCTTGACAAGCGTGTACTATGTAAAGGGTTCGCGAGGCTTACTAAAGTATTTGATGGCACTCGGCCATAGATCCTCACTGAATGCGACAGCTAGGTCGTCACCATCTGGGAAGATTTCGAGAGCTAGAGGGTCTTCCTCATCCTCGTCCTCATCATCGTCCTCCTCTTCTGTGTCCTTCAGTTCGGAGGATTTGCCCTCGGCCTTCTCGGCGCGTCTCTTTTTGTCCTCCTCAACTGCAATGGCACTCTCCTCAGCAGAAACATCCTCGCCACGGTAACCGAACCAGCAGAAGAAGGATACGCCACCAAGGCCGAACTTGTCGATCTTCTCCCGCAGAGCCTTTTGATCGGCCGTCCAGTCTTCGGACTTGGTCTTCTTCTTATCCTTGCTTGCTCCATTAGCTTGGCCTTGCTTCTTGTCTTGTTGCCACACCTTGACAGTCAGGTCAAGCAGCCCCTCTGTCAGGTCCTTTCCCGCCTTCCACTTGATGGGAACAGGCTCGCTGACAAGCCCTCCGAAGCCATTCTTCGAGCGGCGGTACCAGAGCTTTTTCTCAAGAACCTTGTCCTCAAAGTACTCGTTCTCAGCGAATTCAAACTTAATAGCGATGCTGCGAGGATCGCCCTTGCCGCCATTCTCGATCTCGAAGTGAGAAACGGAGATAGAGTCTAGAGAGGAGAGAAGCACAGCTGAGTCGCTAGGCTGGATGTATTGGTCAACATCAGGTGGTGCTTGCTCGATGACCAAAGGCCAGAAATTGGGAATCTTTGCAACAAGCTTTTCTCTCTTCTCATAGACTGGCTTGGTGAGAGTATATTGTTGGCGGACTAAGAATATGTCAGTGAGAACGATGCGAATTGCTGTTGTTTCAAACTCAGGGCAGACAGCGTGTCAACAATTCAACTTTCTGTGAAAGAGAAGATAAAAACTCACTTATCTCTGTTTCGATATCCTCAAACTCTCTCTCAACTTCCGCCAGTGCCTCGTAGGTGGCATTGATCTCTTCAACGACGTCAGTCATGATTGAGAAGGCCGCAAAAGAAAGAGCTAGAGATCAATTGAAAAGCTGGTTAGAAGTCGAAGGGGAATGACCAAGATTAAGAGAAGAGAATGACGAGTAAGGCTGACTAGGACTGCATAGGATTTGCTACCGATAAGAATGAATAAAAAAATTGCCTTGGGGAACTGGTACACATAGAATAAAAATTTATCCGTCGTTTATCAACTTTGCCATTGGTCAACACTCTAAAGCTTGTCATGCAAGCCTTTAAGCCATCTCGAGCTGACCGCCCTAGTGACGTGATCTAGTCTTGGCAGTGAAACTACATAAGTAGGTACAAACCGTTTATGTGGACTTCGAAGATCGAATTTCATCATTGGAATAGATCATTTTTCCTGACTAGATATTTTTCTATCTCCTTTCCATGTGAATTTTCACGTTTCACAAAAAAAAAATTTAAACCACACAATAAAACTAAAGAGCGTTGTAACATAGCAGTCGACAAAGAAACTAACCAAGTTTTAATTTTCAAGGTAACATGTTGAAGTAGGTACCTATCAGCATGATTAACTATGAATGAGATCGCAGCAACAGGGGTTGCCATAGGGTGCCTACGCGATTCACCAGCAGGGCTTTTTAGCTTTTCCCCTGGTCAGGGTCCAGCACTAGCTAAAGTAGATGGGTCTTAGCTAGCGGAGAGGTTTGGTGGACTCGCCGATTTCCCCACATTCCCCGAAGCCCCCACCCCAGCAATTGGGCGGTCGCAGGAGGCAAAAATAAAAAGATTATCAGTTCACCTCTTTATCGCGACGCAATGCGATAGGCATACCTTACCTCCTCTGATGACTTGTCCAACCTATTATCTCACAGTCACCAAATCCACCTCACGCATCAGACATCATGAACAATTTGCCAGGAGGAATTAGTCCCCCAGCAGGGCGGACCTATGATCCCAATGATCCCAACATCAAAGCGGTTCGTTCCCCTCACTAACCGCTTTGCACCGCGCATGACGCACGGCATTTGCTGATCTAGCTTCTAGATGAACGCGATGATGGAGTCTTGCTTCGGCAAATCCGCAATATCCGGTGTAATGGGTTTTGGTATGGGCGGTCTCTTTGGAATATTCATGGCATCCGTACGTACATTCTCTTTTGCTCCGTGAACCCTCCCTCTCGATCGAGATTGCGAAACGATTACCCCTCTTCTCACGAGGACGTCTTGCGCTACCTATCTAAAACCTTTTACTTATACCTTCTAGATGTCTTATGACACGCCATTCCACACACCCGGCGCGCCAGGCTCGACACCCAAACCCATCGCCGAGCTCCCAATGCGTGAACAGTTGAAAGTAGGCTTCAAAGACATGGGCACGCGATCCTACAGTACAGCCAAGAACTTCGGCAAGGTCGGCCTGATGTTCAGCGGAATAGAGTGCGGCATCGAGGGTTTCCGAGCAAAGAACGACGTAGCAAACGGTGTTGCTGCCGGCTGTCTTACCGGTGGTATACTAGCTCGAAGCGGAGGTCCGACAGCTGTTGCCGGTGGATGTGCCGCTTTTGCGGCCTTCAGTGCTGCCATCGATATTTGGATGCGACAACCTAAAGACGAATAGACCGGCGAACTGAGATATAGACGATAGGGTGTTTACTAGACGAGGTGGTTGTACCAATATCGGCCTTGTATGATCTGGCGCACTGGGATTTTGCATAGCATTACGGCGTTCTTTGGGATGTCTCTGACATATAGAGGTTTTAACGACATCTCCACTTGGGATTTTAAGCATGGCCGGAGGCTTGAGGGGATTAGACTGTCAGTCTTTTGGCAAATAGAAAGGGCTATATACCCCAGACTCACATAGCATAATTCCAGAATCTTTGTTCTGTGTGTGTACTTGAACCTTTTATTTTACTATAATATCTAGTGATGAAGACTAGCAGCATTAGGGCTAGCTAACTGAATACTACCGATATTACTTAGGCCTAGTAGTGCTCCCTATACTTTATAAATTGTTCAATTATTTTGAATGTTTTACTAAGGCCCCTTGACGAATATCTAACGAGTCCACTAACGCTCATGATAAGACGTACCACATGTTTTACTTACTACAGGACTTTTCCACTGAAAATAGATGTTCACACATGATGGTCAATTATATGATGAGATGTTCGAAGATGAGATGCTGGAGGATAAAATAATGAAGATGAGTTGTTAGAAGACGAGATTGCTAGAGAGAGCGATATGCTTGAGAAGAATGGTATGCTTGGGAGAAAGGAAGTGGGAAGATTGAGAGATGCGATATAGCTTTTTATATCCGCGAGAGAAACTGCGTCGCTACATGGTAAGTAGAAATGGATGTAAATAAGAATGGAGTTCACGATTGTAAATATTGTTAAGACAAATAGACGTTGATAGAAGTTAACTTCGGATAGATTCTGGCTATATGCAACATGACAGTCTAAATTACTGCTTCAGTCTCCTTATGAGATCAAGGAATCTCCTCATCACTCACTTTAAACTTTTATAGCACCTATCTTCATTCAGCCTGACACATCTAGGTCATAACACTACACCCAACCCTAGCACCACATCGCCGTATCATCGAACACGGAGACGCCGGTCGCTACCGCTGCGTGCGGATGCTCCGACAAGGCCTGCCGTAGGAGGATTATATTAGATTAGTCTTCTTCTTAATTATTTGGTTGTCTTTTTTGGGCGAGATCTCCGGGCTCGCCGGTGGATAACGCCCGCCGCCGGAAGCCTGCATTTCTTAATTCCCGGCTGCTGTCGCCGAGTGACACCGAGTGCATAGAAATGTGGGTCTTGGGCATGCAACAGATTTCTATTAAGCTTAACAGTATCGTGATAGTCAAAGACCGGTGAGCGCTAAAAAGGAATCGAACCTAACTCCAATTAGAAGACCCACCAGTACACACTGATACCTAGGTAGGTACCTATGGACATTATATTCTTCTATCCGCACTATCTCGCTCTTCGCCCTTTTTGAGAAATAGCTTGGAATTTTCCCACATTTAATCCAGCTCATCGCACTCAACTTTCCTCCCGCCAGCGAAGCGACGAAATGGAGCACAGTTTCCCCCAATTTCCTCGGCTTCCCACGGAGCTCAGACTCCAAATCTGGGCCGCCACAGTAGAGCCCCGAGTGCTCCGTGTCGGCCTCGGAGAGAAGGCTAAGACGGCGGTGGCAGACTGGTCCGTGTACACTAATCCCGCCGGCCTGAGCGTTTGTACCGAGTCTCGCGCCGTCTTGCTCAAGCACTATACAGCTTCCCTACCTATCTACTGGTATCACCAGATGTCGCCGCTTCGGTATGCCATGCGGTACATTAATTCGGATAACGATATTGTGTTCATCGACCCCGCCTTCGAGTCGGAGGACACTAGCAATTGGGGCCAGATCAACGGCGACTTCAATCTACTCATGTCGGGGCTGAGGCCCCTCAAGGTATACGGTTCTAATATACCCCTGCGTATGAACAAACCTGTTCGGCGCATGGCAATCCCAAGCCGCTGGTGGTTCTTTAGATGGTCCCAGCCTAAGCCGTACATCCTACCCACCCATCTATTCTTCAGTGATCTGCGTGAAATAATCGTGCTCGCGGACCCCGATGACGAGGAGCCAGAAGAGGGAACGGAACCGAGCAGTGCTTCCTTATTACCGACATCGGTACAGGAGTATTTGCAAGAGACGGGCTGGGATGTTCAGATGGAGGGACAGGCATTGACGGTGACTAAGCTCAGTCGTTCAGCGTATACACGCATACACCGCGAGACTATGGCTTTTTTCGGCAATATGGAGATACCGCCAGCTAAGCCAGCGCCAAATGACGCTTTCTACTTCTTAGCACCCGGTTTTGAATCTGAGGGCCCTTCCTGCATGCCCGGATTTGTCCCGCGACAGACTCGTGACAGGACCCGACAAGCGTCTCCCTAGATAAACCACATGCACTATATGTGAAAACTCCGACGCCGGCTTTTTCTTCCACGCCAGAAGATCACCTTGTCAGACAGACGAAAGTCCGAATTTATTTAGCATTCATCACAGCTTACTTGTCAACAATTATAATATCGCAACCCCGTCACGAGCGTGAAAATGGTTAATATTAGGACAGTCTCCTATTTAAGCTATCAATTAATATTTAAATCTATTATAGCTAACCTGTTCTAATGCGTCTTGATTCGGGATAGTCGGTCGACTGCTATTTATATAGCCTGAAGAGCCGCCTTGCTCGTGAGGTCCTTCTAAAAGTCGCCTTCATTGCAACTTACGAGAGCTATTTTTGAAAGAAAAAAAAGTCAGATTTGCTGATTAGAATTCATTAGGTACCGTTATTTTACATTATACCTATTTCCTTTACTAGGCTCGATTATCGTGTAGTACGCAAAAAGTGAGTGTTCGCGCACTGCAGGTCAGAGACACGACATTGTTAAAATATAATTAAGTACATCGCCGAACGGAGTTCGCATTACTGAGAGATATACACTTACACGCAAGAAACATATTAAGATCTATGCATCCTGCTCTTCGTCTTCGTCTTCATTTTCGCTGATTAACGGGTTCCCGTCTGACTGACCAAAACCCGACGCTGTACTCTAGCATCACAGCCCAGATTGCCATCCGCCATTAGTCATCGCCGTGATACGTAATCTCTTCGCTGGGTCAAGGGCGCATTAATTAATTAAGACAGTCTCGAGTTCTATCGTGTGCCATCGTGTTGCACTCGCTGCAGTCATGGGGGCTTGCTTGTTTAAGAGGCTTGATAGACCTGGAAGGATCCAAATTCCCAGTAGGCAGTCGAAAAGGCATCCGGGTTATTAGCGACATAGTCGGTACAATTGCTGGGGCCTACATGAACCAACGGGTCAGAATTTACACTTCATTGAGCCTTTACAGCTTCGTCTCATAGTCGGCGGGTAGGTACTCACATCCACTCTGCGCATACACGCCGCCCGCGTATTGTCCGCACAAATCGATATTGGCGATGATGCTCTGGTTGGTGAAGTGCGAACCGATATTGCAGTCCGTGTTCGGGAAGTCGGCAGCGGCCTCGCCCCAGGTACTAGGGTCCGGGCTCTTAGCGGTTATGTCGGAAGGAATGACATCCCGATCGAATGCCCACATGCGAATGCCTGCCTCCCGCCATTCTAGCGCCATAACGCCTCCTTGTTGACTGTTGTAGGTTGTACCGTACGAGTCGAGAGGACCGCTGACGCCGCAGCCCGCATTGTCGTCGGTGCCGTTGCTACAAGACCAGGGGTTAGATATTTCGACTTGTGGTAAAGTTAGATCAATCCCCAGGAAACTTGGGGGCCTTGGGGATGGCAAGAGTGACAACGTGACTGAAGGGGAAGTAAAAGACTCGGAAATTCGTACTAGCAGTTCGTGGTTAGCGACGTCCCGGACATCTTGCGCTTAACGTCCACTGTGCACCCTTTCGTCGTATGCAGCGTCATCTGGTTACCATCGGTGGCTTGGTTGACCGCTTCCATCACGTCGATCTCGCCATTGTCGGGCCAGTTACTCTGGTCGGTGAGCCAAAGCGCCGGCCACGTGCCGCAGCCGTAAGGTGTATGCTTCACATCGAATATGAAGAGACCGTTGTTATATTGCGTCTTGGACTCTACGCGCACTGAAAAGCGACCTGTTGATGCGTCGGGGCTGTCACCGGGCCCAACGCTTGTATCCACTCTCAATACGGCCGTGCTCTCGGAAGCGTAGGTGAGATTCTAGTCGTACAGCAGTTAGTTGACAGTTGAGAGGGACATAGTAGATGGTGGTGGTGGTGGTGGTGGTGAACGAAGAGTTGGCTTCATACCAGCTGCGAAGCTTGCGCCTGAGGAACATAGTGCACGAATCCTTGTGCCGGATCATACCCTGTAAAGTAATCAAATTTGTCGAAGAACGTAGTTCCGGAGTCTGCATCCTCGCGTCAGCCGATATTCGTGTAGTTATCCCCTTGACCTGTCTATCGCTAGATATATATGTATATATATATATATATGGATAGATAGGTTTCTTTCTTTCTTCTTCCTGCCTATTCAACTCACATTCGTCGACCAATGAGTAGTCAAGTGTCGAATAATTGGGATATCTGTTGGCCTGGGCGACTTCTACAGGCACAACGATGACAATGACGATGATAACGGCAACGACGACACCAACTATCGCCCACGTCCTCTTGCGCCAATACCGCGGTTTCCACCACGGCTCGTCCCCGGGGTAGGCCATAGCTGTTCCTGGCGCGTGTCTTGTCCGGAAACCAGACGGTGGTCTATTGATCGGGTCGGAGGAAGCGTTGTTGTCACTGACTTGAAAGGGAGCAGGTCCAGCCCGTTCTTGATAAGGCGGGGGGTCGTCCCAATGCATGTTGGAAGGTAGTTTGCTTCTTATCTACCTGACCTAGGTAAGCAGGAGGTACCGGCAGTGGCAGCCTAACAGGTAGCTCTTGGCAGATCGAAGCGAGCGCGACCCGAGAGTCTACAGAGTGAGTACCTGTCTACCTACTCTGTAACAGGGACCAGGACTTGCATCAGCCGAGTACCTAAAGTAGGTGCTGGGTATGTGCTGCGCCGTACGTGCTAGGTAGAAGTGAGACGTTTCTGGACCATTTAAGGTAATAAACCAGCCCGGGGTTTCGGTTTAAATATCATCTGATATGGACCATCTCCCTACCTACTCTGTACCATGGCCCTCTCTCGGCCGCATCCGCCGGTCCCGCCACTCAGAGAAATTGAGAATTGACACGCTTACGCTTAGACTGGATGGCTAGGTTGAAACTACCTACGTAGTAAGTAGTGTAGGCACGTAGCAGTCTAGATAGCGCATGTACATACAGGATTCGGCTGTACGTATAAGTCGTGGATTGTTAGCATCCTTGCAGGTTTTATTGGGGTCGAGTGTGGCTCGACAACAAATCCCCTGGGCAAATAATTGGGACAGACAAGGGCAATACGAGCTACTGTATCTGTACATGTACATATAGATTTATGTACGCGTATAGAGATACCTACTGCGTATGTCCAGTGGGTGGGTTGGCTCGAGTCACATCTTATCATCGTTGTTATTGAGACCTTAACCAGGTATAAGTACTGTAGTCTATGTTCGTACATATTAGGCTGCAGGGACGCAGTAAGCGTGTGCTGCAACGCCAACTGTGATAGCTACCTGGTGCAGGAGAAAAAAAAAGCATGGCAAGCATGGCTAGGGTGAATCACTATTGTAGAGGTTTCAGGGCGGGCCGATCGAAGCCTCAGTAAGTATGAATCAGTGTATATACTAAGCCTAGGTAGGTACGCATCGATATTTCCCGCGGGAACCACAATGGTGGCTTGTCGCATGCGAGGCCAATCATGTGTCTCTGCGATTCATGTTTGAACTTCACCCGTGAACTAACTTGGAATGCTGCGTAACGCACCTACGTAACAGGCATTCCAGCGCCATTCCAGCAAGGAAACGCCAAGACAACGCCATTAATGTGGATCTGATAGTTTATTTGGTTTCCTATTTAGGCGCAGACAGTTTGCGACCCTGGTTACTTCTGTTCTCTACATTATGTAAGTACTGAGTATGTATTGCGGCGGCCCATCTTCCATTTCGGATTTCGATATCTACAGGTACCTCAGAAATGGGGTTTTACCAACTTGAATCGCAGTAAGTAGGCACTTCGCCAGAGCGGTGCTACTTATACCTGAGTTTGGCCTGAGTATTAATACTAGGTATGCGACTCGGCTAGCATAAATAAATAAACAAACATTAATAGAAAACGATCGTTTTATTGAAAACTTGCGGCCCGCTGTAAGGAGATATAAAAATACATTCATCAACCTCTTGTCACTTACTGACGCTTATCGTAAGCCCATTAGACTAAATGGGATCTGCTTGACGGCTGCGATGGACTACCTAATAGAAGAAAGCAATCAATAAAGTTATAGCTACCTGCCCCCACACCGGCCAAACCTCCCACCACGAGCACCGCATGAGAGAATACTAAACCTATCTGTCGATACTCTCTATTCTATCATTCTACACAGTACTAATCCGGCCTAGTGAGCCTTCAACTCGGCCCTCTATACCTCAGCCCCTCTTCTTGGGTAACCGGCAGTGGCACGTAGTATTGTTAGCACTCAACCAGTTCAACCGTTGTTTTAATCAAGCTATCTGCTGATCTTTATCGACAATGTAATCATGATAAATCAAGTGGAGCTCCACTTATCTCAGCACATCAGCGTGACCTAGTATTCAATCATCATTCGTGATGTAACGAACATAGCCCGCTTGGCTCAGCGGTAGAGCGCATCACTAGTAATGATGAGGTCGTCAGTTCGACTCTGGCAGTGGGCAGTTCTCATCTTTTTATAACTTTTATAAGTTCCAAAACGTAATTCGGAATACATGTACAAAAGTTGTTAATCAAGTTACACACGTTTTACTTAAACATATATTTTGTGTTTGCATAAAACTCCTTATCTAGTTCAAGAAACATACTTGGCGTAATATATAAACCAACAGTCAAGTATGCGTCCACAGTTAGCCAAACCAGTCTCGTTTTCGCCAGAAGATATTCAATAACGTTTGGTAGTGTGCCAAACCCATGGATCGCTGATCCGGAAAGGCAAAGAGCCTCGATTTCTTCGGCCGTGGGAATGTCCATGAAATCGCCGGCGGGCTTATATCGGCTTGCCGCCCGTGTTCTAGCGACAGCTTCCTCAAGAAGCGAAGCCTTTAACAGCGCTAGGCAAAACTTTCAAAACTCGCAGAGTTGCCACATAGGGGGTTTTGCCATGCATGCAACTAATAGATACCCTTTGCGGTTAGCGTTCTAAAAAAAAACCCTTCCTGCATAAATAGCGAAAAGAAACCAAAAATCGAAGATCATAGTATACTGAATTGCCCAATGTCGATTGCCCACTGCCAGAGTCGAACTGACGACCTCATCATTACTAGTGATGCGCTCTACCGCTGAGCCAAGCGGGCTGAGTATGTTACTTGCACACTCGTCATTCATCAGACATTATAAGCCAATGGTAGGTCTGCAGCTTCCACTAACACGGTTCATGTATCTTATGTAAATTTAGATAGCATTTAGACAAGGTCGCATAGTAACTGAACCGCGAGTCATAGCACATGTAAAACCTGGAGCCTACCGTCGGCGCAGGTACTGCATGTAGGTAGGTATACGTAGAGTAGAGGATACAGCAGTATTTACCACCCCATCTCGTAACGAACACCGCCACTTACACAGTTTGATCACAGTGACAAGGGTGGGTGATGCATTGAAAACCAACCAGCTTATGGGAATCTCGGTAGGTAGGCACTAGATCGTGGTCTAAAAACAGAAATCAGCTATAGGTTAATATGTATGTATCCCTTAGATACCGCAAACATTTACCTTTCCTGATCCTACCCGATATTGGCAAGCTACAAGATTATTCAGAGTGTATCTCGGCACTATAATACTCTACCTTACAATTAATGGCCCTTTTAGGACTCACATATATATGCATGTGCAGATTTTAGTAACAGTACTAACCCTCAAACATTTCGCTATAGTGTATTAGATGACCACAGTGTATGTGGTACAGGTGGATTGGGCGAAGAACTCATCTTCCATTCACGTACAGATCATTCATTCTCCTGTACTATTCTATGCTGAACATGGCGAATTAAGCTCTTGTTTGCTATCAAAAATATATATAGTGCAACTCTGATAGCTTGGTCTGCTTTTGATGGTTTTGATGTACAAAACACTACATGGGTATATAATAACCATATTACCTTCACCACGGTGAATAGGAAGACAGCAGCTATGGCTGCTATTTCGCCTAGCACATTGCATACGCAACTGGTATAGATAGCAGCCTAATCTTCATCTTCGTCCACTCTTGCACGTTTCGGTTCTCTCGATTCGCTATCCTGTAATCCGTAACCCCTCTTGGATGAAGAACTTTGATCTACTTCGGCCATGAACTTGTCCATCTGAAACGGATCATTGCCGGCGTTATCGCGCTCAAACTGTACTGGACCTTCCCGAGCCTATTCATGCAACGTTAGTAAGGATCATGTATAAAGTCACCGAAGAGCTTACCTCTGCATCTGCGGTTCCTTTAAACGTGCCACGACCTAAAGCTTCTCCGAAACGGCTCGTCTTTTGGATCTTGGCCATTTCTCTGTCACCGGCAGCCTCATCGTCAAAGTCCTCCATATTCTGGTTGGGGCGGTAGATGTTATTTATTGCATCTTGCGCGGCGAAAAGGGGCTTGTCGTAAGGGTTATCCTCGTTGAATCCACTATCAAACCCGCTCGATTGGTTGAATAGCCGTGAGTCGTACATTGATTCCGCCTGTGCTGTGGGCTTCGCTAAACCAAGTGCGATCTTCTCCGAGATATCACGATTTTGTTCTCGTGCCATGACTTGTATTCGCCTCTCCGCACCCATTCGGGACTGCCGCAATTTGCGTTCCTCTTCTTGTCGCTTTTCTGCCCGTGCTTTCTCTCTCTCCCGAACTTGCGAGTCGTCGCTCTCGGATTCAGAGTCCGAATAACTATAGCTTCGTGAACGAGACCGCGAATCGCGAGAGTCTCTCCGTCTTGAAGCACCAGCGCGTTCTTGGCGAGCTTTTTGAGCTAGCATGCGCAAACTGTCTTCCTTTTGGGCCTTTTCCTTCTCGGCGAGTCGTTGTTGCATAAGAGCGCGTTGTCTAACTTCCTCGCGAGCATGCCGGTCGGCCATAAACAATGCCTCAGAAAACTGCGCAAATTTGTCATTGATAGTAACATCTTGCAGACCCCTTCCATCTGCAGCCAGTCGCTTATCGAGGGGGACGGTAAAGCCGGCGGGATTTTTCCAGTTTGATATTGGAGGTGGAATTTTCCAGGCCTCTTGGTCCTCGGCCGTCAATTTTCGGGGTGGAGATCGTAGTATGGGGGGTGGCGGACTGGGGGGGCCCTAAGTGATGTTTGTTAGATGAGTAAATAACGAGATTTTCTAGAGGGTACTTACCCTAGGAATTTTTTTATGTTTAAACTTAGGCGGTTCCATTGGATCCTTTTGCCGTTCTACAATTTTCATAACTCGGTCTTGTTTCTTCGAATTGTCTCCCATTTGATTTGCTGGCGTATATCTGACAAAAGTCGCTTCTCTTTTTGTATTTGTGTTGAGATTTTTCGGCTTCTGAGCTGAGACCGCTGAGCCAACGAGCAAGGCTAAAGCCGCTTTCGTTTTCTCAGTGGTCTCGGCGACTTGATCCTCACTCGGACGAGCTAAACTTATTTCTCCTGCGTTTACGCGCTCGCGGATGGGGATGAGATCTTTGAAAGATGCGTGGACGATCCGACCTTCAGCATGCCCCTAATTGTATTGTTAATGTGATGCGCATATATACGTCGCGATATTCTCCTGACCTACCTGTCTCGCAATAGCATCATATTTTACTTTGCCTTGGGTATCAACATTAATCGCAATAGCATTGCTGGTTTCCGATCCCTTCTTTCCCATCTGCAGAGGATACTGCACCACAGGTATCTCAGGGAAAGCGCCCCCATCTCCGAAATCTTCCTCGGCTCTAGGCCTCCATCCAGCGCGTTGGCCATAGGCGGGTGGTCCGCTTCGCCTCAGAACAAGAGACTCATCTATCTGGCCTGGTCCGAGGATCCGCGGCCCTCTCTGTCGCGCATAGATAGGAGTTTCTTCATCTTCGCCAGTATATCGGGGTTTAGGTAAGGCTGCTGCCAGTGATGCAGCCATTGCGTCGCAACGACGTTATAGACTTGGCGCTGTGATAGTCGCGAACGAACGAATGAGTACCGAAGATCGGAATTGTCGTAGGAACATGCGGCGTCTTCTAGCTCTTGGTTACTGTGAGTTATCTCAGTTGACGTTAGGATTAATTAGATATTCTGTACACGTCAAGAGATGTAGTGTAGAAGGCGACCATTGCTAGCGCGTCTTGTTCCAATGGGAGTGGTTCCTGGAAGAATTTCTGGTTGAAGCAAGCTAAGTGATCTAGGCTACAAGTGGGTCTGCCAAGACTCCGTGGCTAGTGAAATAGTTGCGCCACAGTTTTCCTTGTCTCTTGGTACCTACCTAGACACTTAGTCCAAAATGATCTAAGTTAGTCCACTATGTAAATTGTTGAATGAACTGAGAAGGTTAGATAGCTACTGGTTTAACTTTGTGTGTTCTTGAGAAGCGCCCATCACTCTAAACTTCTTCACATAGCGATGAAGCCTAATAAAGTACAATTTTTTTTAATTGCTGTAACTACCTAGGTAGGTCTGTTGCACTCTCGATGAATCCATCGATTTCATCTACCAAGTTTGCGGCTTTAGATCCTTCTCAGCGCCTATTGATACAACACAACGTGCCAGTTGTCAGCCTGTCTCTGCTCGTACGTCTCAAAGACTTCCTAGTCATTATATAGACCACGACTCCATCTCATACGTAGCCCTTCCTTGCTCCCTAACCCCAATTGTTAGCAACCACACGTAGCATCGTTGGGTGTAGGATCTTAAGATAACGTACCTGGAAGAAGAATCTAACAACAAATACTTGAAGACCACCCATGGCAATAACCATGACGATTTGGATCAGACTGAAATTGACAATTCTGGACTCGGTGCTTCGGACAGTACTGAAGTTGCGGTTCTCTCGGGTACGGAAATATTTCTGGTTTCGGGTGATAGTCGAAAGAAGACCGGAGATTTTGTAAATCGATTCTTCGAGTGCGCTAGTCTGTTCTGGAGAAGAGCCCTGCTTGGCAGGAAGCTGTGCACGCACTTCATCCTCCACCTATTGGGATATCCTGTTAGCTGTCTTCTTGCAGTCCATACGGCGGAAGAGAGACGGACAGCGATCTCAAAATCGACAAACTTCTCCGAGTATGTGCTCATCTCATTGTTGAAGCAGAACTTGTAATCGCCCAGCTCATTTGCCGTGAAGACAAAATCCCCCTGGCGTTCCTTCTCGCCATTCAAGATAACCTTGTCGGACGGGCCCGTGACTTCGTAGTCGATATCGAAGGATCCTCCAGATTGCACCTACAGTCCAATTGTCAGTTTGACTTGCGCAAGCCATTTATCCGCCCAAAACGTACAGCAAAATAAAAGGCTATCTTCTGCCCCAGCTTGTGAGGAGTTGTAAAGAAGCAGGCCCGCTCGTTAGCCTGTATTTTATATGTCAAAGCAGTCGCGGATACTAAAGTAACCAGCCAGGCAAGAAGCCCGACCGACAGTAATGTTGTCTTCATTTTGTGTTGCGTGGGTGGTGGATTGTAGGATCACCACTGAAGTCTTTTGGAGAACATCTGGCCGCAGACACGAGACAACGCTGTACCCCTTGAGGCTTTGGTGGGTACCTACCTCTAAGCTGCCACCCTGTCGTAATGCGGTGAATTATTATTCCAGCGACCGATCACTTTGAGATAAGTGAAACACTACCCAAGTTATCTACGTACCTGTGGGGGACAGCACATGTCCACAATTTCTCCACTTCACAAATCAGGCTAACCACATAAAGCACATAATTGGATTGTACCTACAACAATAGAGGGGCTCTATCTACCTATCTACTGTACTCTGTAGAGCTGCACACTGCTAGCGCCCCCCGTGGAACTTTATTCACGGTGGTGTCGTCACAGGCAATTAACGACCTTGTCAGGAGCCCTTCGGATGATTCTTATTTTGTGATGTAAAAACATCGGCATCTTACCTAACCACTCTTTTCTAAGAGGTGTAGCAAATGTGAAGCTGGTTTCTCCTTTCAACTTGAACACCAACATTACTTCGTCTTTAAACTCGTGTCTGGTGTGCTTACTCCACGGAAATTCATCTTATCTCACTGCCGTTTCACTGTGAGGGTGGCCCTTCAACATGGCGGCGCGAAGCAGGACTCTGGCTGGCCTGACTTCGGCTGGCCTCCGAATGACCTCTTACTTCTTTCTCCGATGGGTACGAACTCTTTCTCTTTTTGACTACCTATGATATGACTTCGCAATAGACTAACGCTGTTCACTAGGCCGCGTTCCCTGTAAGTCGGCGAGTTCTTATCTCAGGCGTGAATCAGCCTGAGCTCTAAATCATTTAGTTGCTAATAACCAAAGCCCCTCCTACCGGGGATTTACACTCTGTTTGCTATTTACGTGACGGCTTTTGTCTCAAACTACCTCACCGAGTCGAAGTACGAGGTCGTTGACAAGGTCGATGTGGCTGTGAAAGAGGATGTTCTTAACCAAGATGCGCTCGATGAAGGGAAAACAGATGAGGCCATCGTGGAGGAAGAAGTTGACATCAAGGAGACGATTTCTGTCACGGAGAAGCTGCCAAATCGATTGAAGACTCTCCTCACTGGTGCCCCAAGCCCCAACAGCCTCCTTTTCACAGCCCTTACGTTCCTTGTGAACCTCGCATGCTTGGCAATGGTCACTGACTTCGTGTACTCGCCGAAATGGTATCATCCTAGCCATGACCTATCTTTTGCTAGGGTCGGCTACGTTTCCGACTCCGAGGCAAGGCTGCTGATCAGAGAACCCGACCAGGCAAAGATGCCTATCACGGTGCAACTTCACGTCAAAAATGCCCAAGCGCCATTTGAAGACGCATTGTGGCATGAGGTTGGAGATATCAAGCTAACCACAGAGGCTTCGGACTATACAGCAGTTATTACGCTTCCACTTGCTCACTCAAAACAGCAAGTGTACCAGTGGACTACCTCTAACAACCATTCAGGCGAGTTTACCGCTGCCCCGAAGCCGGGAGCCATGCCAGAACTCTTCGACGGCAAATTCACTTTCTTATCGACTTCATGTATCGTCCCTCGGCTCCCATATAACCCACTAGACCACCCATTAGCTCTGCCTGGAATGAAACACCTAGCTAAGGTTCTACCAAGCCTTGGTGCGCAATTCATGCTTTTTCTAGGAGACTTTATCTACATAGAAGTACCACAACAATTCGGACAGAGTGTTGAAAACTACAGACAGAAGTATCGACAAGTCTATGCGTCTCCGGACTGGCCCGCTGTCGGCCAGAACCTCAGCTGGATTCATGTTCTCGATGATCATGAAATCTCAAATGATTGGGATCTCGGGAAATCAGGCATCTACGAAACTGCAGTTGATCCATGGCACCATTACCAAACTGCTGTGAACCCCCCAGTAGCAAAGAGGGCTGGCGGAACTGATCTTATTCCTCGTAGTGGGGTTACATACTTTTCATTTACCCAAGGTCCCGCATCCTTCTTCATGCTCGACACTCGAACATACCGTTCCCAAAACTCCGAGCCTTTCGATAGTGTCAACAAAACAATGTTAGGAGAGACACAGCTTGAAGATGTCATCGCCTGGCTACACCGACCTGAGCCTAAAGGCGTCAAGTGGAAGATTGTGGCTAGTTCTGTACCGTTCACTAAGAACTGGAGAGTCAACACTCAAGATACTTGGGGTGGCTTCCTTGTTGAGCGTAAGAAGTTGCTTGAGGCTATGGTAAGTAATTCTCCAAGTTATTATTTTGCTTGCTTGGGTGAAAATTGCATCCTAGAAACTAAAAATCTCGAAAAATCTACGGGCTACACTAGAAATAACAGGAACTGACTCTGGGGTGTTGCAGTGGAATGCGGGCAGTCTTGGTGTAGGTGTGGTCATATTATCAGGTGACCGCCACGAGTTTGGTGCTACGGCTTTTCCACCGCCACAGGATAGCAAGTGGTCCGAAACTGTCACGGTTCACGAGTTTTCAGCAAGCCCTCTGAATCAGTTCTTTTCGCCCATCCCTACTTATGTGCAAACAGATGACGAGGATGTAAAGCTTAAGTAAGTTAATTTCACTAGTGTTTGTGCTTCGTAAGACCAACTGTTAACGCACTCAGGTATATCAATTTTGGTCATTCGAAATTCGGTGCCATTACAATTGAGAAGCTCTCAAGCGAGCAAAGCAGCTTGAAGTATACGGCCTACATTGACGGAACAAACGCGTGGAATTTCACGATTATATCACCAGTCACACCTGATGCGCCCCCAGTTATACGCTCCCTATGGGACAGATTGAGGGGTCTATGATGCCTTCTCAAGCTCGGGACATTTAAATCCTAGATGCCGTTCGTAATTATCAGTTCGGTTTCAGTCACTTCTTGAGGAGTAAATTAGACCAGGCATTGCAAAGACTGTTGGGCATACGTCTTCTCATATAACACACGTTTTAATAGAACGACAATAAAGCATCATCGAAATTGTTTTTATCAAATCAATCCGAACTGCCTGTGCTACGAACATGCAAGGCTCTAACCTGTCGCCTTTACAACCTAGACTCATCAACTTCCCCGATATTCCCATTCTAATTTTATACCAAGGCACAAAATCCTAGATTACTATTTCTATGACCTTGAATACAAGCTGCTAATTGTGCTTGCCACTCGCTTCTTGAATTTTCGACTACTCTCCTATCGTGGGACTTCTAAACAATACTTTACGGTCACCTTTCTATCCCTTTATCTGCTACTAGTTCTTAGAGTGAGATGAACGGGTCTTCGTAGGACATATTATGGTGCCTACGTTTTGTGAAGCCACCTCTCTCGACGCGTGGGGTTTATTTTGGTATATGGCTTCTCATTGGGCTTGTCATCTTGTTTCTAGCTCGCTTATGTACCTATTAAAAGGTTGCAGTCTTAATCTTATAGAAAGGTCGATGTGTATGCAGTTCGCCTCACATGCTCGTAAATTACGCGCTAGGTTCTACTACTTCTGGCTCACGGCCTTGAGAGAGAGGCAAAGACCGAAGTATGGTCGCGAATTCAGCCATGTCATTCTCTATATATGGGGACTGCTTTTTACGCTTGGATTTTTCGGTTTCGCTATCCCAGCTCGCTTGGATAGATGATAAACTAGCAGTGATAGGAACAGTCGCTTGTCCGTCCGCGGCACCTGGCCCATGGCTAGTCTTACCTTAGATTACCAATATTAGGATACCCGTAGTGCTGTATGACGCTTCGCAAAGATTCTTGGCTCTGAAACCCACCTATAGGAGCATGAGGCCACGCGAGGCCATCATATAGATGGCCGTGTCGCCGCCGTTCACCGCTTCCAGTTTGTGGTCTTGGTAGCGGCGTGCTTCCGAACTGCGCCGCTCCAATTGCAACCCGCAATTGTCGTGTTCTCGTTCTCGTCGGCTCGGGAGAGGATGGTAGCGGAGGTACTAGTGCGTCTAGACTAAGGGGAGGAGGGGCTTGGTGTGAAACCCCTTCCCTATGCGCGTCTCGTGGTCTCTGTCTCCGTCAGTTCCTGTTCACGCATGCCGAATCAGAGGCGCTGTTCGCATCTTTACTCACATCTCTCCTTCGCTGCTGTGGTGTGGGTTTTCTGACGATCTCCCGCGGACCTCTAATTTGGTAGTTCTCCCGTACTAATGCTGCAGACGGTCGTGCCGGAGCTCTTCCTCCTGGCAAACCAACTGGATTGCCCTGGGTAGGGCGAGTATGCGGATTAGGCTGTGTCTGATTTGGGTAAGGTGTAGTTGCGATGTTCATTGGCATAGGCCTATTGCCTCCTCTGTTACTATGAAACTGGTCGGCTTCTGGACCACCTTGACGCACCGGATTTGACGGCCCTGCGCGACTGCTCCCATCGGCCTGGTATTCACGTTGTTGTGGTAACCGGTGGTCTTGTTGGTGCCCTGCCCCCATTACCTCATAGGGTGTATCCTGCTCCTGAGCAACATCCCTCTGCTGTTCGGTTTCCCTTCTATATGTATTAGGACTAGGTGCTGGGTCCCGGAGAGTATCTGTCTGGATTCGACCGTCTCGTACACTTTGTGTTGCAGCGTGAGTAGTTTCGCTACTGCTATAGGATATAACCCCGGAGGAGAGTCTCATCACCCTACGTGCGACATTCTTGACGTATTCCCAAGGATGGAAACCGAGGAGGTAAACTGTGCGCGGTGCGAGGTTGGGATAATTCGATCTCTTGTTGACACGGGGCTGGGATTTTCGGAAGTGTAGGTGTATGAGGCCGATAAAGAATAGAAGGGATAAAGAAAAGAGTATAGCTGATACTACGATCGCTGCTCTATGCGGTACAGGTTTGTTGAACGCGAGTGTCGACTCAAGGATGGCGCCCAAGGAGAAAACGACGAGAAAGAAGGCACAGAAGGGGATTGCCTTATATGTGATGTCTTGCACAACTTTTGTAGTGTAGCTAGTATCATGGGGCTGAACTATTCCTACAGCTCTCTCTGCATCGCCTTCCACTCGGCTGGGGTTCGAGCGAGATGCCATTGCTCAGTTGAGTTTTCAAGGAAGTAGACATTGCTCCTAGTATTTGTGATGAAGTGTGCGGCCTCAAGCTGCTTGTATACTCCTCAGGCATAGTAGATAAAGGGAGCTTGAGCATGCTTCGAATTATACTGTGTATTCTATAAGATGCTGGATCGATATTGTTGTTTTACTTGGGGGCATACTATACTTCGTTGCCTGAGGTGTAGGTCTACAGAATACAGAAGAAAATTCTACTACTAGGTAGCCTTGGATTATAATACCCGTTACTTATGTAAATGTCTCGTTACTCTGATGGTAGTATACTCGTGGGTGACTATTCTAGTAATGGGAGAACAAAATTGTCTAAGACTCTTGAGAGAAGAACAATGATAATTGCCCATGTAGACGACTCACAACTCAACAAACAACTTACCCTTTTTATATATAGAAAGCTTGCATTCTATGTGGGCTATAATGATAATCTCAACGAGAGAGTAGATTGTCATCCAGGCTCGTATAAATTGCTTACTCATTTGATAATGTTATATGATTGCATAGGTTCTGAAAGGTATTGTACTTCGAGGACTAGATGTATGTCGTGAATTATTAGACTAGATAGTCGCAAACAGCCCATACATCATCTCAGTTGCTTCGCAAAGAAACGTTTAACTGCGTATGGATTATAATTTGCTAACACTCGGACGCAATAAGGGAACCCTTTCGTTGTTTTTGTAACTTAGTGTTATCATTAGGAAAACAGAGCGGCATTTTCGTCAACTGCAAAATGACTTATGCTTCTCATTTCCTTGACCTTTCTTCATATTGGCCTACTATCCGAAGGAAAAGTGGCCGGTTGTTTTGGCGCGCACTACTGAACGGTGTCCCATGGTTCGACGCATGTTTACTAGGATGAGTATCAGTGTTGGTAGATGGCTTCGGCAACTTTCTGCCGCCTATGGTGAGAGCTTCTCCGAGAACGTGATCCAGACTATACACCAAGTTATCCAACACGCTAATCGACTCCCACCTCAACCCAAATAGTTATCTTGAAGAACGGTAAGTAGGGATTTCGATCCTCAATCACCAAGATACAGAAATATTTTACTTGGTGACGTAGTCGACAGGGTTTGAACATGAGCATTATGAAAGTTGACTCAGATGAAACTTCAGCTCAGGACCTATTTGATGTCGAAAGCCTCAAATAACGGCGGAGGTAGATCATATACCCAACTAATCTCTCACCTAGCCCAACTGAACGCCACCCAATCTTAGAAATAAACTACTATCCTTAACAATAGCGTACCAAACGATCGGGAATAATTCTGCTTTCAAAAATTCCGCTATTTGCCAAGTCTGGGGGCCGACAAGCAATGCTAGGGCTGCCTGTAAAGCGAAATAATCACCACGCACGGGCTGCTCCCAGGTCATGAAGTACGCCGCTCATTAAAAGAAAAGCGGGCTCTCAGTGATGGATGGCTCAGGCTATCTACATATTTTCTCAGCTCAGCCGTAGCGCCTAAAAAGCTCGGGGATACACACATATGTAGGTATGAGTCGCCGCATCGAACAATGTCGATCTATCAATTAGGGCCGGGGCCGGGGCGATGGGTAAACAACCGTCGTTGCGCGAATGGCTTCAAGAAACAACCTTTATCTATCGGCTGATTCCGTGCACAGAGTCGCTTCCCCTTGCTCTAGGTAGCATTGCTGGAGGCAGATCACACGTGGATGTGGCGTTGTGACATGATGTGTGTGTGTGGAACGCCGAGGGATATCGGTAGAAAGTGCCTAGCATGATGATCGTCGGTTCCAGGGCGGCGTCACCACATGATAACCATCTGAGGAGCTAAGCTTATTGCTGCATAGTTGTTAGAATTCGCCGCTTTGGCATCTTGGCGCGTAGCTGAGCTCTATGCGTATATCTACATATGTACAGTACGTAGTACAGAGTATAGGTAATGTACTTGGATATTTGCCATCTATTTTAGACTATTGTTGGAGTCTGTCTAAGTACCTATGCGTAAACTCTACAATATTTGAGGACCACGCAATATCTAGGCTTAGGTCAGTGTACTATTACTTAAGTTCGAGCCGGGGCTCACAAGAAGATCAATTTCCAATCATACGGAACCCATAGATCTGCTGTGCTGATCAGATCCTAATAATACTATAGCAGCTATACTATACGGTAACGACCACCACCCACACCCACTGTGAGCATTAACCCTCTTGAGGCTGCGTTTATATATAGGTAATAGAAACGAACATTTTATAGTTCTCCGTTAGGCGTGAATACTAAGCTCGAAACGATGAAGGTTGGCTGACTAGGAACGCTACCCGGCCAACAGCTCTAACGCCATTGTAGCTAGTAACCGATAACGCCTTTTTGAAACTCGGCGTTTAACAAGAGTCACCAAAAAAGGAAAAGAAGAGGAAGAATGTTCTTCTCGTTCTTACTCTATACAGCAGCGATTAGCTTTCACCCCCATTATATAAATGTAAGAAACAATTACTAAAAATCTACATAGTGGGTGGACATAAGTAGGCAGGTATGTAGGTAGGCGCTGATGAAATAGAACTTCAGCTCTACTCTACCAATCTTCTCAGTAGACTAGTATTTCAACAAGCGCATAGTAAAGTAGAACTATCTACAATCTAGATTCTAGGCTATACATGCATCATAACAATCTTACAGCATAAATGCTTGTTTTGCGGACTACGTACCCACCGCTAAAGATTTGGGGATACTGCCGGACTTCCTAGGCTGTTTTAAGAGGAATAGCTCACAGTTTTTCCAAACAACCATCTCTGTAATGGCCTTTACCTTTGGTATTATACGCTACCTGGCATTCTGGAGGCACTATTAAGATACTGATTACGAAATCCCCTGCTAGCGCTGTTACAACTTCGTTTAGTGCACTACACCCCGCTGGACGGAGACCCCGAACAGGGAAAGTTTCTCGTTCACCGGGGGCTACTGCTCGCTACTGAGCGACGCGCATAGAAAACCACCTTGGGCCCTATCGTCAATCGGTCTACTGCCTGGATGCGGTATGGGGTTGGATGATACCTTCGCTAGGTTTGGCATCTGGGGAAGGGGTTCCGCCAGATATCAATTTGAGGAACCCCAAGGATTTTCACCAGCTACATGACACATCCTTTCCAAGTGCTCGGGTCGGTCTCAGTGGTATCAAAGTGGTGGATTGGCTGGGCGGCATTGGGTTTCGATTCCTTGGTTTTTACGCGCACGACAACGTCGACGTCTGTCTGCCGGAGAGGCACAACACTATTTTATCTCTCGACGGACCCCCGGTGAAATGACCGAGAGCGCCCTTGAATCATGGCGGCCGTTAACACCATGGCGCCACTTCTACAAGGCTTAATATGGACCATTACGGCATTGTCTCTGTTGTTCTTAGGCACGAGGTTGTACATCAAGTGGAACTATCGTGGGCAGTTATGGTACGACGACTATGCGCTGGTGGTTTCGATGGTGAGTGACGATTCATCGGTGGGTTGCTGGTATGCTGGTATGCTGATCTCTAACTTCTCAACTCAGGTGTTTCTATTAGTGAATGCCAGTCTGATCCAGAGAATCGTCGTTTTGGGATATGGTAGGCACATCGCGGAAATAATAGCTGAGGTGCCAGACCATATTCGCTCGATTGTCATCTACTTGCAGATTATATCGGGCGTGGTGCGTCTCTCGACTAATATCGCACGAGTCAGCTTTGCGATCACGCTGCTCCGGTTGTCGACCAAATGGGAGAAGGTGTTTGTCTGGTTTTCTATCACGACGCTGCTGGCCGTGACAACGCCGGCGATCATATTGCCGTTTGTTTCGTGTCGGCCGTACGCCAAGATTTTCGACCCTTCCGTTCCAGGCACGTGCATAGACGAGTCCGTGAGCGTCGGGTACTTCATTTTTGAGGGAGGTTTGTAAAACCTGATTCCTACAAACCGGTTTCCTGCAATGATCGATTAAGCTGACAAATCTACTGCAGTATATACTGCCTTGATCGACTTCGCATTGGTGGCTTTACCTTGGTGGATCTTAGCGAAGCTACAGGTATGGGCGTTCCTAAATATCCTGTTTTTGGGTTACTGACAAGATCATATAGATACGTCGGGTCGAGAAGTTAGGAGCAAGTCTTGCTATGAGCCTTGGTCTTCTGTGAGTGTAGTCTGACCACATCATTGTGCAGCTGCTAATAATCTTACTAGCTGCGGTGTTATTACACTTGTCAAAGTCGTGTACTTAAACCAAATAACGGATTCAGACTGGACTTGTATGTTCCTATTCTGCTCCGATGTGCTTGCGGGGCTTGAATACTAACGATATTGTTGTTGAAGATTCGAGCAAAGACCTCGCAATTTGGAACATGGTCGAACCGGCATCCGCCATCATTGCGGCGTCTCTCCCCAACCTACGTGTGTTCATCGTAAAGAACACGGCGAATCTGAAGGCCAGTCTCAGAGGCGCATCCAGCACCCGGCTAAGGACCCGGGGGAACTATCAAAAGACAGACGACGACATCTACTCAGAAAATGTGCAGAAGACGCTGAAGGCGATTACGGCGGGCAGCGACAGAAGACGGGGAGAGGTCACGGCATGGATAACTGTGAGGGGGGAAGAGGACGACAATAGCGCGAGGAGCATTCTCAGCGAGGGCAGAGCTCTCCCTGCTTCGGGAATTGTACAGACTAGCACGTTTGCGATTGAATATCCAGAGGAGGCGCACTTCACATCGGCCCAAGAAGGTCGGTAGGTTGTGGGACTTTTTGAAAATTGAAAATGATCTGGTACCAATAATGATAATTCCCTATGCCATCGGATGTGCCACGAGAGATAGACAGATAGACCTATGATGAAGTGAAGATTAGGTACTTGGTATAGTTCCACCGGGCATATGCATGGATGCCATGATTTTGTGAATTACCTAATAAGACCATCAACAAAGGCCCTCAAATTGTACAATTGTGGGCTGTCACGACATGCTTCTTTCCTGCGGGGAAGCGGAGAATGTTGATGCAGTTCTCAGCACCAAGAACCAACTGAGTCTCGGCCCACACACCTACGCCTACATATTACTTCTTAGTGCACCTAAATAGTACCAACTATCTAGATACCTGCTTATACTGTAGGTAGCGGGGGGCATTTATCTCACACTTACCTAAGGATCTATCCTTTCTGTCGGTAAGTGCGGTTATCTTTTATTAGGTATCATATACCTCATGGTCATCTTAAAAGTATAAATACAAGTTATTTCGCTTATGTCTGACACTTATTGGACTTTATGAAGTTCTACCTACATCTTACATCTCTAACACAAGATGCTACGACGTCTCAGCATAAGGGCTTTACCAGCACGACTCCCTGTGCTTGGAGGTCTCTTTTAGTGAGTCGACCGCAAGCCATATCCCTGTTTTCGTCCTCATTCGCTAAATGTGCATGTGCGTCCAATGTAGCCAGCCCCTCCGAAAATACTCGGCCGGCATCTGGACTGCAGCAAAGGGAGCGCCTCCAATCATAAAGAGGGAAGATGTTTCTAGGGCCATCGCCTTTGCAACTACAGATGAGAAGCCAGTCCGGTGGGGAAACCCTCTGTAAGTATCGAAGAGCAGGAAGCCCCCAATTACTAGAGATAGTTGGGGCATCTTGTTAACTATTCCCAGTCACTATTTTTGGTTAAGGTCTGCTATGTCTTGAAATGTTATATGTTTTAGCATCGCTTATGTTATTATTAAGAGACAACTGCCGATGCAGCACCTGCGTTAACCAAGATACGATGCAACGTAATTTCGACACGTTTAAGGTGAACTTTTAATACTGCTATGGTTTATTATCGATACTGATATTAGGGCCAATAGTTACCTATAGATATCAGACCATCTCGAATAACAAGTAATGAAAAGGGTCTCGAGATTCAGTGTTAGTCTAATAACTATATTATTCGAGGTTGTCGTTTTAATTCATACTAGGGGCCTACGACTCACACGTGAGCTTTTACGGCTGGGATTTTCTTGAACCCTATATTAAAGGAGAGAGGCCGGAACCCGAAGACGTTCAGTTAGTGCCCCCTACCGCTATTAAAACTTCTATTAAATGGACAACGCCAGGATTGAATATTTTGGGTCTCAAGGACACCCTGACTCAAGGATAGAGTATGGCGAATTCGACAAGAACGAGACGGACGCTGTTAGACGCTTGACGGATATGATTGTACGCATACTACTCTGAAGCCGTCTCGGATCCCAATTACTTTGCTCACTGTTGATATAGATACGGAAAGGGTTCGCTTTCGTTACCGGGGTACCAACCAAGTCAGCCAAACCGACTGAAGACCTACTAAAAAAGATTGCATTCATACGCGAGACACACTATGGTGGTTTCTATGACTTCATCCCAGGTCTCGCTCTTGCAGATACTGCGTATACCAACCTAGCTCTAGCTGCGCAGTATGTTTTCTGGTGTATTTTCTATTTGGTCCCCCTTAGCGGATTCTGGTCTTTTTACTCGTATTCATTCATTGGCTCGCTGGGAATCTTGCTATGCAGAGTAACTGTTGACCATTGATTGCGGACAGCACGGACACAACGTATTTTAGCGACCCAGCTAAGTTGCAGGCCTTTCATCTTCTCTCGCATACGGACCCTAACTCCCAGGAAGGCCCCGGAACAGACCGGGGAGGAAAGTCGCTGCTCGTTGATGGCTTTCATGCTGCCCAAATTATGAAAAAGGAGGCGCCAGGTTTGTTTGAGATCCTCACCAGCTTCGGCATTCCCTGCCATGCAAGTGGCAACAAGGGCATCGCAATAGCTCCTGACAAGCTATACCCGGTGCTCGAGTATGACTCGAAAAGAAACGTGATGCATCGTGTTAGGTGGAATAACGACGACCGAGGCATACTTTCGGTTGGGAACAACTCCTTGGAGATGAAGTGGTATGAGGCAGCGCGTAAGTGGTATGAAATCATAACACGAAAGGAGCTTGAGTATTGGTTCCAGCTCGAACCGGGCAACGTCCTGAGTAAGTACTATATAAGTGTAAACTCTATGTGATTGATGCTGAGGGTACGTAAAAAAGTCTTTAACAATTGGCGCGTGATGCATGGTAGGAGTGCTTTCACAGGTATAAGGAGGATATGTGGCGGCTACAGTAAGTGTTGTTGACTCCGTCTATATTCGAGCGCATTGCAGGTCAACTAATTAGCCCCCGCCCATGCAGTTAATCGCGACGATTTCATTTCGCGATGGAGGAACACGAACTATCCTAGGAGTGAGGTTTTGAAGCAAGTCATTGGTTAATATCGTGGAATGGAGATACGTACTCGTTATTTGGTGACTTGTCTTAAGAATGGGTTCTGTTTATGGTTGAGAGTTTGTATTTCTTCACGTTGCGGTAAACACATCCTACGTAGTATCTGTATGATGCGCTCGTATTGAAATCCCCAAAGAATGGTCGGCGCAAATGAAATATGTAGGCGCTCTTCATGTGTATCGTCTTGTCGAGGCTTGGTCCACCTATACTACCCCTCGTGACCGTTGTGCCCCTCGTGTTCGTCCTCCACCTTTATTCGGCGGCTTCGGACCGCCGATAGTTTGCTAACGAGAGGCCATCCTCAAATCCGACTTGGGACATGAACTAAGTGCTTTACGCCATACGCGCGGTAACGGCGTTGCATGCCGCTACCGGGATATCTCCCTCCGACGATCATGACAAGTCCGCTGCACATACACGTCATCCATTTCGGCCCGTTACATTACGGACTGCATTGTCCAGCAATCAGCCATATTATCCCGGCATACCCTCCACCCAAGAGCGGGAGGAGGAGAAGGAGGCTTGCATGTAGAGGATCCCAAACATGTGCGAAGGTCGCGCGAGAAGATTCTATACAAATACAAATACGTTAGATACTCCATAGCTAACTATCGATATTTATCAGTGTTAACTTTAACTCGTCATTTTGCTGCTTTTTTAGGTTTGCTCCCGTGCGCGCGTGTTATTGAGAACCCTATCGGCGTTGTGTGTGAACAGGTACATAGCATACTCTCATCTCACTTGCTTCCATTCTTTAGAGATTTTCTAGTCACATAGATCAGAGAAGCACGCGACAGATACCCAACAAGATGGCAGACACCAAAACCGGCCATTTCCCCCACAACAACACGCCGGTTCCCGACTCGGACCTCGTGATGCCCCTCTTCTCCCTCAAGGGCAGGACGGCCATCGTGTCTGGAGCCGGCGCTGGCATCGGTCTGGCAGTGGCTCACGCGCTCGCCGAGGCCGGCGCCAACGTGGCGATCTGGTATAACTCGAACAAGAAAGCGCTCGACGAGGCGGCGAACATCGAGGCGAAGTTCGGGGTGAAGTGTAAGGAACATCCCGTCTCGCTCTACTCTCCCATCACAAGTTCACGCAGTCTACGCATGCCCTGCGAAGCGCTCGCAGGCCACCCCCGCTAAGAGAAACAAACCACGTGGCAGGCAAGGCGTACCAGGTCAACATCAACACGTACGAGTCGGTCAAGGCGACGGTGGACGAGATCGTGGGCGAGTTCGGCGGGCGGCTGGACGTGTTCGTGGCCAACTCGGGCATCGCGTGGGAGGAGGGCGCGTTCCTCGACGGGTCGCTGGACACCATGGCCAGCGTGCTGCGCGTCAACGTCGACGGCACGTTCTTCTGCGCCAAGGCGGCGGCGCTGCACTGGCGGCGGCAGCACCGGGAGCGCACGACGGCGGACGGCGGCCCGCTGGAGAACTACCTCACAGGCAGCTTCATCTGCACGGCGAGCATCAGCGCTAGCATCGTCAACATCCCGCAGATGCAGGCCGTGTACAACGCCTCGAAGGCGGCGGTTGTCCACGCTTGTAAGGCTTTCTTGTTTTTGTTATTGTCATTATGTTTGGTTTTGACTCTGCTTTTTGCATTTGCCTTGTCTTGTCTTGTGCTATCTCCCTCCCGGCAGAAGATTGATTTGTTGGATTGACCAATTCAATTAATTAATTGATTGCCATGTGACGAACGAATGGTATGCGCTGACGAACACGACTTGTAGGCAAGTCATTGGCTGTGGAATGGACAGGGTTCGCGCGTGCCAATTCCGTTTCCCCAGGCTACATCAAGACCGATATTACCTCGTTCATGTCCGACGCCACCAAGAGCCTCTTTAGAGACAAGACCCCAATGGGGTAAGTTCGTTCCCTACCTACTATCTATGCAGTAGCACCGTAGCGATTGATTGATTGATTGCTTACGTTTACGTGACTCTTAGGCGAGAAGGAGAAACCAGAGAGCTTAAGGGGGCGTATTTGTACCTGGCATCTGATGCATCCTCTTACACCACCGGCACTGACATCATTGTCGACGGAGGATATTGTGCAACATAGAGCGAAGTGGTGTGTAGATCGAGATTGGTACGTACATCGATAGATAGTATTTTCTCTGGAGAGATATCATAGGTAGCACGAATCTGCTAATAGGTATGTCGGGACACCGGTAGGATACGAGCCTTATTGCTACTAAAACAATTTCATTACTCCCTCGATGAATCTTAATGCGCACGTGAGAATTCGGTGTATTGTATTGCAGGTATGATACTACAGCATGTAGGTAGGCACCAGTGTCAAATTTATTAATATCATACAGCCTTGTGCCGACTATCTAGGTATGTACCTACGCATACTAACCTAGTAGAACAGGTACCTGCTCCTTGCCCCGCATATGTGAGAGTGGGCCACCTCTAGGTACTTGAGAGCTGAGCTTTACCCCTCCCCCTCATGCTCAATGACCACGTACATGAAGCCTAGAAACTTATAGAACTCAAATATGGCAGATACAATCATGAACCCTGTGGCACATTGTGTTATGGCTCAATTGTATTTTAGATACGATTACCTACCTAGATTATACATAAGAGGTTGGTATGCCACGTTGGGCTATATGTAGGTACCTAGGCAATAGGTAAGATCTTGAATAAGAAGCCCCCCCAAGGACGCTAACTCCAGATGAGATTACATACGGCACATACTTGGCTGCATAAGGCAGAATTGCAGAGTGCCTAGGTAAGTACCTGGGTATTGCCCCCTATTAGATTTTCCTACTGAAAAACAACCCCACACTACATGCCGTAGAGGCCTGTACTCTGTACGCAGCACCTACCTATACGTAGGTCAGGGTAGTGAGGTACCTAAGGCACCTTAAAGATTGGGGGTGCTTTCAAACCACCTGCACTCTCAATAAATATTGTATCTGCCCGCTTTCTGTTTTCGCCGCTCAATACCTACTCACCATATGCCTACTATCTAGCAGCTAGCTCCCTACATAAATATACCAACCACAATCTACTAGAGGGTCCACCTGTGGAGCACCCTCTTCGCTTACGCTCAGAGGGTCCCAAAAATCGTAACCAACCCAATAATCATAGACACCCCTCTGTCAGCCGACCACCAAATTTACTAGTAAAATTGACTTTTTGGTGTTAAAATGTGTTTTTTTGAAGCAGCAATACTCAATTACTTGCAATCCAGCTACTTTTAAAACTATTTACAATAGCTAATATTAATGTTTTAGCAAAACCTAAAGTATTAAAAGTAGCTAAATAAGCTATAACTTGTTACTTTATAAGCATTTGTAACAGTTAACTTTTATACTTTTTTAACTTTTAAGCTTAGTTTTTATTGACTCAAAATATTGTTAATTGTTTTAATTTACTTGTTTTTTTAGTTGCAAAAAAAATAAAAGCTTTTTTAAAAAACAAGCTTAACTTAAAGTTAACTAAACAGTATAGCAAACTTTTTACTTTAACTGATTTTAAAAATAAAGCTTTAACTTTTTATATATATTTTATAGCTAAAAAAGCTTTTTTAATTATTAAACTATTTGTTTGTATAACAATAAACGATTTATTAATATATTGTATACTTTTTAATAAACTTGTTAATAAAAATATAATCGCAAAACTTTAAAAAAACTAGCTTAAATTGCATGTTGCAAAAACTAATACTATTAATATAAAAAAGCTTTTTTTAAAACAACAAATCAAACTAATTAATAATTATTATATTTTATAAATTAATATAGTTAACAAGTTTAATATATAGCAAACAAATAATTAAAACGTTAATAAAACTAATATATACTTAAAATATTTAGTAAATAATACAAAAGTAGTAATTATTTATATAAAAAAACAACTGCTTATATAAGTAGCTAATTTTAATAATTATAAAAGCAGCATTTATATAAATAAAAAATTAGTTATAAATAAAGCTATTTTTTTATATATAATTTTTAAAGCTTAGCTTTATATTTTTTAAGCTAGTTTTAATATTAATTTTAATATATAATTTATTTAATTAACAAACGGTTTTATAACAAAAAAAATTTAACTAGATTATTTAAAGCATTTTAATTTTTACTTTTTTAAGCAATTTTTTATTTTTTAAAAAAAAGCTATATATTTTTAAATAAACAAGCAATAGATTTTACAAAAATAATTTAAAGTTAATAAATATTATATAACTTTTACAAACTTTAAAAGCTTTTTAAAAACTTAAAAAAGCTATATAAAACAATATAATAAACAGCTTATTTAGTATTTATTAATACTTAATAATTTTATAAAGCATATTAATATTAAAACTAGCAAATATTATTTATAATTTAATATAATACTACTGTTTATGTTTTTATATTTAATATATTTTTTTTAATTTTTAAATTTATTAATATTTAAAGCTTTAAAAGCTATATATTAAAAAGTTTTTTAAAAACACTTTTACAAAAATAAAACGTTATTTTTATAAATAAACTTTATTACAGCTTTAAATTATATATATAGCACTAGTTTTAAAAAACATATATTAATAAATGTTTTTAAAAAAGCTAGTTATTAATTTTATAACTTTTTTATTATATTAGATTTTTTAAAAGCTAAATTAATTAGTTTTAGTTAAGTTTGTTACTTTTTACTGTTATTTTTAAAAGATATATTTATTTAAGCAAAAGTAAAAACTTAATATTTTTATAATTACTATATAAACATATTAAATTTAGTTTTTTTGTTATTTTTTTAACAAACTTTTTACGCTATATATAAAATATTTAATTAAACAATTATACTAAAAAAAGCTAACAATTAAAGCATACAAAAAATATAAAAGCAATAAAACGTTTTTATAAATAAAATAAAAAAGCGTTTTTATAAACTTAGTAACTAATAATATAATAGCTTTAATAACACTAAACTATATATAATATAAAATACTAAAATTATAAAAAAAGCTTAAAAACAGCATAATTAAAAAATTAAAGCTTTTAAAAAACAAAAAAAAAATAAAAAAAATAAACTAAAAAAAAAATAAAAGCTTTATAAGTGTTAATATTTTTGCTTTTATAACTAGCTAAAAAAAATAAAAAGTATTAATAACTTTATTTTTTATAATAAAAACTACTTTTTATAAGCTAGTTTAAAAAACAAACTTTTTACTTCTATGTTTTATATTAATATAAAAAGCTATTATTTAAATTAAATAAATTTAAATAACTTTAAAAAGCTTTTTTTAAAGTTATTAGATTTTTTAAAAGCTAATAATTTTAGTAATAAATTAATCAATATACTTATTTTGTTATATAAAATAAATTTACTTTTTTAAAATAAAAAATATAATAATTATAATTTTTAAAATTTTAAAAACTTAAATATAAATGTTAAAAAAGCTATTAAAGTAATTAAAAACTTTAGTAACAAAAAAAAAAGTAAAAAAAAAAAACTGCTTTTTAGCTTTTTTAAAGCTTCTGCAAAACTATATTTGTAAAAAAAGGCCTAAAGCAATAAAGCTTTATTTAAGCTCAAAAACGCGTTTATTGCAGTTAATTCTTACAATATAACAACTTGCAAGCTAGCTAAATTATAAGTAATTAAATGTTACTGTCGCAAAAAAACGCGTTTTAACACCAAAAAGTCAATTTTACTAGTAAATTTAGTAGTCGGCTGACAGAGGAGTGTCTATGATTATTGGGTTGGTTACGATTTTTGGGACCCTCTGAGCGTAAGCGAAGAGGGTGCTCCACAGGTGGACCCTCTAGTACCTAAAAATACCTATTCGAAGGTGCTGGGTAATCCACCGTTTCAAACCCTCCCACCTCTCTAGCCCTCGTGCCATCCTTGTCATCATCACTTTTCCCACTACCTACCTCCTTACTTACCTAGTTGGGTAGAGCAACCTCAACCTGACCATTTACATACCTTTGGACCTGATACCCATCTACATATCTTTTATTAACCCTTTTGTCTCCAAACGGAACCCACCCGACGAACTCTGGACTCTGAACTCTGAATTTGAAACATCCATCTCTCCGAGTATCGCTTATCAATCACTTATCCGCTACCTTTTGGCGCCGCGCGGGTGAGCATAATCAAGTCGTCGTCGTCGTCTCGCAAAGGCGCAGCCCACCGCCCAACATGGACGCCGGAGGCGATCAAGGCTCTCCCAACCACAACACCAGCGACGACCAGCAGCAGCTAAACCAGCCTCAAAACCAGCAGCGCAATGCTCAGGTCGACAATGCCATCCGCGCAATTCGCCAGAAGAAGCCTCTTCCCGAGATCGACTTCACCATCCACACCATGGAAGATGGCTCTCAGGTGAACACCACCGAGCGGGTTTGCAAAGGTACCTACTTATCTATCATTTCCTATCTCCTCCTGTCCGGCCGACCACCCACTGTCTACCTGCCTCGCTATGATCCATACTTGTGTGCAACGGTGTGGGCGGAAGAATTGACTGGGGATGATGATAACAAACCTACAATACAACAATACAATGACAATAACCACAAGGATTATGATAATCTAACAAGACTTGGCTACAGATGTCCAGGCTCCTGCCACGGCCAAGCCCACCGACGAACAGTTCTTCGAGGACGAATCCCGTACCAAGCCCAATATTGCCTTCCTCAAGCAACACTTCTACCGCGAGGGCCGCCTGACCGACGAGCAAGCCTTGTGGATCATCAAGACGGGTACCGAACTCCTGCGCCAGGAACCGAATCTCCTCGAGATGGATGCTCCTATTACCGTGTGCGGTGACGTACACGGCCAGTACTACGATCTCATGAAGTTGTTTGAGGTTGGCGGTGACCCGGCAGAGACTAGGTACCTTTTTTTGGGCGATTATGTCGACCGAGGCTACTTCAGCATCGAATGTGTCCTTTACCTGTGGTCCCTAAAGATACACTACCCTCAGACCCTCTGGCTACTACGTGGAAACCACGAATGTCGCCATTTGACCGACTACTTCACTTTCAAACTCGAGTGCAAGCACAAGTACTCCGAGGCCATTTACGAGGCCTGCATGGATTCGTTCTGCAGTCTACCTCTTGCCGCTGTCATGAACAAGCAGTTCTTGTGTATTCACGGAGGTCTCAGCCCAGAGCTTCACACTCTGGACGACTTGCGCAATGTCAGCCACCTTCAAATTCCTAGTCTGGCTTAGTTTAGCCGTTGCCCCTGTTGTATACTAACTGTTGTATAGATCGACCGTTTCCGCGAGCCGCCTACCCAAGGCCTGATGTGTGACATCCTCTGGGCAGACCCTCTTGAAGATTTTGGGCAAGAGAAATCAAATGAGTATTTCATGCACAACCACGTACGAGGCTGCTCCTATTTCTTTTCGTATCACGCGGCTTGCAACTTCCTGGAGAAAAACAACCTACTCTCTATCATCCGAGCCCACGAGGCTCAAGATGCCGGGTACCGAATGTATCGCAAAACACGGACCACGGGGTTTCCCAGTGTCATGACCATCTTCTCCGCACCCAACTATCTCGATGTCTATAACAACAAGGCAGCAGTGCTGAAGTACGAGAACAACGTTATGAACATTCGACAGTTTAACTGCACACCACACCCTTACTGGCTTCCTAACTTCATGGATGTCTTTACTTGGTCTCTACCTTTCGTCGGAGAGAAGATTACGGATATGCTTATTGCCATCCTCAGCACGTGCTCGGAAGAGGAACTTCAGCAAGACACGCCATCGTCGACAGTGGCGCCGCATTCGCCTCCCCTCGCAAGCCCGGCAGATGCATCGTTGGAGGCTAGGAAACGCGCCGTCAAAAACAAAATCCTGGCAATCGGGCGCATGTCTCGGGTTTTCAATGTTTTGCGTGAAGAATCAGAAAGGGTCACCGAGCTCAAAACCGTTAGTGGTGGACGATTGCCTGCAGGTACTCTGATGCTTGGTGCTGAAGGGATTAAAAATGCCATCACAAGCTTCGAAGACGCCAGGAAAGTCGATATACAAAACGAGAGGCTGCCGCCAAGCCATGAAGAAGTCGTCAAGACCCAAGAGGAGGAACGCCAACAAGCTCTGGAGCGGGCCTCTCGGGAAGCCGAGAATGATACGAAGCTGCATTCACTTTCCAGGAGACTCAGCATGTAAGCATCTGTCCACCCATTGGGATATATTCGTTTCTTTGCTCTAACGCACATATAGGGATCGCAAGCGGACGTGAGGTGTCGTGTTTGTATACTAGCTAGCGTCCAGGCGACGAACGATGACGGATTAGACGATTCAGTTGATACCACTCCGCCGGCTGGTCATTTCGAAATGCTACTACTCCCATGGGGCTTATAAGGGGCCCACGCTTTCCCTACTAGTTTGGTGGTGGTTGATGTTAGACTTGGTATTCCCCCAACGCGTCAACATGAAGGATTCAAAGAGGCTCGAAAAAAAACGAGAGAGTTGCTCTTCGATATGACTTACGACTTGTTTGGACGGAGAAGGAGACGCAAGCAGCGGTCAGCTGGAAGGGTGCTTTCAATTAAAGTGGAAAATGAAATAATCAAGAGACGGCCAGAGTTATATAATAGCGGCTTTGCCGACCTGTCAACCTACTAATAATTAGCAAGCCTATCTGGTGAAAACCATGTCTCCCAACAATGCACCGTGCCTCCGGGTAAGCGATATGGGCACATGATCCTCGATTCATTCGGATAGTGCATCATATCAGACTCCCGTAATTGCAGTTACAAAAAGTGAATGCGGATGTATATCATGGTATACTAATCGCCCGTGGATAGGAATTGACGATATCTACGGTAGATGCCCGGATGACCGTAGACTCCACAGATAATCCCGTCGCTACGTATCCTGTCTAGCTATCTCTAGGTAGTGTCCCTCACGGCGAGGTAATGGGCGGATAAATACTAAAGCACACTCGTATCTAACTAACCGGGGCACCGAACGCTCATGTGTGCCGCATCATGGAGCGGCTTCTCCTCACTTCCTCCGCAGTGAGTGCGGGGCAGCGTCGCCTCGCAATATGGAGAGCTAGATAAAAGGTGATTGATTGAAGGAAGTAGGTAACCGGCGATCGTGGGTTGCGTCACATTTGTTCGGCCGAGTGTGCCTTTGTTCGTAGATGCTTGATATCTAAGCTCAATTTTTGATTACTTATCTATTTGCTTATCAATTGACCGAGGGCACAAGGCTTGCGTTTCTCTCGTGCACACTAATCACAAGTATATATAATCCGAATAAGCTAGTGTAGAAGAGCCCGGGAAAAGGAAACAAAGCGGACAGAAGCAATGGCGCCGCCTCTCCCCGAATTCAAGCTCAACGCGAACGGCGTCCCGGACTTCGACGCCCTGCCCCTCCGCGAGGGGGTCCCTCGCCTCGCGGCCTGGGGCCTGTACGGCGACAAGGACGAGCTCGGCTTCCTCAACCGACTTACGGACGAGCGGGTAGCAGCCGCGGCGCGGGAGGAGATCAGGTCGGGAAAGCGGTAGGTAGAACACATCTCCGTGCTAGGCATAATTCCACCTTTCTGCCTCTATCCCACCCAATCACCCATTTGTTTATTCCTCCGGTATTGGTACAGAGATGACAGACGCTTGAACCGAGCCTAACGTGTCCAGGATCTCGCTCAACTGGCCGCTGGACGCGCAGACGCACGAGAAGACGTTCTTCCGCCGCGCGGCGTTCCACCAGCACCTCATCGCCAAGGCGCCACGCACCATCAACGACGACGTGTGGACGTTCAACTCGCAGGTCTCGACGCAGTGGGACGGCCTGCGCCACTTCGGGTACCAGGAGGAGAAGCTGTTCTACAACGGCGTCGGGCAGAGCGAGATTCACGGCGTCGACGAGGCGACGGGCGCGCGGAGCACCATTTTGGGGATTCAGGGTGTGTTCTCCCCCTTTCTTTCCTTCCATTTTCTCTCCCCTTCTGCCTGCCTTGGGGGTAGGTGGGATATGAGGATGCGTGTAGATAGAGTAGTCCGGGGAAGGTAGTGGTAGTGTTTCGATCGTTGGATATGCGCACGGCTGCACGGTTGTGTGATTATGTCATGCTAGGGGAAAGAGTAAACTCGTAAGAGGGAAAGAAAGAAAGACTAACTGTAGCATACTGTAGCATGGGCTGAACAGGGGATCGTGGGCCGAGGCGTATTGGTAGACTATCACAGTTGGCGGACGTCGCCCGAGGGAGAGGCACAGTCCAAAGTCAAAGACTACGATTCCTTCGAGTCCATCTCGATCCCCCTAGAGGACCTTCAGGCATGTCTAAAAGCCCAGGGGACGGAGCTGAAGTTTGGCGACATCTTGTTCATTCGATCTGGTAAGTAAACAAGCGTGTACACACTTCATCCCTTTCTGCCCCAACTCCCCAGAATCGCAAGTCTCGCCCCTATTCCATCGAACACTACTTTTAGCAGTCGATCAACGACAGCGAAATCTCAGATTTGTCCTTTAGATGGGATACAACATACACCACCCTCCAGACACCAACTTACTAATACACGCACCTCGCCCGCAGGCTTCATGGCCTCCCTAGCAACCAAGACGCAAGCCGAGCTCTCGACCTACCGCGCCACGGAGCCGCACCACTTCGGCGGCGTGGAGCAGTCCGAGGCCGTGCTGCGCTGGATCTGGGACCACTTCGCCGCCGTCGCGGGCGACCAGCCCTCCTTCGAGCGCTGGCCGACCCGGGAGGCCTGGCACTTGCACGAGGTCTTGCTCGCTGGCTGGGGCTGCCCTATCGGCGAGCTGTTCGATCTCGAGAAGCTCGCCGCCCACTGCCGCGCCGTGGGCCGCTGGACGTTCTTCGTCAGCAGCGAGCCGTGTAATGTCCCCGGCGGCGTCGCGAGCCCACCGAATGTGCTGGCTATTTTCTAGGGAGGAGTGGGTTGGGGTTGGGTAGGAGGGGTAGGAGTAGTCTCTACGTCAGATTTTTTAAGCCTAATTTTGATTTGGCAGCTTTTGGTGAGAGGTTCGGGATATTGTTCGCTGGTATATATTAGTTGGTACACTCATTATAGTACTCTCTTCTACCGATGATTAACATAGTCCTCAGAGACATAATCAATAGCACATATGGGTTAGCATGATAAATATCTGCGCGTATTTTAGCGGAATATTAAAAAACTGTATGAACAAATAAATACTAGTATTTCTCCATCTTTTATTTAAAAGCACTTTGAACTATGTTATCACTTGCAACGTAAAGTAGACATAAACAGAAGAAAACAATATTAAAATAACGTAGGGTTTGTATTACCATGCTTCATCTAAAGTCGCGCTATATTTAATTTTATTCCATGACCGAGTTTTCTATCACTGATATCATCTTCGTATCTTGATTCTAGGACGCTTGGGGAATTATACCATATTTCTCGTAAGGAAAGTTCTCCAGGCTCGAGAGTTGCTCCGCCCACCCATCACCAACCTGTCCAAGCTGGTCCTCGTCCCCAATCGGAACCAGACCGATTCTCCCGGCCAGAACATCGGCTTCTTTGCCAACGTACTCCTGAAGAAGTTTCGGATGGGGCACCCATACCGTCCTCATGCCCGCCCGCCGACCCGCCTCGACGCCGATCACGCTGTCCTCGAAAACGAGGCATTCCCTCGGCGTGATCTTCGGCTCGCCGTCCGGCAGGGCGTCATTGACGGACTGCAGAGCACGGAGGTAGATATCCGGCGCCGGCTTGCCGCGGCGCACGCGCGGATCGTCGCCTAGCACCCTATGCGCTAGGGGAATGAGATCTATCAGCGCCGCCGTGGCGGGCGCCTGCGTCTTCATGTTGAAGTTGTCTCTCGCACTGCTCGTCGCCAGCGCGATCTGCACCGGGCGGCCGTCGGCGTTCCTCGCCGTCTTCAGAGCTTGCATTAACTCAGGGACACCGGGCAGGGGCCGGCACTGGGGGAAGTGGACGCGCTGCTGCGCGGCCTGCTCGTCTTGGAACTGCGCGCGCGAGATGGGCAGCTGGGCCCAGGCGTGAAACGTGTCGCCGTTGGAGGACCCCGGCACGCCCATCATCTGCGCCTTGACCGACCACGGCAGGGGCGGCCGGCCGTACTTCTCGAGCACGATGCTGGCGCATTTGGTGTACAGGTCTTCGGTGTTGATCAGGAGACCGTCCATGTCGAATAGACAAGCCCGGACGGGCGGAAATGTGGGCGACATTAGGGGGTTGTTTCTCTTCCTCTACCTCTTTCTCTTCTAGTATGTATTAGATAGCTCTATACCAAGTGCCTATTATTGACTTTTCCTAGCCCCCTTTTTCGAGGTGCTTATTAGAGCATATTGCGTTAGCATGTAATTTAATGCTAGTTATCGAGGAAGCGAAGCAACTAACTGTGTAATGCAATTTCTAAATAACCTCTAATATTGCTTCGGATAACTATACAATCAAAACATGTAGGATTGCGTGTACCTAAGCAACACGGCCTGCGGGCGGAGTAAACGCCTTGGTATTATGAATAGGTCTCACAGACTAACTGAGGGGCGAATATCCGGCGGAGGCCGCAGGTAATCGGAGAGCTTAAGCTCCCGAGAGCGAAATTGGGTCAATTCTATCAGTCCCGGGGAAGCGACAGGGCGAATGTACCTTTAGATATGCTTACACACACCACTATCTTACTCTTGTGTGCATAGAGATAGTATATTTCTACAACCCCACTTAGGTAGATCAAGCTATACCACCCCGTAGAGCTTGGGATCGCATTACTTGCATACGTCTGATTGGTATAAAAACGGACATACCGTCAGCACTGGTGAGCCGAGAATGAGTCGACTATCTCTTTATTCATCGCCATAGTTGTGATTTCCAATTCGAATAGGTAGACACAATGTCCGTCACAAAACTCGAGCTTCGCACTGCGCTTGGCCCGGTATACCGGGATGTGCTGCCCTACCAGCCCCGAGACTGTACGCCGGATGAGATCCCGGTGATCGACCTCGAACCTATGTTCTCAAGCGAATTATCCGAACGCAAGAAAGTGAGCTCAGCAATCAGAGCCGCTGCTATCAATAATGGTTTTTTCTACGTAAAGAATCACGGCATTTCGCCCGAAACTATCGCGCGTTGTAAAGGGCAGGTCCTTAATTTCATGAGACAGCCATTTGAAGTGAAGGATCGCATCAGGTCGCATAAATATAGCAAGTACTACAACGGCTATCTAGGCAGACGGAGAGCACAGATATCACCTAGCGAGACAGCTGATGTGCGCGAGTCGTTCACATTTCGCTACTCTCCCGAGCTTGACCCTGACCACCCCCAAGATATATCAGAGCTACCGGACGAGGCCCGACGCTGGATTCGAGGCGAAGATTTTGTCTGGGAGGGTACGAAACACCTGCCCGACTTCAAGAGGGACTGTGTGGCGTATTGGGGCAGCTGTCTTAGCCTCGCTAGAAAATTGGTAAAGATGTTTGCGCTCTCGCTTGACCTTGACGAGAATTACTGGGACGAGAAGGTGACCTATCCTGGAGCTGAGTGCGCATTCCCAAATTAAAATTACTGGTTTATACCAAGATAGTTGCTAATCCGCTGTCTTCTATAGTGGCGTCTTTAACTACTATCCTACCAGGACCCAAGAAGAGATCGAGCAAAAATTCGTCGGCTTGGGTAGCCACACCGATTTGCAACTTTTCACCCTGCTTTGGCAGGACAGCGTAGGCGGGTTGCAGGTTTTGACTCGGGAGGGACAATGGATCAAGGTGCGTCGCTGAGATCTTGGAGAGTATTGAAGCTGATGATATAAAGGCTCCACCGATCGAGGGAACGCTGGTGGTAAACATTGGTGACTACATGATGCGGCTTTGTAACGACATCTATAAGTCCACGGTCCATCGTGTCACTAATGAGTCGACCGAAGAACGAGTGTCGATGCCTTTCTTCTTCGGTAAGCCTCCAGGTTTCTCTATCTTGTAGTTGATATGACTGATGAGTTATAGGCTTGAATTTCAACTGTATCGAGAGCGTCGTACCCTCCTGTACTTCAGAGTCGAACCCAGCCAAATATAAGCCAATTTCATGCGGCGATTGTAAGAGATGGCTTCGATCTACCGCACGGAACTAGGTGCTAACATTCGATAGGGTGTCAGATGCGCTTCAAGATGGAAAATGAGGCGTTTTTAAAAAACGAGGCGAAAAAGTCGATGGCCCCTAGCGCGGTTGTTGTAGCTGAGTGATCCCGACATTTCACTTTCAACTTGAACCCTTAGTTGAACACGGGGCCTCCCCCCGTTGAATTAACTAGGTAATCATCACAATATTTTTTGGATGAGTTCAAGTACATCGAAGAAGGCTTCTCGGTCTGGTCGAAGCTTCTGTAAACCTAGGCCAAGAACCAGGGTGCGAGTCTCAGCGGCGTCGCGTCTCGCAATGTAGCTAGCAATCTGGACAGCGTATAACTGAGCCAACGACTCACGCTCCTCACCACCACCGCCAAGTAAGGTTTTGGCGGTGAGATGGGACATAGGTAGTAGGCTCTCATTTGCAAGTGCCATGTCTACGGCTGCTGGGGATGGTGCAGATAAGGGCACTTGAATCTGGGGCTCGTAGTTAGAAACGTTGTTCGTCTATCTATTCCTTTCGGAAGTTTACACACCCATTGCGAAAGCCTGCCTTCTTGGCATAGAGTGACGAGAATTCTATCGGCGAAGAGCAAAGCAGTGGCTTCAGTAGAAACGCCGTCAATTTGACCAGTTGCGCGCTTGCATTCAGCAGGGAAAGGCTCGTCGATAACCTGAGCCGACTCCATGGCTTTGGGTACTTCAAAGTAGTGGCTATTGGAATTCGGGATGATTTATCTAGCTGGCAGAAGTTTCCATGTGATGTACAGAATAGAAGAACTGATAGATGGATGATCGGGGCTGAAGCGTAATAGCGGGTACGGTAGCTAGTTGTAGCTGTAGCACTACTGAATACAGTGGGCCGGTATTGAAACAGCGGGCCAACTACCCCGCGCTAAGCCCATTACAGGGGACATCTCACTGATTCTGCCAGGCGGTCAAAATTTCCTAGCGATTCTCAATGAAATGCAGATTTACTACTATCACTTCTTATACGACTTCGTCGTTCTAAGTACACTCATTCAAAATCTCTTAATAAAACGTCGACGCCATTAACTTGAAACTAATAAGCAGAAGTCACTTGTAATATTCTTGCTCCGACGTTATTCTTATTCTCGCTCTCTTAGTGTCTACTCCGATGGCTAAGAAGTTTGTTCCTCGTCAGAGGAAACACAAGGTTCTTGCGCGTGAGGCTCGAGAAGCACAGCAAGCCACTGCTGAGAATGGCGCACCCACGCCTTCCCATACCGATAGCAATGCGGTGGAGATCATGCCAGATGCGAAAAAGGCGGCCGACGAGGCAAAGAGGGCCCAGATGAAGGCCGACTTGAAAGGCGAGGCTAAAATGAGTAGCAAAAAAGCTAAGCGTCTCGAAAAGTATATCGACAAAAAGCTTGAAAAGGACGAGAATCGAGCTCTCTTAGCACGGCTGGCTGCTAATAAGATCGACACGAGTCTTTTCGCGAGCAGTCGTAATTTGGGCGCCGCCAAAGAGACGAAACGTGAGATGATGAGCCGTGTTCTTAGAGAGCGAGCTGCCGGTATTGCGCAAACCGATGAAAGCATACTATTTGAGCCTAGGCCCGAGCCAATGGACTATTCAGACGATGAAGATTTCAAAGGTGAGAATTCTCAGAGGAAAGGGAACGAACTACTTCAACGGAATGGGGAGGTAGCAAAAGCTCAGGAAGGCAATGCGCCAGAGTTTCCGATTTCATCAAGTACTGCTGGTTCCGGCCTGAAACGGCCTTTAAAATTAGACGACGAAGGGAAGCCTGTCTTACGGAAAAGACAGAAAAGGGGCGGCGTGAAATCGAAAATCACAGGAAAGTCACAATATGTGTTAGGGTCCCCCTCAGATCCGTCCGGCGATTACCCCGAAGGCGAGAATGAAATAGAGCTAGGTGAGGAAAAGGACGACGAAGACGAATGGAATGGATTTAGCTCTGATGAGGCGGCGCATGACGACCCCAAAGAGGGCTCGGGGGATGAATCCGTAGGCACGTCAGCGGACGAGGACACAAGCGACGAGGACGTTTCATCATCCGAGTCTGAGGATGATGACGGCGTTGATGCAGATACCGCAAAAAACCGTTCATCGGCATTTAAAGCATGGGCTCACGAGCAAAGGAACTCAGCCCTCGGTTATGAGCCCAGCAGTAATGTTAATGCTATCCTTGATATCCCAGTACCTCAGAATTTCACACCAAGGCCCGTTGAGCAAGAACCTTTGCCTTCAGAGCTACAGCCAACGAAAGATACTGGGCGTAAAGCTTTTAGCGTTGTAGTTGAAAGGAATGCTGCTATACAGGACGCAAGGCTCAAGCTTCCCGTCGTAACGGAGGAGCAAAGAATCATGGAAGCTATCCATAACAACAATGTCGTCATTATATGCGGTGCTACAGGATCCGGAAAGAGCACGCAAGTTCCTCAAATGCTGTTTGAGGCAGGATATGGCTCTCCAAATTCTCCTACACCAGGGCAGATCGTCGTTACACAGCCTAGAAAAGTCGCAGCAGGTGAGCAGATCCCGATATTCTATTTCATTTGGTGTTGGATAGCGTTACTAACTCACATAAATAGTGTCGGTGAGCCAGCGTGTGTCAACAGAGCTAGGCGATCATTCAGATACAGTTGCATATCAAATCCGATTTGAAGGCACCGCCAGCGAGAAGACTAGACTAAAGTTTGTAACCGATGGCGTGCTGCTTAGAGAGATCGGTAACGATATCTCTCTGCGGAACTACTCTGCGGTGATTATTGATGAAGCCCACGAGAGGAGTCTTAACACAGATATCTTGATTGGAATGTTAAGCCGGACGGTTAAGCTAAGAGAAGAGATGGCCAATGAAGATCCTAAAATTTCACCCCTGAAACTAATTAGTGAGTAAATCCTGCGGTGCATCTATTTCTAGTTTCGTTCATTTCCAACTTTGGACCATCTACTCCAATACACTCCTTAGTTTCGTAACGTTGAGTGTCGTAGATACCTTTAACGCTCGCCTTATAGATCAATTACTAACTAGACTTTCTAGTTATGTCCGCAACCCTTCGAATAAGCGACGTAACCAATTCCACACTGTTTCCTTCCCCACCACCAGTTCTCGACGTTGAGGGCCGGCAATACCCTGTCACGATGCATTTTTCGAGGAGGACGCAATCTGATTATGTCGATGAAGCCTTTAAAAAGATAATTCGTGGACACCGCAAGCTTCCTCCTGGTAGTATGCTTGTCTTTCTCACAAGTCATAATGAGATATCTAGGTTAAGTCAAAAGCTGAAGCTCCATTCAACTGGATTGAAATCTGCGTCTTATCCAAAGGTTCGCTTTTCAGCGAACGACGGGCCTTTGGAAGTCGAAGATATAGAATTTGGGCAAACGGATGATGTCACAGGCACTGAGCTTGATGAATTGCAATTTATCGGAGACGAACAAGATGTAGACGAGGAAGAGGAGGCTGAGTTTGATGTGCCTAATGAGACCGGACAAGCAGTGCCTCTCAAAATGCACATATTACCCCTGTACTCTCTTCTACCTACTAGGGAGCAGATGCGGGTATTTGAAGACCCCCCTGAGGGCTCGCGATCAATTATCCTAGCGACTAACGTTGCGGAAACATCTCTTACAATCCCCGGAGTAAAATATGTTATAGACTGGTAAGTATCAGCGTGCCCTCAGCATGATGCTGCTTTGGTTACTTCTTTTAGCTAACAGTAGTAGTGGGAGGTCCAAAGAACGTGTCTTTGATCCTGATACAGGGGTTCAACGCTACGAAATCGGGTTCATAAGCAAGGCAAGTGCAAACCAGCGGTCTGGAAGAGCAGGGCGTACTGGTCCAGGACATACATGGCGACTTTATTCATCCGCAGTCTACGAGAGGGATTTTCAAGAATTTGCGGATCCTGAAATCTTGAAGATGCCGATAGAAGGAGTTGTCCTTCAGCTCAAGTCAATGAATCTGAAACACGTGGTGAATTTTCCCTTCCCAACTTCCCCCGACCGACAGAGCCTAGCCAAAGCAGAGAAGCTTTTACAGTATCTATCTGCAATCACCCCAGATGGCCACGCGACTCAGATCGGAAAAACGATGAGCAAACTTCCGCTGCCTCCGCGATTCGCCCGCATCTTATTGGTTGGCCATCTTCACGATTGCCTGCCTTATACAATCGCTCTAGTTGCAGGCCTATCTGTGGCGGAAATTTTCCTCCCAGAGTCCCAGGTAATCCCTGCGGAAGCAGAAGAAAGTGAGCAAACCTTCAGAACTAATGAGGCCCTGGCCGCGGAAAATGAACGGGCTCAAGCTCGGCGGAAATATAATGAAGTTCATCGGAATTTCCGCTCGCTCGATGACGCATCTGATGCTATAAAACTACTACAGGCCGTTGGCGAGTTCGCGCATTCACCCTCAGAGAGCTGGTGTACCTCAAGATTTGTGCGATTCAAGGCTCTGCAAGAAACGCAGAAGCTGCGAAAGCAAATCACGATGCTATTGCAAAAAGATATCCCGGCATTCGCGAACCTAACTTTCGTAGAGCGACTAGATCGGCCCAGCCCGAAGCAAGTGACGGCACTAAAGCAAATGGTCGCAGCTGGGTTCATTGACCAAATAGCAATCCGCGGGGATCTGGCACCTGTACCACCGGAGATGTATCGAAAGCCCCGCCGAGCAATTGATGTGCCGTATCTGCCGCTGCAACCCCTTCAGACCTCTGGCATCACACTCGGCAACGACGACGCACTGATAGACAAGGCGGTTTTTATTCACCCCTCGAGTTGTCTCGCACACTATAGCCCGCAGGAGCTGCCAGAATACGTCATCTACAGCGGTTTGCAGCGCTCGTCTGCATCTGGCCCCATCGACAGCGTCAAGAAACCCAAGACGAGAATGCTGGCGCTCACGGACATCACGGGGGCCCAGCTCTCTGCGCTGGCGAAAGGCACGCCGCTCCTCACGTATGGAAAGCCTATCAAGGAGGTGCAGGCTGCGGCTGGGGCCTCAACGCGAGAGTGTTGGGTCGTGCCGTATCTTAGAGCGGAAAATACAGGTGGCCAGGGGTGGCCGCTGCCTGTTAAGAAGGTGACGCAGAAAAAGGTCCCTGGTAAGGGATGGGTTACGGAGTGATTTTAGACACCCCTGGGAATAACTTATTTGTATCATGATTAGGGTAGACAGCTAGCTTTGTTGATACTAAAATAGGCTGTTCTACATTGTATATACGGTCGATACCAAAGAACCAGAGTCAATTTGCTATATTGATAAATGCCTACAATGTGACATTTAGAATACCTGTGTCAAAGAATAAGCATATTGAGGGACGCAAGGTTGTTGAAGGATACCGTGGCGAGTGTATGGTAGACAATTCAACACTTCGTATCCCAAGTCACTTGCTTGCTTTAGTAGAAGAAAGAAAGAGTGTTTGTGCATCTATTAGTGGTGTGACCCAGGCTCTAAGTGCTGAAAATCAAGTGTGTCCTCTCGCAGTATAATCTAACATGTACAAATAGTGTATCTCAAGTGTGACAATGCATTGGCCCCGTCAATTCCTACAATGAATGCGCCATCCTTGACGAAGAAAATGAAGTGCTATCGGGTTGCCCAGATACATGCATGTGGAGCGCAAAACCACGCACTCGCCGACCCAGCGGATGGCGTAATCGCCGTCCGGCTCGCTCTCTTTAATGCTCCCGATACGGCGGCGGGGCATCCGGTTGTGTAGAAGCCACAGTACCGCGTCTCTCCGGTATTAACGGTGCCTGCAGACCAGCTGGGAGTGGGAGCTCAGCACTGACAAGCGATGTGGCTTTCAGCATCATCCTCGGGAAGTACTGCTGAATAAAAGACTCCCTATACTCAGCATGTTAGTTATCAGAAACGCAAAACTAGCTTTTCGGTAAACAAAAAAAAGGGGCTCTTACGTGTAGTAGCTATGATCCGCATTATGTGGTTGGATAATATTATGCGCAAGCTCGTGAGCTAGCACAACCCACCACCAGACAGCGGCTGAAGCCCTGTCCTCACCACTCCTTTGGTCTGCGTGCAGTTGGATATAGAAGCGCAGGTTACAGAAGATGCTACCATCGCGGTTGAAGGCAATCGTGCTGCCGCCCTCATCGTAGAAGATATGCAGAACGTTTCTAGGGATCTGATAAATGTCACCGACGTCCTTGAGAAGGGCCGCAAAAGAGTTAATAGCAGCGTGATTTGTAGACAAGAATGTCCCCGTCTGAAGATGAGGTATATTAGAAGAGACAAATATTCGCATCCCATTTGAGGCATCTGCTAGCATGGTTAGGTCCTTAGCGGCTGTATCATCGCAGTATGTAGCTTGTTCTTTGACTTCCCGAGTCGTCGGCGGGGAGTATAATGATGACGAGTCATAAGCCCGTGTTGACTTGATAGCATTCAGTAGGTTCTGTTGCACCACTGCTGGGTTCGTGACCTTCCCATCTTGCCCGTTCTCGATATGCCTTGAGCCCGAAGATGATGGCTCGGTGGGTGGGAGTAGTCCAGGATGAGGCGTTGAGTCCATGAAACCTTTCAACTTCTCATCAGTCTCATCATTGTAATCAAAGCCAAACCTCTTCGAAAGATTCGAGAAAAGCCCCCTTCCCTTTCTGCCCTGAGAAAGCTGGGGTGGTGAAGGTGGGATGTCATCATCATCGGGAGAATGAAAGCCACCAGGCATACGTGGAGGGGGGGTGCCGTTTTGTTCTCGTGCAGCTACTGCCGTGCTAGTAGCGGAAGCCTGGGTTTGTCTTACAAATTCCTGCTCCCGTTCTCGAATTCGAGCTTGTTCTGCATCCAAGGCCCTTCGTCTCTCTTCCTCTGCAATTCTGGCCTCCGCCGCCTTTGCTCGGAGAATGCGATCAACGTTGTATCCACGGGCTCTTAAACTGAGAAGATCCTGGTTAAGGAACGGCTCAAACAATAAGTATGCCTGTTGGCTTGGTCGGTTTAAGATGAGCTGGCATATAGCTTGACCGACCTGATACATCTCTGGACGGGACGACTCTGAGGCTACGTAGAGCACCCATCCGGCCTTTGTTTGACTACTCGCTGCTGACCTCTTTTCCAAGTGAGACTGACCAGAAACGCGAAGCGACCGACGAAGCGCAACGGACCGCACAACCGATACCGTTAGGTTTTTCTCTAACCACTTGGCATCGTGTTTTATGGCGTCTCGTGTATACTTAGCGTACTCGTGAATAAAAAGCTTAGATCGCTCGAGAACATGTTTGCGTAGCCAAACAGCGCCATCTTGCTTCTCGCTATGTGGGCCGACCTTCAAGTCCTCTTGGACTATTGTTGAGAGAGTCGGGGTGCCGAGCGCTTGATAGAAAGCCTCAAGTACATCCTCTTCGGGAGCACACTTTAAATGATCTTTGAAGAGGTTGTAGCTTATGAAATCGTCTAATATGACGATGTCGGAGGGTGCCGCGAGCTGATAAGTCCGGACGGCTTCCTCGTCTTCCTCTTGCTCGGCTGCTTTTCCTTTCGAGGGGCCGCCGATCTCTTTAAAGGCTAGAAGAAAGGGGGCTGCCTTCATCTTTCTCCAGAGATCTTTGTCTCTTTTTATAGTTGCCATGTCTGCTGCTAGCGATCGGAGCAAATTGAGATACTTATCAGGGCTCTTTAGTATGCTAAGGAGTCGCGCGGGCTCTCCTGCTGCCAGTTGGGCGATTTCTAGTTTGGTAGGCTCGTTGTTAGAACCACAAGCGGAAAGAAAAGAATTTGCAGATTGGCCAAAGTCAACGAAGTCGAATATATCCCCATATATAATGGAGTTTCCTAGATAACATTGCCGTGGGCTCAAGTGAACAATAGGACCCGATTTCTCATCAGCATTTCCTGAAGATAGGATCCCTGAAGCCCGAGTTCTCCGCGTCACCGGTACAATCTGAGCATTACCAAGGGTTTTTGCGGTCGTGCTATTGAGGTCGTTGTGGCGGCTCGAGAAGTATTGAAAAACAGGAATGGCATCTCGGTGAGTGTTGGGAGGATTCTTTATGAGGCGTTGGACACATTCAAGAATTGGTGGATCTCTCGATACTCCAAACTTCTGCGCCTCGCTGTGAAGTTCCCTCTTCAAAATATCAAAGCCTAGGACAGCTGCCGCCTCATTTGTGAAGCATCCAGAAGGCGGCACGAGCCTCTTAGGGTCTCCTTGCAGCGGAAGGAATGCTCTATTACTTGTTGCGGTGTTAAAAGCACTATAACCATGGGTGTGATGATACGCAACGAAATAGGTCATAGCGTTCTCGCGTAATTGTTGGTCTGGCGAAGCCATCATTTCTACAAGTTCCGGAGCAGAAGGGTGCAGTCGTAGACCAAGAGTGGCAAGAAATCTCCCTTCCTGTGACCCAAGATGTAGACCGCCGCCAGGCCATTGGAGAATCCTTAATTGAAGAGGTCGGATATGACGATTTGGTTCAAAAAGCTCGGAAACCTTATATAGTTGTGAACTCCCCTGAGAGAATTCCTTGCCTACGGGACCGGCCTCGGCAGGGCAGATTGAGGATTCTCTCAGTTTTAGCAGGTCATCAGGTGGAATATCCATGCGAACTGATGCTAGGTATTTTATCAATTCTACATGGCTCCATTTTGCTTGCCCAGAACCATCTTTTTCTGAAGGGCTTAGTAAGCGCTTGAATATTGTTTCAAGGTCGACCGTCTTTCTAACGCCGAGTGCAGACAAGAATTTCTCCTTCAACTGTGGGCATTCGATAGTGGGGAGATCATCAAATAACTTCACAAATGGGAAGAATGAGTCTGTTGGTTTCCTCATCCCTAGTTTCGTCGGCATAATGGTGTGAGTTTTCAGCAGTGTTATTATGATGTCCTTTGAGAATTGGCTCTGATTGTCCCAGCCCTTCGATACTACAGACAGAATACGAGTTGCAAACTCTGGGGATTTAGTAATATCTTGGTCAGAAGACCTATTGGACCGAGTTTCAACCAAGAAAGTAACCCAACGAGAGAGGTCCAAGGGTTCCCAAGTAAGGGCCCGTAGCTCTTGAACACTACAGGCTTTAGTGTATTCAAATGGGATAGTTGTTGGCGGAAGTGGTAAATCGGACGGAATTTTTTGTGTAGAAATAAAATTCCGAATACTCCCAAGCGCAATAATATCACCATGGGCGAGTTCGTCCTTTTTATTCACTATGGCAACAGCAACATCGAGTAGCCGATCCCGGTTCGATGAACTGAGCTCGCCTTGCAGGGACTTCTTCGCTACCCATTGAATAAAATTTGGAAGTTGAGATTCCGTAAGTGGTTTTCCTGAAAGCGTTTCTAATACATCCTCCACAGTGATCTGCGAGAGTAAGTCGAAGTCAATTAACTTTCGCACGAAACCAGTCGTTTCCAGTTCGGGTGGGACCACAGCAATGCCCTCAACAAACTTGCCCAGTTCTTGAGAACCAAGTCGGACTTTGCTTGTCGGAAGCACACCTCGGGTGCTATATATTTCGACAAATGGCCTTTTATATGCTGTCCAGAATGCTTCTTCAATAGCTTGGGAAACATGGCTGCTAGGAGTAGAGTCGCCAAAGGTAAACGCCTTAAGAATATGCAAAGCGTCGGGCATAAAGGTAGCGGTCTCCTTTGCAGTTATGCTGGTACCTGCAACCTCGGCAGCCCTTTGCAGCTTTGCTTGAAGCTCATTCATCTCATGAGTAAACGCTAGGCGTGCCATGATGCCTGCGGCTCGTAGCATTTCGAGATTCCATGTCCGAACCCATCTTGCGTTCAAGTCAATAGCTTCTCGCTCGACAGTCGGAATAACAGAAGGGGCAGAAATGTGCATGCCGCCCCCGGTTGTCTGAGTAGTCGGAAATCCAATAAATATTCGCCCGCCTTTTTTGCTTGGGAGGACTGAAGCAAAAACATCAGTAGCTGTAGATATTGGCCCCGACATCTGCGAATTCTCAGATGCCTGTGTCTCGTCATACGAAGATGTCAAGACAGACAGCTTAGTGACTTTCGGGGGAGGCTTCTTGGTGGCCCTTTCTAACTCGGAGGCGAAGTTCACGCTCACAGATGTTCGAATGGCGCCTGTGGTAACCCGAATAAAAATACTCGATGTTGACATGGCGGTGATATCTTCGGAAATAGCGGCTTGGGCAATCTTCTCTTCTCTTGCTGCCTTTACGGCCTTCGTCGAGGTCGATGTAAGCCTGGAGAAAAAGCTTCGGAGTGACGGCATTTCGGAAGTTCCCAAACCGTATCCTTCACTTTTTGCCATAGCGGCTTGAGGTTTCCATCCTATAGCGCTCATGTAGGTAGCATCGATTTGTGCGCTAGAACGGTCAACACTCTGGACCGTCATGAGGCGTTCTCTCGTTGTCATGTCCATATCTCGTGGGATGGCAATATCCACGCTAGGACTCGCCTTCTTCTGTAAAGAAAGGATTATGTGGTCATCTATCCAGAACTCGATGTGTTGCAATGCTACAAATGTCAAGCTCGTGGCTAAGAACTGACCCACGGAGAGTAGGTTGGGTAATGTGGTGGTTGTATTTCGGTAATCGAGAACAAAGGCGGTATCAGAGCTACGCTGGGTTTCAGAAAGCTGTAGCTTTCTGGTGAAGAGTGCATTCCCTTTCCAGTAGAATGCCATGGCCTCACTGCCCGAGCTAACGAAGGGCTCCTCGCAGTCGGCAAAGACACTATAGAATCCAACGCCAAACGCACCGATCTTGGTCTCATCCGGGTTTCCTTCAGCTATTCGTTTAAGTCTCCCCCAATCTGTCTTTGTGAAGGGCTGGCCATTATTCTGGACGATCAGGCGGCGGAGGGTGTGATGTGTGATTATGTGTTTTAAAATATCGGATCGATCGGCCATCGATGGAAGGGGTACTTGGGTTGAGGGCAGAGTTTCCCACTTGATCTTAACGGTTGTCGCTTGGGCATCGGCGGCGTTCTGGATGAGCTCTCGTAGTGTTGTCCATTCTCCCGAATACCGCGCCAGTACTTTGTCTATCAAGGCTCTAGTGTCGACGGTGACCGCCTCCTCGTCTTCTCCGTCTCTCAGGGCCGCAGCCCGAAGCCTTCCATAGTCCATCTTGTGCAGTTTGTTTGGGTGGTCGTCGATTCACCGGGTCATAACGGTTGTGGGTTGTGGGTAAGCGGAGAGGACTGCGAACTGTGGGCAATCTGCGAAACTTGGGAATAAATAAGAGCAGGCCAGGGATCTTTGGTACGTCGTCCAAAGAACACGCTAGGAAATGCCGGATTTAGTGGTGGATGGCAAGGCTGACACTTGGCCTGAGAAGTAGGATCTCGCTGCTCTAGGCATTCCACCACGTTGTGACACGACAACAACACCCTAGTTGTGGTTGTTCGAGGTGGTGCCAGAATATAAAATACCAGCCAGTCTAGAAATGCCTAGGTACGGCGAATAGGCATACCTACCTAGGCCAACTGTGGCAGTAGTAGCAGTAGTTGTTGAAATAACGACAAAGACAACAATACGGCTTGTTTAGCCAGTAGGATTAGTGTAGAAATCGTGCAGTCCTAGTCCTAGCTGAGCTTTTTTGTTGGTGATGATAATGGTGATGATGACAGTGTGATCTCCTTACCTCCTATGTATGTAGGTAGAAACGCCATCTAAGTTTACCTTATGATTGATTGCCTAGGCCCTAGGCAGGTTAGGTAGGTAGGTAGGTACCTAAGGTACCTAACGAGATGCAGATGCAGGATACGAGACAGAGCTCAAGCCGCTAGAGGTTCCCAGTGCTTAGGGGCAACCCCACTAGGTTCCGTGGGGAAAGCCTAAGGTACCTAAAGTATCTACTAGGTATAGCTCCATATGGCACTGTAAACGAGATCATACAGTAGGTACCTTCTGTATCGCTGCACTATCTACGTACAAATAAGTATTATGCACCCCAATACCCTTCCCAAGATACATACAATACACCTGTGCATACAGAACACCTCCTATTACGAATGCCTGTCTACGCGGGAGAAGCCAAGACTGGCCCTGCAGCCATTTCGCGTGCAACATAACCCAACAATCTCATACATTTCAACACTAGACTAGCACCTTCATCCACGCAATCACACCCTATTCTTTGCAGGGTCTGTCTGAGTCAACGGTTTTAAATATGCTGTAAATAACATTATTGATTCGTCAAAGCGAAACCCTATCTAGGAGATACCCGTTCCCAGTAGGTAATATATACCCATATGAAGCTTCAAATCCACGACTTTACACTTAGCATCAAAAACGAGTAGACGTACCTACAGTATTCAATCCCTTTCTAGGCTTCTTCGCCGATAACGCTGTGGACTCTTGCTTCTCCCCCGGCCTCTCGACGTCGATCCATAGCCATCCCTGTGGTTTCGCCTGCGCTCGGATCCTTCTATGCTGCGATTCCCGTCTCCGTCTCTTACATGTGATTTCCCCAGCCTATCTGTCCCTCTATCACGACTATGACTTCTCCGCCTGTGATATCCACGTCTGCTATCTCTGTCGTCTCTTGGCCGAGGGTAGTGTGTCTCGTATTTCCCTCCTGGTGACCTGTCGCGATGCCTATCCCTATCCCGGTCTCCGTCGCGGTCTCGATGTCCCCTTCGGCGGTCTGGATCTCGGCTTCGGCTTCGATGTCTGTGTCTGTGTCGCCTATCTGATTCTCCATGATGCTTGTGTGTCCTGTGATGATTCGCGTTGGATTTGGATCCTTCTGCCTCAGGTGCAGGGCCAGTTTGTAGAGTCATTCGAGATGGCCCAACATCCACAGCATTTGCTCCAGTGACATCCCGCGGAGCTACGGGAAGTCCCAATGCGCGAGCCAATGCATCCTCTTCAGCTTCTTTGATCTTCTTCAATTCCTCCTTACACTCGCGGGCAGCCTTCTCTTCTAAGGTCTCGTTGGAAGTAGAGTCAGTCGCCTCTGCTTTAGCATACCAGGTAAGGTCCTTCCCTTTCTGCCAGCGACCGACGGGGGCTTTCAAGCTGTGTCCGAGATAGTTTTCGCGATGGGCAGAGGTTGTGACATCTTCCCAATCGAAATTGACACCGCCACGCGACCCTGTTTTGCGGATGCTGGAGACAAGATCCATTACCAGCAAGCCGTAAATATTATGACCAAGTGATAGCGTACCGCGGATCGGCTCGGGTGTGTATTTTGTCGTTTGGTAAGGTTCGGGATGTTTTGGTAACAAGAAACTTTGAAGAATTGACTGGGGAGAGAATAGGTAGGTCGATTTAGATTAGGTAGGTAGAACATACCTAGGTAAGTTAGGTAGGTATACTTATTACCTAAGGGATCTGCCCCGCCAACCACAGTGCATGGGTATCCCTGTTCATTGACGTTTGCACTCCACTGGAACTTTAACTTCATCCAGAAGTTCTGAACTTTATACTTTATCTACTCGTCCACGTCTTCTTCACCTACACACGACGCATAGCTCTCATAAATCTAGTACTGGTCATCGCTCATCGCTTATCGCATATCGCATATCGCATTTCTCATATAACCCCTACCCTGACGGTTTTTAACTTCGCGTTCAAAAACCATGGCTGCTCAAAATGAGCTACGTCTGGACGAGATGCAATGGCATCACCTGCCGGCGGCGCAACAAATGCAAGGAATCCACACCAACTCAGTGCTTTTCTACTTTGCTCAGTCGCCCTTCTTCGACCCGACGTCGAATAACGCTGTGTTGGCCAGCCAGGCCATGTTCAACCCAAACATGTTTCACCTAATCCAGACTCGTGAGGCATTCGAAGGTCGTCTGCGAGAGATGTCTGGTCTCGAATTCATCGTCGCCCAGGAGCCCGCCGAGACCGCTCCCGGAACTGGCACTGGAATATGGGTCATCCGCAAGCAAACGCGGCGAAAGCGCGAACCTGAGGATGAGATAACCGTACACGCCGCCTACTATTTAGTAGGGGAAAACATTTACATGGCGCCCCCACTATCCCATGTTCTCAATTTTCGAATGGTATGTTTTACTTCACTCGGGTGTTATGAAGTATGAAGTCGAGGTGTGCTAATACTCATTGGATAGACAGCTATCACCTCGGCTCTAAACCAGTGCTTTCCCGCGGCGGATGAAGCGCGGGTTTGGTCACCCTCTCGGGGGCACGTATACAAAACTGCGCAAACTACCTCTAACTCCCGTCCGCGAAACGCAATAGAATCCAAGGAAGCAACACCTAGGCCGGACGGGAGGGCGGCCCCCAACAGGGGCGCGCCTGATCCCAAGAAACCAGACCCCATCTTATCGACTTTTGATTTGGTGCGGCACGCTGACCATTCTATGATGATACACATGCAGTCCGGTGGCGATTATGAGGACGAAAATCCTATCACAGGCAAGCCGGGGGCTTTCAACCTGAGCAAAACGGGACGAACAGACAAACTACAGATTCCGGGAATCACAGCGCTCAATACGACATTCAAGGCCACATCAATTCTAGATCTAGGTGGCAAAAAGACGAAAGAAGGAAGCGCCAAGTCGGGCGACAAAACCCCAAAGACTCCTACCAGTGGCATATCTAAGCTCAAGCGGAAAAAGAGCAAAACAGGCCAAACACCAACCTCCTCCTGAAAGAGGGGGTTGGCTGCAGCAACTTAATTTCTTTAGTGCGAGGAGGCAAGGTCTCAACAATCAAATATAATAGCCTAGGTGAGCGATGCTAGCTGAATAGCGCCGTCTTCCCAGCTAAAGCGAGAAATTATGATAATGTGTTCCCAATGTGTAGAATTAGCATACGGCGTTTAAGGATTGGGAGCCACTAGGGGGCCGCGTTTGATACCCAAGTTTCGAATATATCAACATTGTGTTTATTAGCAGTTCTGAATAGTGTCGGCATACAAGTCATCTGGATTGAGAAAACTTTACACTATGCACCCCACGGTAGAGAATCGAATCATCTACTAACTTCCTATTTGTCATATCACAAACCTGATTAATCTTCCTTTTAGAAGCGTTTCAGCTCCTACGAAGTTGTTACATCTTATGCCCTCGCCCCAGGCAGAACCCAACTCCATGGCCCTATACTGTGTACTAATTGATAACCTGGCCAAAGATAAGTTCTCATCCTACCCGGTAAATCGATTATAAGGCACAGGTCCGCTGCAGATCATGAAGATAAAGCACTCCTACACCCCATAATCACGCCGTGGAGTCCTTCTGGATATTAAAATCAGGAGGCATCGATCTACAACTACACTGTATAAATCTCTTGGTATTACCTCGCTCATATTAGAGTCAGTCGCCTGGGTGCGGAGAATAACCCGGAGAGAACAAGGCGGAGCAGCATGATCGCATTGCTAAAGGATCAGGCTCCTTCCTTCATTCTGCAAGCCGGCCTAAGGGGAGGAATATCAGGGTTAATGCGCACCGCTTGGCCGAGCAAGCGAACCGTCTAGACGACTCTCACCCCCTCTTCCGTTTACCGAAAGGCTGCGCCCATGGACCCCGATATCTCGATCCGGAACCACAACGCGATCGCGTAAATCGCTTTGTTTCTCAACCTCTCGTATATAGGTGAGAAAAGGGGGCTCAAGGGACGCGAATATGAGTCGATAAGCCACCCCAGGACTCATCGTTTGGCCCTTACGAGGAAAGCAGGATAGACGAGAGCACAAGCAGGGCTGTTTCAGTCCATTGTGCACCTACCGAGGTCACGAGTCCGCCTATTTTCTGCTGCGTGTATGTACAAGAATGCGGATGATCTTTGTACCAGCGTTCCACGTTCTAAGTCTACTCGAAAGCTGGGTGGGATCGTCGTTGAAACGTCGCGATGCTGCCTTACTGTTTGTGTAACCCTTTTCTCAGGCAGCTATGTAAAGTAAGTTACTAGTCTAGGCCAAGATGGAGGGTCGTCATGTCATAGGCAGAGACATACCCACGTGCAAAGGAGACGTTTCCTTTTGCGGAACACATAGGTTGTATTTTGGTCATGCTGTGCTAGGTGATTTCATTCGTCAGGAGGGTGTGATACGAGGATTCACCATACGTTCAATCAGCTCACGTTGCGCAACTCGGTGAGCTTCGTTTCTCTAAATACATATGAGTATGTACGCAAGTATGCTATTTTACGATTTTGATAGAAGATTCCAAGGTGCTACGCCGCTCTACAATCACTCTACAACCACATTACACCACACTACATCACACTACCCACCATAAGAGATAACCCATAAATACGGATTAGACCCGCGGGGCACAGTTTCGCCACGGGTTTTCCCCCCAATAGTATAATAGGAATATGAATATGCGAACCGAAAGGATTCCAGGACAGGGAAAAACAGGCGAATAGACGTCGGAACTAGCCGCACAGACAGACAGACAGACATGATGCGACGGTAGCGTAGGAAATTAGGTAGGACTGGCAGGGCAGGGCAGACAAGGCGGTGTTCAGCACGCGCGCGCACACGTTGAGGGCACGAGAGTCCTTGATATACCATATACTATACCTGTGCTACACCGTGATAATGTGGTGATGCTGGGGAACGGGGGTTACATAGATAGAACATCGGGTGGTACACTAAAAAGTACCTCACTTAGGAGGGGGTCTCTAGGTCTTCGGATCCTCGCAAACGGTCAGCACAAGCGCCTACCTATGTACTACCTACGTACGGATATAGATAGAAGATTCTGCTTATACCTAAGTCGGCGTATATAGAATAAATGTAGGCATTCTGTGCCACTCTTCTAGATATATGTACCTACCAAACTAAGTATCTACGTAGGTAGATAGCTTTAATTAGGCACCTATGCGAAGATAACCTTAGGCTGCCATTCTCGCTTCATGATCACGAAGTCAAGCTCAATTCAATATTGATATGCGGCATGCGGTGTTACGAAGGTAACGTAGCAGATGCGACGAAAAAGGGCAATGTCACCGCGCGCTGTTACCATCTCCAAAGGGCGGCCGACATTTGACTAGCAGACAGGCCGTCTTTTCCCGCAGGCGCTTCCTATCGCAGGTGGTGGACAGCAATTCGATCGGAGACGGCGAGTAGCGCAACACGGGAGCGTGATACAGATAGCCTATTAACCTGACAAGCGCCCTGGGCCTAGAAGCCCGACGGCGGTGAAAGGTCGGCGAATCTAGCTGCCGGTCGAGTATACGGGCATGACGTGCCTTAGGTAATACTGAAGCGAAGGGTGCGCAGCAGCGCCCAGCAACACTTTGCTCGTGTCGCATGCAAGAGAATGTAGGTGTTTATAGGCGTGTCCGTGTGAGCCAGGTACAGACCATGACCTAATGCACGCCTAAACCTGCAGTAGGTGGTCTCTCTTACAGAGTAGGTAGCGAGGTGAGGTATCCGGCTAGACCAGATACAGGTAGCTACCTAGGTTAGGTAAGTTAAGCCCATTACTGTATTATGCGTATAGAGAGAGAGGGAGAGAGTGAGGGAGGGAAAACAACAATACGATTACGGATTTTTCGCGGTTACGGATGCATAGAAGGTAGATAATTAGAATCGCATGACTATGACAAGTTGTGGGTGCGCCAAAGAATGCCTCGTTCGTATGGCGGCGACGTCTTCTTTCTTTCTCCCGCAACGTCCTTGCGGCGTGGTCAGCCGTACGCTATGTTTCGCTCTGATAGGTACAACTGCGTATGCGTAGGTACAGAATCTAAGTACAGGCAGAGAGGCACACCAAGGGAATCAATCCATCGCACGTGCGAAAGTATCTATCTAGTGACTCTAGTCCTACGTTTTTTGGACCATGCATCATCCTTATCCTATACTTGGAACCATATACTAGGTATGCGTATCCATTCACGCTCTCGTTATTATTCCCTCGTGTCACACACACATCACAGATATCACACTTACACGCCCACGCCCCATCCACACCCATAGCACACTTACATGGGACAACAGCTACAGTAGGCAAGGAACCCTACGCGCATTACTAGTACTGCAACCTCAACGTCGCGTACATATGTAGGCCTTTACCACGCCTTCGGTAAGGCAAACCCATTTCCCAACTTGGGAAATGAGACCAGCTGTTACAGCACATAACCTATAACCTATCCAGGGCCTAGAACTTAGACCGTCCTCCCCTTTTGGATGCCTACCTACTTAGATGTCGTAATAATAAGCGTCGGCAAATAACAAACGTCAATTCATGGAGAGCTGAACCGAACCTTGCCATAAACAGAATGATCTACAATAGAATGAAACAAGCCCCCAAACTGAGCGATATAAAAAAATTGATTGAAGTCAAAATTAAATGAAAACAAAACAGATAGCATCTCCCACTCTTCCCCGCCGTATATTTTCGTATGTATGTACATAGGCCAAGGCAAGGCAACCGGCGCTCCTTGGGTTCGGCACGTGGGGGCCGACTTGGCCTTGTCGACGTTTAAATTTGTCGATATCAGATACATCAGGACGATGGGATAGGCACATGATAGGTGATAGGTATTCAAAAAAAATAATAATAATAATAAAGTTGCAGATGGCCAACCTAGGCAGCTAGATAGATACACACCTTCCCTTGTGATCTACGGTCGGTAGCTACCCAAGTAGGTCAAATGTCCAGTTGGAAACCTATAGGATTCTAGCCAAGGACAAGGTGCAATTTTGAGGATTGATGCCTAGTGTAACTACATCATGACCCGATTCGTAAGTTACCGTCTAACTGGGGCTCTCGAAGCAAGGTCCTTATTCACACGTGGAACGCCACGAGCTGTATAATTACCTGTCAGGATTTGACGGTATATTCAAACATAGTAATACTTAATTAAGCCTATATGCACAGAATTACTACTACGTACATATGTTGTAAAACATGCTCTAAATGTATTACCAATATGATCAGCTAGGTAGTAACCGAGGACGAAAACGATAAAGGGGCAGAGAATATGTCATAGGTAACGAGTAACATAGAGAACAAAAAAAAAAAAAACCGAGCCTCGGCTAGCAATACCAAGCACGTATACCAAGTATGTACTTACTCGATGTTACACACGTACCGGCAGCCTCAGCCCGACCCTCAGCTCTGGTACGCTGCAGTGAAACACACCGAAGAAGCGCAGGCGACCGACCAGAACGAATCCAAGCCCCGAGACTGATTTCGTGAATCCCCAAATCCAGCGCGTTGCAGGTCTCACAATTTCAGCCTCCGTCGCGCGCGCGGCGCAAACAAATAAATAAAAACAAGAAAGAAGAAGAAAAAAAGTATCGATTGACGTATCGCCCTGCTGTCTCGGACTTCGATTTCCTAAAACCATTTACGCCGAAGCACATGAATGGCACAAGACACGGACGCCATGGTTCGAGTTTGCTCCATGGTGTATGCACCCCCCCATCTTCATCCCGTGGGCACTGCTGCAGGTTAGCGAGAGGATGACGTAAAGCGCTCTGCAGAGTTGCCTGATTCGAGGCGCTGTGCGACTGGAAATCCAGGTTCGTCGCTTCATAGGGATGGGATTAGGAATGCGGTGTCTCCCGACAAGTCGCGGGGGAAAGGAGAAGGGGGCATGACTAAGAACGGCCACCGGTTTCAATCACCGTTCTCCCTGCCCGGACCGAGATGAGCTGTGGTGAAACAAAGGGCGCATGTCAAAAAAAAAAAAAAAAAAAAAAAAAAAGCCTCGTGGTAGGTATGTATATCGAGGCAATATCAGACGACCAATAGGCTGCTACTATATTTACGCAGTATTTAGGAACAAGGTACGTATGTAGTAGTACAGATAGCGAGGATGGCATGTGCATTGACAACCGTCAACGGGGAATCGTCTACTCGTCCCGTGGACCTGGGACCGGATCCGAGATCGACTCTTCAATTTGCAAGATGATGTGCTGTAACATTACTAAGTACCTATCTTTCGATTCTTATCCGAGTACCTGCGTTATTAATCATTATTCCTACAACCTGAACCGTTCCGGCCCCGGATTGGCTTGCAGCCTACCGGCTAGATTAGCCGCTAGATATCATGCCATATTGTGAATCCTTTCTCCCTTTTTAGTAAGTTGAACGCATCGTGTATCTTTACCCGATGCGACTTTGCTCCCCAGCGACTCGGGACTGCTTCCTGGGCTTCCAGTCAAGTCGGGGACGGGGCCGGTATCAGGAAGGGTCGAAATTGTCTTGCCCACTACCCCACAGAGAATGCTACTCAACTGAAATTTGACAAGGGTTCGCTAGGCAGGTATACCGTATTTCCAACATCTTTTTGAGATCCCAGCTGGGAACTTTTATGCGAGGGCCCTCCATCCTGTCCATCCCATGTAGCGAAACGAGTGCGCTTGGAGGGAGGGCTCAATCGATACCTTCCTGCGCACGCCCTTAGGCCTAAAGTCCGGAGCAAGACATACAGTAGTGCGCTCATTTGACGCTATATCCGTCGAGTCGATTGGTCTAGTGGACTGTTGAATGACTCATTTGAAACACTGCCTGCGTGAGCGTGTGAGAGAATAGGAGCTGCGTAACAGCGCGGAGATACAAACAAACGAAAAACAAACCAGATGTTAAGATTTCCTCTGGGAAATAGGTAGGTAGGTAGAGTCGAGCGACATCGAAAGGCTTGGCGTGTATGTCCTGGGCTGTTCTAGGTATTTCCATCCTACAAAACTAGGAAAACTAAGACGTTGAATTGGTTGACACGATGACGGAGTTTCGTAGTGCCGAGCTTTGAGCGAGGAACATGTGTTTAATAATTGATGTTGGAGATTTTTAATCCAGAAACTGTATTGAGTGCTGGAGATATGCTCTGTATACCTTAGTAAACGAATTGGAGACGCCGAAAAACTGGCCAGTAGGTATACTAATCTTTCAACTACGAGGCTGCTTACGAATGCTAGATATAGCCTCTTCTTTGGAGGCTCTTGTCACAAGCAGCCCGCCTTTTACCCTTTAGCGGCAGGGCGTCAGCAGTCAACCTTTCTCACCTCAGAGTTTATTATCAGACGGAGCGTAGTAGTATTCTTAGTTTACTTAGGCTCCCCCACGCTGGACAGGGGTAAGCTAGAGCGGGTTATGATGGACGCTACGACGAAAAAGAAATGGGGGTTTGAGGATTCCTGCGTACCTACCTGTGTACCTTGAAATGACGGATATAGAATTTCGATGTACTTCGTACAGTTACCATGTAAGGAACTGTAGATACCTGCGTACTTGTAGGGAGATGGTGGCCCGTACGTAGTAAGATCAAAGATACCATCCATGCTAGTAGCTGTGGACACTCAACACCCTCGCACTCACACTCGCACACAAATACACGTGTAGAGAGCCGTCATCGTGTGGGCGGATGGGCGGTGCCGGTACCACTGGGGTGGAGTGCACATCGATTGGCTCTAAATTCGCGGCAAGAGCCGGGGAATCCCAAATTTACAAAAATAGTCGTAGCCGTTTGGGCAGTTTAACGGTCTTCATTCGACAGCCAAGGCGGCTAAGGAGTTGCTGACAGCAGTCCCCAATTTAGGAGATGGACATGGACATGGAACAGAGAGAGTGTGTGTAGGTTCTGTAGATGAGTGGGGTGGATTGATCGACAACTCGTGGCAGTTGGTGTTCTCGCAGTGGCTGCGCATCTGCTGCAGTGTGACTCCTGTTGAAGATGGCTGCAAGATCTCTCCGGGACTGCACTGCAGGCGTGCTCATGTCGCAGCCGGACGGTAACACGGCTTTCGCAGCTTATGACTCGGAATAGTACTTACAGTAGGTATGTCATGCTGCCTATGACCGTCATCTAGCATCACACTTCCGTTTCTACGGGGTTTGTTGTTTTTTGTTGTTGTTCCTATCTATCCTTTCTTTTTTTCTTCCCCCTTTTTTTGATTACGTATCTACTCTAATAGGCAGTAGAGGGTGGTTGTGCAGTTGTGCAGTTGTTATTCCGCCGGACCACGTGGCTTTGACATCGCTACCGGGAGGCCGGGACCAGGAACACCCACGGCGTCGGATCTGGCGGGACGGAGTGATGCGATTCGACGTGATGCTCCTGTTAGCTCCTGTTAGATCCGTGAGTGACTCATTAATGGAAATAAAATGAAATGACGAAGGGGGTTCGGAGTAGCGGCGTTGGGGCGGATGGGCGACACAGAAACTGGACTGGACTGGTCCCGATTTGCTGCTCCAGAACGTAAAGGTAGTCAGTCAGTCACCAACTACTACGTACTGGCTTGCCTATGACTACAGCACGGTCTTGACCGGGTTTCCCGCTCGGCCTAGCTCTGTCACTGCCACTGCCACCGGCACTGGACATGCTCTGGACATAGCTCGAGCTGGATTATACGTTTTGAAACAAGGCGATCAAATTGGACTGTGGTCAGAAAGGTGCTATGCACGCTGCGATTCGCACAGACAAAATAGTAACCGGCCCGTTAAGACTGGTTGCGGAGCCCATTCGTACATGCACAACGGGGTGGGAGATATTTCGAGTGTTGGACTACAACCTGGTACGGCACAGCATCTGCCTTACTACGGTATGCCGCGGACCTGCGGGTCATGATGAACAGGACACCTTGTGAGTTATACCAAGTAGCGCACCTAGGTAGCTACGGCTATCCATCAGTGAATCTGTACATGTATTCTATAGGTAGTGCGAGAATGTCGAAAAGGCACACAGCACTTACAGTACGATATCAACTCGACTAGTCAACTACACTAGTGTACCTAGTGTAGGTATTTCTATCTTTGCCAAGGATGCTAGAAGATGTGTCAGCTTTGAAGAATAGCAGGATTGGATAGGTCAAAAAGTCGGAGATGAAGTTATTACGGCTATCTACCGTATGTACTGTATTCTGATTGAGCGAAGTGCGCCTCTAAAAGCGTACTGATCGAGTCATCGGCGAAAAGTCTCATAAAAGTGGACCAATGCTACGTAGTACTTATTGGAACGGCGATCTACTTAAATACCTAACCTACCCACACTGTTCTACCTCCAATTAGCTCGTTGTTTCTAATAACAGGGAAGTACCTAGCCAGCGACGTTATATTCTTATCCTTGCACGCCACATGCACTACACAGGTATCCCACATGTCAGGATCGCGTTGTCCACTGCAGGAGATTTTGAATTGCCTGCCTGTACAACCGCAATGAGGCTATACATACCATCAAGTTCGGATGGCAACTTTTCTTACGTTACCTCGCTTTGCATCATACCCTCTCACTATGAGTAAGTAGTAGATCTTTATTAGTCGGTGATATGTGTGAAGATGGCAGTGTACATTAGTTACATTTACGGGGTGGGCACTTTGAAAACAGTACAAAGTACCCAGGTTCTTAGTATTGATAATCTTAGCCCAGCTTAGGTAAATATAGGGAGTCAGTATACATGTAGGGTACCTCAGGTTTCTAGTAATGGCCTAGTTAGTAAGTAACTAACGTAAGGTACGAGTGATTTTCAGCGCTGAACTGCGTTCGCTAAGCCCTTTTAATATGGAGCACGAGAATTTCTCGTACTGCACATGTACCTAACCCTGGCTTTAGTTACGGCCCCCAAAATAGGACTGACTACAGGGGTCCCACGCTGCACCCAGAGTTCGGTAGGTCTTCGACAATGTTCCTTGCCTCAGTGATGTGAACGCCAAACATACTGCAGTTTTAGTATCGAAACACAACTAGATGTTATGTGCCTCCCTAGCTTCACACCCCCTCCTATTTTATCGTCTAATCTGTGTAATGCTCTATGCCCCGCGGCACGACCGCCGTACTGCATAGGTACCTGTCTAATGCTTATGACCAAATTTGGATTGAAGCTACCTGCAGAGATCCATGACGAACACGATGTACGCTTAGTTCGGGACTTCGCTGACGGCCTTGCTGCCTCGATAATGGAGTACTAGCTAGCCTGTCTGCGCACACGCCCCCAGGACTCCCCAGCAAGATGCCTTGGTTGCAATCCTTCGAGACTTTCTACTCGTAGGTTGGCTTGAGGTCTATGAGGCTGATGCATTTTTGTCCACTAAACTTGGCATAGCTAACCGCAGCAACCACTCAAGTGTTCAGGGGGCAACCTAGGCTCCCGCTGCCACCCATGCCCTACTCTCGACATGGACCTTGATATAGAAGAGCTTATGATAACTAGTATATATATTCGGGAGGCATCCGGCCTCGAGAAACATCATCATCATCATCATCATCATCATCATCACTACTACTATAACAACGACAACAAGAACAATAACAACACTCAACACGACCCCAACAGCAAGAACGGTAATATATCAATACCACCAATAACAATATAAATCGCCTCATCCTCATCTCATCACCAATATTTAGTCTTGCTCTAGTCGAGAACAAACTACTCCTCGGTAACCCCTCTACAATACATTCATCTCTTTACCAACTATCATCCACAAATCCACCAATCGCAATGGCTGCCTTCGCTCTATCTTCTTGCCCTCAGACACTGAGCTTCGGCCGAAGTGGCTACAACAAGGACGGTGACAACGAGGACGACAAGCGCTGCTTTGGTCGCAGCGGTTATAACAAGGATGGCGAGAACGATGACGAGAAGCGATGCTTCGGCCGCTCGGGCTACAACAAGGATGGTGACGACGAAAACGACAAGGGACGCAGCGGATACAACTAGACATCCCATGGCGACCGGGTCGAACCCGGCTCCTCCCGGAGAGGAGCCGGCTTCCTTCCCCCGGCTACCACCCTCAAGCTGTAACAACACAACACCTTCATGTTGATTTCCTTTGTGTTTGCATCGCCGAGGCGCCAAAACACCATTCGAGCATTTACACCGGTTGGACGAGTATGATATGTACGATCATTGGGGCTATACACATTAGAATAAGAATTGCGCCGGCAACGGACAACAGGGCACCTTGTACGATTAGCATAGGATTGGGCATAGACATTTGATATTTGTATGGGACACGGAGTTCACTACGGCGGTACTGGAGCATACTGTACAATTAATTATACACTTGGATCGAATCGATTTATTTCCCTACACAGAATCTGGATACTGGTTAGACACGCAAACGTGAATAGGAAAGACGGCGTACTTCTCAAATATTACACCGAGGATCTCTTCGACATCGCCGGCCTCGCCACGGCCTGTAATCCGCCCAAGACTACTAGCTGCGTAGCGGAGATGTTCCGCGGCCATGGTAAGGTCGATCTCACCGGCGGCTGCCTGGGGATCCTCGTCAACGTTGGCTGTAACCTCAACATATTCCTCGAGGCTGATTCGACATTGCACGAGAAGCTGTCTCTGGCGTTCTGTGACACCATGTAGGTCTTGTAAGCTAGTAGGCAGCGAAGTCATATTTTGAAACGCCAAGGCTAACTGATCCGCCACCCGGCGGACTCCACCGGGATCTTGCTGGTCAGAACTTTGATTTAGAGCCTCTTTACAAGATATGAGAGTTGGAACAATATCCTCTAGGCCGGGTATCTTTTCCAGCACCACTTCTCGGAACTGACGAACGAGAGGAACAAGATCAGCTTCAGGAACCGCGTCGATCTTGTTTATTAACACTAGTCGTTGTTGACATGCCGCTGCGAGCTTCAGAGTCTCGATATCATAACGGATCTCATAGCCTCCAGCCGCGCGCTCCTCCACAGAGGCGAGAACGATGATGACATCAGATTGCGCTGCCTTAGCTCTAGCGCGACGGATCCCTTCCTCCTCGACAGCCCCAATTATCATTTCGGGATGAGGGGCGTCAATGGCGCCACTCGTGGTGGCGGTTCTAAATCCAGCCGTGTCAGCGAAGGTGCACAGATAGCCACGAATGTCAAGATTAGCCTCAATGATATCTCGCGTGGTACCAGATTCGCCAGAGACGATTGAAGCTTCCCGGCCAACAACTTGGTTCATAAACGAGCTTTTGCCTGCGTTTGGTGGGCCTAAGAGGGCTACTTGAATTCCATTGCGGAGAAGTTCACTTCGCTGACTAGCCATCTCGTGGACTTCAATGCTCCTAAGTATGTCTCGGACGTGCTGGCTAACACTGCTGACAAGCGAGGCCGGGGACTCGTCGAAATGTTGGTCTTCCTGGAAATCTATGAGTGCTTCCATCTCGGCTCGGGCTTCCAATAATTTGCGGCGCCAATCCTCGTATGTCCGGCCCAAAGATCCCGAGCTGCCACGAACAGCAGCCCGCCGCTGTTGTTCTGTTTCAGCCGCAAGCGTTTCGCTTAGCGCTTCAACCTGAGCCAGGTCGAGCCTGTCATTCATGAACGCCCGTTTCGTAAATTCGCCCGGTTCCGCATACCGAATACTCCCATCGGTAGCGCAATTGGATATAGCAGATAGAGTGGCTTTGACAGTGGCGCTGCCGCCGTGTACATGCAACTCTAACACATCTTCCCCTGTGACAGTCTGTGGTCCTGGGAAGTACAGAACCAGAGCAGCGGAGTCAAGAATCTCTGAGCCTTCTGTGCCTGGAAGGAACAATTTCCTTACGACAGCATATCGAGGCTTTGGCGCCTTCTTACGAGGGCACAGCTCGTGATAGATCTCAAAAGTAGATTTAGCTGAGTAGTTGCTAGATAGGGCCAATCCTGCTTACTTGTGTACAAGCAGAGCCGGATATACGGATTACAGCTATGCCAGCTTTCCCGCTGGCTGACGATAGAGCGTATATTGTGTCATGATGAGATCCCAATGTGGGTAGAGCTCGAGATGGGGCGTGGTACGCACGCCATCTCTGAGGAGATGGAAATAGTACTCTAAGGGGTTTGTGTAATGGAGCTATAAAAACCCCCGCCGCTTTTTCTGCGATGACTTTCCGGCAGCTTAAGCACGGCGTCTGGGCAAGCGCAAGTCTAGTGACAATGCGATGCATAGAATGTAGATGCCGTTGTCGACGGAATAATCTTCGAAGCAAGTAAAGGAATGGAAGTCTAATATGAAAATAGAAACAAGGCTGGTCGAACTAGTCCGGATGAATTGACTTGAGCAGCAAGTAAAAAGTCATATTTGATTGGTTGAGTTGTGCAGCTATATAGCGGGATCCACCTAGCCATCTCAGCTGCCATCCAATCAAAAGAATGATATGTTAGCTAAGTCAACTTTGTGGGGCAGGGTCCCTTTTAGCGTATCCAGACTAATTTTTTTCTTCAGTGTTGCAGACCTCTAAAGATCTGGTCCAAAACTCCCATATCTTGTGGCAATAACTGGTATTACCTCTGTTGCTCTTCTGTATGAAGCGCGATTGGCTCAAATACAACGTTAATGTGCCATATTCTTAGTCTGGGAGTCGTATAAACAGGTCCCGAAGCCTTTATTTGAAGTGTTGACCACCGGCCGTGTGGTCCATTCTCCTTTAACCAAGTTCTCAGCCTTTCCTGTCTTACTAATTCCATCGCCACGATGAGCGACGAAATCATTTGGCAGGTCATGTAAGTTTGCATCCTCTCATAATTCTCACCCCTTTCTCTTTGTTGTATTCTCTAGATGTGCCACCATCTATATTTATAGATGAATCATCATTTATGGTCACAACCCATCTCAGACTGAGCATCTGCTAACCCCGAATTGTGCAGTGACAAGCAGTTCTGCTCTTACAAAGTCAAGGCTACTCGTGAGAGAACGTTCTGTCGCAATGAGTGAGCTGCCTTTTCTAGAACACTCATGGAACCATATAGTCTAACGATAGTAGAATGAATATATCTGGACTGTGTAGCAGAACTAGCTGTCCCCTTGCCAATAGGTACAGTCCCCTCACCTTGCAGCATATGAGAATAGTCAGCTAATTTTTGAACAGTCGTTATGCCACTATACGCCCACACCCAGATCCCGTCAAGGCGATCAACTACTTATATATTAAAACACCAGAGCGAGCGTGAGTATAATTTCTTATCCTCTCTCTCCGCATGAGACAACGTTTCTTCTAATGTTTAGAGACCTCCTCTCCGAAATTGGTGTATATCTTTTGCTTCTGGAAGCTGATTTCAACTTTGCAGACACATGCCATCAAAACTATGGCAGAAGATCAAGCTCTCACAGAACTACCAAGAAGCTTTGACCCAGATTGAAGACCAGCTAAAATACTGGCCACAGTATATGATCCATAGGTATGCATATATTTTCAATTTCACGTGATATGTGCGCAGGTGCCAGACTTATTCTTGAGAAGCTTATCAGTGTGCCGTTCGGGTTGCCTGCCTACCTGAATTGGAATGCCGTACCTTTCTTCAAAGCGAAAACATTTCCAGGCAGATTCAACTTAAAAGACTCGATTTTCGTTGTGTTATTTCATGGATATAGTCACTGACGCTTTAATAGAGCCAAACAACGCCTCACTCGCCTACAACAGGTCAGCATTCGCATGAGGCGGTTAGCTAAAGAAGAAGCTAGACTTGGCGAGAGGCTTGTGCCCAAGCTGGCCCCTAAGGTTCGTAGACGCGAGGAGACCAGAGAAAGAAAGGCAGAGGCCGCCGCCAAGCTCGAGCGTGCTATTGAGAGAGAGCTTCTTGGGCGACTACGCGAAGGCGCATACGGAGACCAACCCTTGAATGTCAGCGAGCAGATCTGGAAGAAGGTGCTGAACGCTATGGAACGCGAAGGAGAAGCTACCAGAGATAAAGATCTCGACACTGGAATCGAAGACGAGGATGAAGAAGAGAGAGAGGATGAATTCGAGATGGAAGAAGAAGAGGAAGATGGTGCAGTGGAGTACGTTTCCGATTTTGAAGAAAGTGAAGACGATCTAGACGATCTCGAGGACTGGCTGGGAAGCGACGAATCCGGGGGGGAAGAGTCTGACACAGGCGAGAGTGAGGACGAGAGTGAGGGTGAATCGGCGAAGAAGAAACCGCCTACAACGGGCGACAAGAGGAAGAGTGCACGGGCTATCCGAGGCAAGCCGAAGAAAATGCCTCGGCGTGGACGGGAGATTGAGCACGAACATGAGCTTGAGCACCAAAGGCCTGAGCTTGCCTTCTAATGTTTATTTGCAGGACCCTATGGCTGGCACGGCTGGATTGTTGATACCCCTTGAACAGATACTCGGGCAACTTGGTGCCGGGACAGATAGACTATGGATCCGAATTAATCCATTAATTTATTTATTTCGTATGTACCATTGATACAGTTCCCTGAGTGCTTAATCGATAGAAACCCGAGCAAAATATGTTTACACGCTATACGCATTGGTATGGTATGTTAGTATCTTAGATACCAATGAATTTATACAGAGTAGCCAAGTGGATAGATAAACGATTTACTCCGAGGTACGCAAGTTAAGCACCAACTCTGCCAAAGGTGGCAAGTGGGGGAGGCGATCACCCCACCTCTAGTACTACCGACAATTAATTAGGTAAGTTCCCAGGTCACAGAAGGGCAGCTTTCCTCACCTGAGACAAACACCAAACACCCACATTCCAGACACCGAGTTCTCTGTTATACACCTTCCTCGGCCAAAGGCCCTTAGCTTCTCAAACTATCGCAAGCCCTCAACCACACTGTCAACTCGACCTAACGTTCATTCCCACACACCCAACTATTTAGCAATTGCCGTCTGCAAAAAAAGGGCCCTGCAAGCTGTCGGTATCCTGCAGCGATTGACGGCGCCATGTCTGGCTGGTACAGCAACATCGTCGGCGCCACCACGTCAAGGATATCCAACCTCCAACGGTCATATTTTGGAGGCGAGGCTGATGGCGACACCGAAGACGATACCCACGTTTGCAGGGTGCTCCGTTCGTATTACACCGAGAAGGGAAAACCGTTTCCCGGATGGCTACCACCAGACCCTAAAGCACCGCCGCCCGCCACCGCCGTTTATTCACAGCCGTCGCAGGTAGGCTCACGTTATGGAGGGCTCGGTCAACAACAGCAAGGCGGCAGTCTAAGTTCACTATGGGATAACAACCCAACTCCGCAACCACAAGAAGCCCAGAGCTTACGGAGGGGTAGAGTGGTACCTCCTCCCATGCGAAACAGCGACCCTAGGGATAGCCCATTCCGCAACTCAGATCCTATGGGAGGTAATGGAAGAGACGATGCACAAGCACGGCCATTGCCGTCGCAGCGTGCCGGGAGCTACCAGACCCAAGGAGGCTTCAGCAACGCTTCGGCGCCATCAGTAGCGTCAGGAGGAGGCACGGCACAAGATCGGTTAAAACAAAGACTATTTGGTGGTTCGAGAACAGCAAGCCCAGCAGCGGGTGGACCGTTCAACCCACCACCACAGAGGGGCAGAGGAGGTGGCTCAGGAGACTACGAGGACAGGTTTGCGCCCGGAGGCATGTATGATAACGGGCCTAACCGAGGTGGAAATGGAAGCGATAGGCCTTATATGGGTGCCAACTCTCCTTGGTCGAATAACGAGCCTGACTTTTCAAGTTCCGGAGGCGGAGGACGACCAGCAGGCAGACGACCAGGCGGTCTTCCTAGCGGCCCTAAGATGCGATGATAATTTGGATATTTGCTTAACGATACTGAAGAGGTAGATGCCTCTCTAGATGTTGGAATCCATAGATCATTCAGCCAAGGCAATGAGATTCTCATAATCAACAATACCAAGCAAGCTCGGAGTAAAAGCGGCGTTTAGCATGGATGGAGTCTTTGGGTCATATGTAAACGAGCTATCGCTTCTACATATATTTGTTTCCTGACACAAGTAAATTCTTGATTTCTTCGTAACCCTAGCCGATGCATCTGTCCTAATAGTGTTGGCTCGCTGGATTTTTAGATGCTGGTTCCCCGTGCATGCGTTCCATGGCCACTTTTTTTGCTCAGGCCCCCGCTAATATGGGAGCTTGGCGTTCCGAAGGCACTATGGTGGGCATTGATTTAAATAGTTGCCTAATCTAGATTGCGCGTCTTGTGTTAGGATCGTGGCGGACCTACGTAGCTGTGTAAGTGACTGACGCGCAAGTCCCGGTGTGTTTAATAGCTCGCCACATGACAGCCTGCTGTGTGCATAAGGGTGTAGGTGGGTATTAGCGGTACCTAAATCCTTCTCGGGTAGCTACCTACATGTAAGTTACTACCTGGTGCAAGCCTAGGCCCTACCTAGAATCCTCAGTAGATTGACGACGGGCACTACCATATGTAGGTAAGTACAATGCCCGGTAAACTAACTGTACGCATACGGGCAGCCCACCATAGCTCTAGGTAGCTGCGGGGCTTTGAAGCGTGCTCTGATAGAAAGAGTTGTGCTCACCCGACACACCAATTCCTGCTGTTCACATGCATGCTTCTTTACATCTTTTCAACTTCTTCACCTGACCCCCAAAACACCATATGTGAAAGCATTGCTCGGTCGCTACCTCTCATAAATATACGCATCCTGATTGATTAGATAGCATTGGCCTGAGTGTGTTCGTCTCGGAACGCCAGGCACAAAACACCCCACTTCGTGATGACATCAGATGCCCGGCGAGGGCGAGCCGGCTCTCCAACAGACAGCTTCTACGCCATGAGCGACGACGAAGAGGGAGAGTACAACACTATAACTCACACCGAGACAGGCCGTGGAGTCAAGCTGTTGTACTCCAAGAGCAAGGTGTATATTCACCCAACACCGTCAGCCAAAGACAACATTTGCGGTTATATTGCTTTGTTGCAGCAGAAAGGTGTCGCTGGCGAACGTCCGACTTCTTCGTCGTCCCAGCTCTCCAACTCGCCGGCATCCTCGGACCTCCTCCTAGCCTGGCTACCCGAAACTTCTCTGGGTGACGCTGCCAGCATCTATGTTAAAGTTGACTTGACAGACGGCGACTCTCCTCCAAAACAAAGCTTTTTAGTGCCGTCGCCCCCGACCGTCACCACTCACCAGGGTTCGATCGGTCACTATGCATTCGCGATCCCTGTGAGCGCCATATACTCCCTACTTGTTCGGCCCCCAAGCCTTGGATGGTGGTTTGGGTCTCTGGTGATTAATACAAGAGCCGGAGACAGCTTTCCTGCGCTCTTCTTCCATGACAGTGAATGCCAGTCCACCATTTTGCAAAAGAAAAAGCTAGCGAGGGAGAACTTTGATCCCTTTGGCGAACATGGCCAAGTATTTTGGGGAGGTGATGAGGTGCTTCGTTGGTTGAGGCGTTATATCCGAATCGAGAGGAGCGGGGCCGAGCCGAACATCTACCTAGTCGAACCTAGCAAGGAAGATAGAGAGGGATTTGGTGTAAACGCCAATTCAAGTACCCCGGCCAAGATTGGTAGGCGGGATAGTTCTCGCGGCATATCTATGAAGGGTGCCGCAGGGGCTTCGCCTGCAGGGCCAAGCGGGCAGACGCACGATGCCGGTATGGACCCAGTGATGAAGTTTGTCAAGGAAGCTGGCTGGAACATCATGGAGAAGTTCAGCAAAGTCACGACATTTACGCGAAAGACAGCCCAGGAAATAGTGGACAACCCGAAAATACCACCGCAGGTTCGAAGACTGATAGGAAATCCCGAGGTGCAGACTATTCAGAATGACTTCGACAGTGCCAGGATATATCTAGCACGATGGGCTATGGGAATTGCGGAACAGAGCGAGAGAGATCGCACCCAGAGAATATGGACTGCAAAGGATGTCATGGAAATGGAGGACACAGATGTGGGTGAGTTTGAACTGCTAGAAACGGGCTCGATGTCTCTTGAGGACAGAAGAAATCCCGTGACTCTTAAAGAATGGAACGGCTTCTTCGACCGTCGCACGGGCAGACTTTCAATGACCACCGACGAAGTCAAGGAGCGCATATTCCACGGCGGTTTAGATCCAGACGATGGAGTCCGCAAAGAAGCTTGGTTATTCCTTCTCGGCGTACACGACTGGTATAGCACATCGGAAGAACGGAGAGCTCAGCTGGCATCATTGAGAGATGAATATGTGAAACTAAAGGCGTCGTGGTGGGAGAGGCTTGTCGATCTTGGCGGTGAGGGCAAGGAAGGAGAATGGTGGAGAGAGCAGAGAGGAAGAATTGGTAAGTTTGAATTCCCGCTTTTCGAGTTCTACAATACGTCAGCATGCTTACTACCATTGTTTGTTTAGAGAAAGATGTCCATCGAACCGACCGCACGGTGCCCATTTTTGCCGGCGAAGATATTCCACACCCGGATCCGAACTCTCCTTTTGCTTCTGTAGGAACTAATGTCCGTATGGAGCAGCTAAAAGATATGCTCCTCACATACAATGAGTACAATAAAGATCTAGGTTATGTCCAGGGGATGTCAGATCTACTTGCACCCATATATGCTGTCATCCAGGACGATGCCATTGCTTTCTGGGGTTTCCAGCATTTTATGGATCGCATGGAAAGGAACTTTCTGCGAGACCAATCTGGCATGCGGAATCAACTTCTCACCCTCGATCATCTGGTACAATTTATGGACCCGAAACTATATGCCCACCTGGAGAAAGCAGACAGCACCAACTTCTTCTTTTTCTTTCGCATGCTTCTGGTATGGTACAAGCGAGAGTTTAAATGGATGGACACTCTACACCTCTGGGAAGTTCTCTGGACCGATTATTTGAGCAGCAGTTTTCACCTTTTCATTGCCATGGCGATTTTAGACAAGCACCGCGATGTAATTATGGCCCATTTACAGCATTTTGACGAGGTGTTGAAGTACAGTATGTTTCGATCCTCATTATTTCATTCTTTAATCAAGGCATACGTTGCTCACGTGTTACTAGTGAACGAACTTTCCGAGACCATTGATCTTGAATCCACCTTGATTCGTGCCGAGTATTTATTCCGCCGATTTCAACGGCTAATCGAAGCTATCGACAAAAAACAAAATTTCCCGGCACCACGAATGCGCCCAACATTGTCGGGCCAAACATCTACCGCATCTAGTTCCAGCCCTGAGTCCCAGCGAGTGAACGGGAAAGCCCCAGAGAAAGTAAAGAAGACTATCAGCCCCGAGCTTAGAAAACTGTTGAGTAGGAATGTTGAAGTTCTTCCTAAAAAGGTGGTACATAAGTCTGGTGGCGATTCTACTGCTTAGTCGAAGCGATAATTCTACTTTCCGTCATCTATATGCTAGGAGCTTGGAATGTTGCTATATATTCTTTTTCATTTTGAGTCGCGGGGCATAACAACTGCGGCTAGGGAAAACGGAACGTGGCAAGCGGAATTATCTATGGTAGCGATATGGCGTCTGGAGTTGGGCAATCAACACAATAACATGCATTAGACCTGTACTTTCATGGTGCTATTATAATATAGCTTCATATCATAGTTTTGATGGACTGATGCGTCTTTCCCGATTGGTAGAATATCTGGCCTTTAGATGGCTGACATCAAAGAAACCATCATTCAGACATGACCACAGAGTAGAAAGCAGGTTATGAGTGTCTAAACCTTGGTATAGTTGGACTGCATTGACCTTCTTGCTCCTAGCACATACTCTATACACATTAGATTGTCACTTAAATATATCGCATGTCTAGGGTTGCTAAGACTAGGTATGACTGGAACTTATGTAACATTCCAAATGTCTATGCGAAAAAAGTAAAAATTAAGCTTGTTGGATTCCAAATCATGGTCGCTTAGCTGAATTCCCACCGCATGCAAAATATAATACATGGTAACAGACTACCGGCGACGACTCCCTAGACCCTGAGCCGATTCCTCTCAAGTCCGACCTCCCCCACAAAGAAAATTTAGCCTCATGGTAACTTTACGGCTCCTAAAGAAGGGGTTCGTATGCCTGGGTCATTAAAATTCTTGCTCCTCCTGGAAAGACATCCCGAAGCAGATGATCGTCCCGTAAATTAGTAGGCCACCAATGATGGACATGATCATTGCCGGCACTTCGATAAGATTTGAGTGTGCGAGGAGGATAGGTAGAGCTGTAACGATGCAGGAGTTAGCAGATGTTCATTATAACCAGTTGTGAATGAGGGCTTCATATCCTCGAAGTAGGTCTTGCCAGGCCCCATTCTCTTCCCATGGCACCTCAACCCGTTAATCCACATCTCGTAACAGAGATCTCCATAAGAGCTGAAGTACCGCCACAATTCCATCCAACCAAGGAATACCGAATGAAACACGGGGTGATGGAACACATACCAATTCCCATGACAACTAGGAACCCCGTGCAGAAGCGACCGAGGTCGAGCACGGCATTGCCGGAGCTCTCGACGAAGTCGTCGGGGTTGGCGAGGCGGCCGCAGATCCAGTTGGGCAGCGGCGCGACGACGTAGGTGCCGACAACGAGCAGCGGGTAGTACTCCTTGAATAGCGCGCACGAGAGGATGACGAGCAGGAAGCCGACGGCTAGCACGAAGGACAGCGCGATGATCGTCTTGAGCCCCGCGGCCGGCATCGTGGCGGTGGGCGAGCGGGAGCGGCGGTGGGTTTTGTATGGTTATGTGTTTGGGAGATAGAGAGGCACGGCGTAGGCAGTTCGGGGGATGGCGGCGCGGAAGTGTCTGCCTGGTTTTGTCGCGGGATGGGACGGGTCGATCGATAGGCTCGGGCACGGGATATTGTCGGTTATATTGCGGAGGCAACGGAGATGCAAGAGGGGAGCGTCGAACTTAAATAAAAGCTTTGGTGACAAGGTTGTAAGTGCGTTGATCGCCCGGTGTTAGAGGGTGTTGTCGTCAGCCTGCTGTGATGCAATAGAGCCGATAAGGCTTAGACTTAGGTGATGCGCTTTGGCTAAGGAGAGCTTGCGCCATAACCATGCAGGCGTAGGTACTTAGGTAATCAAGACGGGTTTCTAAATTGTGGCTGGTGGACTGGGGAACGTAAGCCACACATAGCGGGGCTGGGTACGTACCTAGCTGGTGGTGGGATGGTTCCGCCGCGCTAAACCTGTTATGTAAGAGCAACGAAGCTTGGAGCTGCCTTGCGATTGTCCTCCGTAGGCCAGCTCCAGCCTTGTTGTCTCTCATCAACCTCATCCAACCAGCCACTAAATACCTATTTACTTTCACACTAACGTTTCTTTCACTCGCAAAAGCCTATTCACATACCTGTACTGTCAAAATCTCCCTCTTGATCAAAAGCGTCTCACACGATGTTCAGAAACAACTACGATAACGATTCGGTCACATTGTAAGCTTCCGCCTAAGTTACAATACCGGCACCTATACTAACAGCTTCTAGCTCCCCGCAAGGAAGAATATTCCAGGTCGAATATGCCGCTGAGGCCGTGAAGCAGGGTTCAGTAGTAGTTGGTATAGTGAGCAAGACACATGCCGTGCTAGTTGCAATCAAGGTACGGAACCCAACCACTCGAATCTATCAACAATCATATTCCAGAGCTACATCAACATACCCTCAGGCCTCCCTGCTAACTTACGCCTTTCCTTGTTTTTAGAGAAATGCCGAAGAACTGTCCTCCTACCAGAAGAAGCTGTTTGCAGTGGACGAGCATGTAGGCCTCGCAATCGCAGGTCTAACGTCCGATGCCCGTGTCCTTTCCAACTTCATGAAGCAGCAATGTCTCTCCCAGCGACTGACATACGATCGCGCGATGCCCCTCGAAACGCTGGTATCGCTCATCAGCGACAAGGCCCAGATGAACACACAACACTACGGCAAGCGGCCGTATGGTGTCGGTCTATTGGTGGCCGGCGTGGACGACAGCGGCCCGCACCTCTTCGAGTTCCAGCCTTCTGGGCTGACACAAGAGATGCTGGCGTGTGCCATTGGTGCTCGCTCACAGATGGCACGCACATACCTCGAGAAGAACCTCGACAAGTTCGCCGACTGCGGCCGAGACGAGCTCATCCGCCATGGCCTGAGGGCCCTCAAGGAGACGCTAGTGCAGGATCGGGAGCTCACGCTGGAGAATACGAGTGTGGGTGTTGTTGGGCCCAAGGAGCCTGGCAAGCGCCCTCTGGAGGCCTTCAAGGTCCATGACGGCGCTGAGGTCAAGGATTGGATCAATAGTATAGCGGATGATGCCGACGCCGGGGCCGAGGGCATGCAGGTGGATGAGTAATGATAGGTGGCATAGCAATCCAGAAAACCAACACAACTCGGCCTCTGTATCGAATGGGATATTGGGCATCAATAGACGCGGTCCGAGGCAATTCGCTCTTCTAAAGTGAACGGAATGACGGGCCGGCATTTTACAGCTTGGGTACCTCAAACGATTGCGGAGTGTACACCCGGCTAGACACCAATGGCTGTACAATAGATACAACTTAGCTACCTTGATATCACGAGAATCGACATCTGGTAGAAACCTGTCATGCATCTTTTGTTCATTTTTTTTGGTAACTGTAATGCCTATATCTCGTCCTCTTCATCGTCAAAGTCATCCTCCCGCCCCATCTCGTATAGAATCCGCCCGCCTTCGCCGGCACCAACGTCCGTCTGCGCATCAAAATACGGCAGCACGATGCCCTCGCGGTCCCGCCTCTGCTTCTCCGTCAGGCCCATATTGAACGTAGATTCCGGCCCGTCATCCCCGTCCCCGCTCGCCGCGTCCGCCCCTGCCTCCGGATCTAGGAACGCGGGGTGGTCAGACAGGAGGTAGACCTTTGCCGTCTGCGGCTGCGTCTGCGTCTGCGGCGCTTTCGCTACGGGTCTCGCGGCGGGCACGAGCACGAACGTCTCGGCCACGGAGCGGCCGCTGCGCCGACGGAGCTCCATGCCGAGCACCAGGCCGGTACTCGCGCCGGCGCCGGCGCCCAGCCCGACGAGCACGCCCTCGCGGCCCTCGCCGAGCCCGAACTCAGGGGCCTGCTGGCTGCGGTTCAGGGCGCGCTGGCGCGCGACGGCGTGGTGGAGGCTCGAGGGCCGCAGGACGGCCGTCGCGAGGTGCGAGAGGACCGTCAGGGGGTGCGGGGCGTAGGACGCGGCGGGGGAGGCCGGCAGAGAGAGGGGCACGTCGGCGTGGTAGAGGCCGACTAGGGAGAGCGCGGGGCTCGTGATCAGGCTGGAGAGGAAGAGGGCTAGGTCTGCTGGGATGGCGCTTGCGAGGGGGTTTAGCTCGTCTATTATTAGGAGGGTTTCTGGGGGCTGTTAGTGTTTGTTCTTGGGTGAAGACGGGTTGGGGGTGCGGCTCACTGTGGGTGTTTCCTGATGGGTAGTGGGAGACGATTTCTGAGCGTAGGGACTCTGCTGTTTTGCCTCGTGCTCGCACGAAGACGTCGATGCCTGCTGGTTTTCTGGGGGTGGCGAAGGAGATGTATATGATCTTGGCTTTTGATATCTGGGTTCTGTGTTAGAATGATTTCGAACTCGGCTTGATATGGATATGGGAGAGTAAGTGGGGGTATCTCTGACCTTGGCTCTGTTCATGAATTCTCGTAAGACGGGCTTCCCGCTCTGCTCAAGAGTGTCGAGCACCAGCGTCAGGGGGCTGGCGCTGTCGCGCAAATTCAGGAGTTTCTGAAGTAAGAGGAGCGCATGTGAGCGGGCATGCGACTGCGTCGTCGATGACGGCATCCTGGATTTTTCATTCAGGGGTCTAGCTAATCTGGGATAATATGAGCCTAAGTTTTAAGTGATATGACTAGCTGCAGATTGACAGTTGGTTTTTTAGCTGATTATGTGAGTGAACTGGGTGCTCAAAATAATATTGTAAGTGATGAAGCTTCATCGACTGCCGTGTTAGTGAATGGTCATGTAACGTTTAACTCAACGCCGCGGTTTTTCCCCACAACTCTATCGGGCATTTTAGTGGACAGCTTAGACGGCTCATAGAGGGTGCTCCACTAAAACTAATAGCTTATTCTCGTACTAACTCTCACTACTCACGATTTTGTATCTACCGTTGGTATCTAATTGGCATTTTTACTGCCTAATTTACATAATATCATGCGTTACTTATATATGCGGAAAACCCCCCGTATTGCAGGAATTTGTTGTAGATGGAAGGCTCACCAACATGGGTGTTCCCTTTACCTAACTTGCTCTTAATGAGCTCAAAAAATAAATACATGGAGTGAGTGTGGCTGTTGCTGCTGTGTAGTACCTTATAGGACAATATTAGTACCTTATGATCTTCACTTTCTACTCACTCCTCATATAAACTGGCAAAAGTGCGCTTACCTTGTTTATCCTGGGCATACAGGCTGCTCTCCTACCGACTTATTGAGGCTTGGCCCAATATGGAGGTAGTTCTAGCGTCTATGGGGAAACATGGCACAAGGTATAAAGATCACGAGGGCCCCTCGGCTCTGTCCTGGCGTATAGGAGCCGTACGGATGATCTAACAGAAATAGCACGGGTGCCGTGGTAAATTCCTCTAAGTCTGGCCTCAGCTTTTCGTGATGACTCGTCTTGGTGTTAGGGCCCAGCTGGGACTTCTTGCGCTCGCCGCTACAGCTAGTGCTGTTCCTGTTGAACACAATCAGCTATCTTCGACTCGTATCCATGCTGATAATGCTGGGCTAGTCCTTACGGACAACTACCACACTCTCTCGAGAATTCGACGTCAACCCGGCGTTTCACGAACGCTAGATACACTACGTCAAATCCGTCGAAACAGGGTGTTCAAGGATGTTTCTGGCCTCTCCCCTACTGATGATCCTACAGGAGTTGATCATATTAGGGCTGAGCTGAACCAGATCGAGTACATCATGAAGGTTGGCATCGGCCCTGAGCCATATTATATGATTCCCGATACTGGAAGCAGTGATACATGGATCGTCCAAGATGGGTTCAAGTGCATAGATCCTTTCTTTGCTGAGGAGGTTCCGCCAGAATATTGCCAGTTCGGCCCCCAGTTCAAGGGGGACTTCCCCGGTGGAAAGATCGAAAATCAGAACCTGAATATCTCATACCTCAGCGGTGACTATCTCAATGGGAACATGGGATATGCAGAGTGAGTACTACAGTAACCCCCATTTCAAGAGCACGGGCTAATTACATTTGACCACAGCATAACCGTGGCTAACATTACCGTACCCAAACAACAGTTTGCCCTTGTGAATATTGCTTCTTTTAGCGGCGATACCATTTCGAGTGGCATCCTAGGTTTAGGTCTTCGGGGACTTACAGCGGCCTTCACCGGCAGCAATCCCTCTGAAGACGGTATAGGGAACCTCGTGAACTATGCCCCTCTGATGGAGACTATCGGAACTAGCAAGGCTGCGAGCCCGATCCTCAGCTTCGCTATGTCTCGCGAAGAGAACCGGTCCTATATCGCGTTTGGCGGCGTGCCGCCAGTCTCGACTGGGGAATATACCACAGTCCCCATCCAAAAGGTACCTACCTAAAGAAAGCCCCAGCGATTCCTACTAAGTGTCGTATACTTATCCTCTGCAGAGCTGACATCTAGATAACTTTCTAGCTCACCACGAACAGCGGGAAGACGGACTACTTCTACTACAACATCAAGATCGACTCGCTGCGCTGGGCCAACGCCACGCGGAACCAGTCGGTGGCGGACCCGCCGAGCATGCTCGTGGACTCGGGGACGACGATCAACTTGTTCCCTGCGGACGTCGCGGCCGCCATCAACGCGGCGTACGCCCCTCCCGGCGCGCGCGAGGACAGCATGGTCTGGAGCGTGCCGTGCAACGCGACGCCGCCGGCGCTCGACGTCGTCATCGGCGGGAAGCCCATCCGCACGCACGCGAGCTCGATGATCCTGCCCGAGACCGAGCTGAACGGCTCCGGCCGCTGCCTCTCCGGCATCGGCGCCGGCCAGCCTGGCTCCTACATCCTTGGGGACACCTTCATGCAGGAGATCGTGGCCGTGTTCGACGTCTCGGAGAAGATGCAGCTCAAGTTCGCCCAGAGGACTGATTAGATAGGGGGGATTTATGTTGCTGTTAATTGGCAAATCAAATGTTCTCAAGCATGGCCTAATACAGCTTTTGTCAAGTGTGAAACGAAGCGCTTTTTTATATTTATATCGTTTAATCATGCGAAGCTAGGCTCGCAGTACATCAAATGAAATTGAACTTGGGCCCTCGGAGTAGATTGACATTAGGCTGAGCCTACTCTCAATAGTAGCAAGCAAACAGCTCCGTAGGCCTCGAAGAAGAGGCAGAGACAAGACAGGTATGACCTAAAAATACTGCATGGGCGAAAGCACAAATTGATAGAGCATTAGGGGAACCAGGCCAAAGCCAAGGGTCCAGGCCAAGTTGCGCATGTTGTCATTTCCCGTCTTCTGTTGTTTCCCCTCATTCTCCACATTGTGATTCTCCGGCTGCTTCGTCGCGCTGCATTGCAGTTCTATTTCCTTTTCTATGCGGATAAGCTTGTCTTTGAGTATACTGTCGTCTTCGTCCGCTTCTTCTTGCTCCTGAACAACCTCGTGGAGTAGCGCTTGCGTGCGCTCAACCATTGCTTCGGCGACTTTGCATCGCGCCTGGAGCTCTTCATTCTTCTTCCACAGCGCGTAAACTATCTCTTGCTTCTGGTCGTACGCCGCGCATAGATCGCGCCATTGCTTCTGTGCGATCTCATGATCGGCCTCTAACTTAGTCTTCTCCAAGTTGAATAGCGGGCCATGGTCGCGGACATCTTGATAATTGATGTGTGTTTCTGGTTCCTCGGCTGTAAGCGGAGAATCGGTAGAAGAGACTCTGGAAAATGGACGGTAGCTGAACGCTAATTCCGGCTTTGTTGTGGTCAGGAGGGGGCAAGTAAGTTGCGGCCGATTATTCTGTTCCGAGTTGTGGCTGTGCGTGGATATGGTGTTTCGATCCCTATGTTGCGCCCCGGTCTCACAATGGGGCACTATCTGGCATCGAGCTCTAGTATACTAGCTCACGAGATGTTCATTAGAGAAAATACTCAATCTGTGGTAAGTGGGGGGGAAGTTGATACCTACCAGTACTAGAGGAGCCGTTAGGGACCTAGGTGGCCTCGAGCACGTGCCCCTGGAGAAAACATAATGAATACTTGGTCGAAACATCGTGATTTGCCTTGCCATTGAATCCTATCATAATGATCTTTGAAGCCGGAGTGTGTATACTAAATGCAGTCGTCTGAGATTGAATCTGACGGAAGAAAATAGTGGAATGGTGGAAGAAAGGCTAGAAAGCTATCTGTCTTTAGTCTGGTGAAGATAACCCATTTTATGTTATTTCGGACTTGGGCTATTTGCTAGCAGAAGTTTAAAGGCAATTGCGAGGGTGCCGGGGTGAAAGTCCGGAGGCGTTGAAGTTTATACTTATCTGAACGAGTGGAAGTAGCCAACTTCTAACTTAAATCTGCCTTTCCTGTAGAGCCCACGCTATGTTGAGCATAGTCTAGCTTGATGTCAGACGAAATGTTTGTGAGAGTGGCCCTGCTGACTGGAAATCATATATCATACACTTAGAGTTCATCATGGGTCCGGGTCTACCCGCACCTAGTAATCATGTGTTGAGAATAGAGTTCACCCAAAGGAGGAAATGGGTATCAATTCACCTGAACCTAAATTGGATCAGACGTGGCTGCCAAGCTGCGAACAGCCACAAGTTTATGCCATGACTTCATTACACAAATGGCGAGTTCCCGTCGGCGGGAGTATAATTTGTAATGGAAGTCGAAGGAGACAAATGCTTGTGGCGTGTCCTTGTCTATCGACCCGGACTAAGAGGCCTGTTGAATCCCCCAACACGGTTCATATACTGACGATATTCTGTTTTCTTCGCCTTGTATACTGAGCCCGCATTATTGCCGGCAACTTTCTGGCCCTTTGTAGAGCCGAAACCGCCGAAGCCCATCATTGCTTGCATAGCACTCATATCATCATCTTCAACTGCAAGGTCATCGTCTTCGTCCATGGCGTCGTCTTCGTTATCCTTTTCACGGTTTGGCTTTCTGTCCTGTCTTTCTTCTCTATCACCCAGGCCGTCGCGCGCACTGTCGTTCTTAGCCGAGTTGCCCTTTCGGCTTGCATCATCATCTTCTAGGTCACCTTTGACCGACGAGTGACCTGAGTCTTTGCCTATGTTCTTCGATCTCGTTGGAAGAGGCGAGTATGGACCATGCGTCGTACGCCCTGCCTTCCCTAGCGGACTGCGGGATGGAGATACAGAGCGCCGAGGATCGCCACGCCGTCCTGGACCTTTGGGAGTGTTAAGATCTATCATGTTGGAGTAGATAGCGCGTGTCGTACCTCTTGGTATTGTGTGTTCCTCGCGACCATCATCGCGCTGACGCCCGTCCCTGTCCTTCTGCCTTTCTCTGCCGGCATCTCTTCCGTTTTCGTGGCGGCGGCTGTCTCCCTTGTCCCGCGTATTCTCGTAGCCGCGGCGCCTGTCTCTGTCGTAGTCCCTGTCTCTATCTCTGCGGTCACGAGAGCGAGAGCGGTGCCGCTCGCGTGCTTCGGCCACGGGTGATCGTGACCTGGTTCGATGTCGCCGATCGCGGCTACGGGGCCGATCATCCCGATATCGATCACGGTTGTCTCTTCGGTCTCGTGGGCCTCCGGTATAATGGCTGCGGCGCTCGGATTCGTCCCACATTGCCTTACTATCTGGGCGGTTTCGACCCCGGCGAGGATGGTCGGCCATATTGAAAACGATGTATGTGGAATGTAGAGCTAGAGGAAAAAGACGCGTCTGTATTACAAGTTATGAAATTATAAGGTCCCTGCTTGGTGGAGAGCGTCAGAGTTAGTCATAAGCACATTAAGTTTATGATAAACAACGGACCTGGTGATGCGCTTGCACTTTTGAAGACAAGATACCGATATTCCTGCTGAAGCTAGGTAGTTGCTTGGTAGGTTATATGCTAGCGCAAGTGTTCCACTATAATTATCTCTGTGCTGCGGACAAATTGGGATTAGCGCAAGCCCCGCTTTTCCTAAGGCATATACTATGTACAGAGTACGTAGGTATCTAGCATTTATGCAAGAAAAACGTTGATTGAAACGGTCCTTGACGCGGTTTGATTTCAGTAAACGTTTTATATTAAATGCATGATTTAAACCGATACCACAGGCGGAGGGACTTCCTTAACTGGCTATCAAAACATCTCAATGTCCATGTCAAGTTCAGCCTCATTTTTGTATTCTACTATGATTTGACTGAGACTGCTGCCTAGGAGGTAGTTTGCTACGGTTTAGAATAAAATACTTCGTAATGTAGGTACCTTAGGTACCTAAGGTACCAAAACTGGGCTCAGCTCGCCCCAGTTTTCCTGTCTCAGCAGTACCTGGCCACGTCCTCTAGTGCGGGGCAGGTCAACTATGCACACCTTAAGACAGGGGTCGAGTGGGCTCTTGCAACTCTAAAGCTTAATCGATAAGAGCTGTACGTCCCACAGTACCAGGTACAAGCACAAGCAAACACCGGGATGTCATCGCCAATCCAAAACCGTGTTCAGTTCCAAGTTCTACACCAAGCATATTTAGTCTTTACGCAAAACATAGCGCAATTGCGTGTGAACTTTGACTCTTTCCGCATATCTCTTTTCCTGATTACGTCCCAGTATCAGTCCCATTTCCCGATTCAATGTTGTCATGGGGCTCTTAAGACAATTGACAGCATGGCTGTCCCTCTCCGTCCTTGCATCTGCGGCCTCCGGGGAAAATGAAGGGGTCTTGCACAGTGAAATTGGCCGCTTAAATAACCAAAGTCTTCTATGGGGTCCATACCGTCCCAACCTTTACTTTGGTGTCCGCCCCAGGGTGCCTAATGGTATAGCAGCAGCCTTGTCGTGGGTAAAGGTCGATAATTATGTTGATGTACAAGGCAGTATGCAGTCCTCATCATCCACTTCTATCTTGGCGCATGCAAAATCTCCTACTGACACCTCTTGGTCTAGACGTTCGGTATACATGTGAGCAGAATGAGGACATGGCGGGCTATGGCTGGGAAGAGTATGACACTCGGAAGGGTGGTATTCAAACCATCCATGACGCCAAAAACCAGATCGACATGACGACCATGTTTGTCAAAACTCCCGGAGGGGCGCATGGAGGAAATTGGGCGGCAAGGATCAAGGGCGAGCCCCGTGACGATGCGCCGGCTGATCTCAAGACCACAGTTATTTTCTACCTCGTTGCCGAAGGTTTAGATGAGACTATTGACATTGGCGAGGGCACTCCTACTGGTTTTGATGAGGATGTAACTTTTACAGGAACATCCAAACACTTGGGTGGATACAAGTTTGTGGTAACAAAGGGAAAAGGACTTCATCCAACCAGCGATCATCCTGCATCGTCACAGAGGGACCTGGAAAAGACCGTGGTGCACTCAGATACCGTACCCCTCCATCATCTATGGCAGGCGAAGAAACTCTTCTTCCAGGCACTCCAGGCTGGTGTCAACGAGATTATTAAGGAGTATGGCCCAGATACCGCTCCGCCCCCGTGGCAGGTGTATCAACTACCAAACACTGCCAAGTCTGGGAATATTCAGATTGTCCAGAAAGTGTTTGAGGGCCCATTCGAGTTTGACGTCCTCTTTTCTAGCGATTCCTCTGGCAACGAGATCACAAGTGAGGATCTATCACGAGAGATTAAGTTGACTTCGGAGGCCTTCAACGATCGATTCAAGGAAACCTTCGCCCCCAAGGCACCATTCAATACAGAAGAGTACGAAAAATTCGGAAAGAGCATGCTGTCAAACTTGGCTGGGGGTATTGGCTATTTCTATGGGCAACATCTGGTTGATCGATCTGACGCTCCTGAGTATGAAGAAGAAAACGAAGGTTTCTGGGAAGGCACGGCAGAAGCACGAGGCCGTAGACAGGAACAAGCTGAGGGGCCGTACGAATTGTTCACAAGCATTCCATCTCGGCCATTTTTCCCGCGCGGTTTCCTGTGGGATGAAGGGTTTCATCTGCTTCCCATCATCGATTGGGACACAGATCTCGCGCTAGAGATTGTAAAGAGCTGGTACAACCTGATGGACGAAGACGGCTGGATTGCACGGGAACAAATCCTTGGTGAAGAGGCCCGAAGTAAAGTACCTGCCGAGTTTCAGGTCCAATACCCGCACTACGCCAACCCGCCTACTCTCTATCTAGTCATCGAAGCTTTCTTGGACAAGCTCCAAAAGTCCAACGGCAGTCAGCAAGCAGGCAAGGAGCGACTCTCGCCAGGCGACTTTTTACAGACTACGCATGTTGACAACCCCGAATTAGGATTCGAGTATCTCCGGAACTTGTATCCTCTCCTCCGCCGTCAGTATTCATGGTTCAAGAAGACCCAATTTGGAGACATCACGGGGTACGATCGTGAGGCGTACTCAAGCAAAGAAGCATACCGATGGCGTGGCCGTTCTGTTCAACACTGCTTAACAAGTGGTTTAGATGACTATCCCCGGCCACAACCTCCTCATCCTGGCGAGCTCCATGTTGATCTCTTGTCTTGGATGGGTATGATGACCCGGACACTGGCTAAGGTAGCTGATATAGTTGGGCTGCCTGAGCACGTCCAAGAGTACAGCAAAGCTTTGGACGGAATCTCCCATAATCTAGTAGATTTGCACTGGTCCGAGAAAAATGGTTGCTTCTGCGATGCCACTATCGACGACTTTGAGGAGCATTCTCTGGTTTGCCGCAAAGGTTACATCTCATTATTCCCCTTCTTGATGGGCCTTCTAGAACCTGAAGATGGCAAGCTCGGCAAGGTTCTCGACCTCCTTGGTGATGAGGAGCACCTATTTAGCCCACATGGAATTCGAAGCCTGAGCAAGAAGTCGGTATTCTACGGAACGGATGAAAACTATTGGAGAAGTCCCGTATGGATTAATATTAACTACCTCGCTCTTGTGCAACTACGAGTGAGTTTCACCCAGTTCTGTATTTTGATATCATGCACTAACTTGAGCCTAGAATTACGCCGTTCGACCCGGCCCTTACGCGGCACAAGCCGCGGACCTATACAACCGCCTCCGCCAGAACCTCGTAAGCACAGTGTACAAAAGCTGGGAGGAAACGGGATTTGCGTGGGAACAGTACAACCCGGAAACCGGGGCCGGCCAGCGAACGCAACATTTCACCGGCTGGACTAGTCTGGTGGTGAAAATGATGGCCATGGGTGAATTAACAGTCGGTAGCAGCGGCCATTCTAGAGATGAGCTGTAAAGCTTCTGCCTACTTAGACGATTTGGGTATCCCAAATACGATGTGTATATTGTACGAACACTTGACGATAACATGAGGGCTGGATTACATAGAACGGCGATTTGCTGCAACTATTTCATAATCGTGTGGCCTTTCTATTTGCTGTGCCTTGTGTCAAATGACTGTTATCCTCCTTCGTTGAATGTTTTAATCATGGGCCGCGCAAGGGCGCTTTGGAACTCTAGAGAGGATAGCTCTGAATAGCCATTGTTCGTCTTATAAGTCAAAGAGTAAATGATTCAAATAGAATGCGATAAGATAATTCCCATAATATAATAACTAAGCATGTGTGTGCAGGTATGTCATATAACTAGATACATAGAGCATATAAGACCGTACGTGGCTATACTGGCGGACCTTATCACACAGTCCACCCATAAGTAAACACAATCATCTCTTCCGCGTTGTTGAAAAGATGCCCATATAAATGTTGAACTCCTTGAGCATGCCGATCCGTTGCAGCTAGCCAACCGCCCTCCCCGAACCATGATATGTTGAACAAATGTAAGTAACCCTGATGATGCTGAGCCCCGAGATGTTGAACCGCCATGAAAAAAACAATATCTGCCGCCCGCGCCGAACCAGTACACAACTACGTGACCGCCCTCCTTTAAAGCAAAAACAGGCCTCATGCATCCTCAAACACGCCCACCGGCCCCTTCAGCTTCGTGAACATCTCGTCCGTCTCGCCCTCGGGGGTGCTCAGCGCCGTGACGGCGCCCCCAGCACCGATATGCCACGTCTCCGTCTCCGCCGCGCCGCCACCGGCCGCGGCCGGGACGTTCTCGTCGTCCCAGCGGAACAGGCTGCGGATGGTGACGCTCCAGTCGCCGCGGCCGGCGGCGTCCATGTAGCCCACGACGCCCGAGTACAGGCTGCGCGCGGCGCCGCGCGGGCCCTCGAGGCCCAGCAGGATCTCGCAGCTGCGCTTCTTGGGCGCGCCCGTCATGCTGCCCGGCGGCAGGCTGGCGGCGAGCACGTCGAGCCCGCAGAGGGCGCCGCCGGGCGGCAGCTGGCCCTCGACGACGCTGATCATCTGGAAGACGCTGGCGTACTCCTCGACGCGCAGCAGGTGCGGCACGCGCACGCGGCCGGGCCCGCACACGCGGTGCAGGTCGTGGCGCACGAGGTCGACGATCATGAGGTTCTCGGCTTCTTCTTTGGGCACGTGGAGCACGCGGCCGGCGGCGGCGAGGTCGGACACCGCGGGCGACTTGCGCACCGTGCCCTTCATGGGCCGCATCGAGCAGAGACCCGCGCCGGAGAAGCTGAGGAAGCGCTCGGGCGAGCTGCTTACGAGCGTGGCGCTGCCGAGGCGCAGGTACGAGCTGAAGGGCGCGGACTGCCGCGTGCGCAGGGAGCGGTAGAGCTGCCACGAGGACGGGGACGTGTGCTGCGGCTGCTGCTTGTCGTGGGGCCGGAGGAGCGGGCGGTCTTCGAGGAGGCTGCGGGGCCGCGTGATGAGGGTCTGGTCTGTGAGACATAGCTCGTATGAGTCGCCTGCTGCGATGAAGGCTTGGCAGGCGCGGACCTTGGCCTCATACTCGGGCGCCTCGGGCACGGCGATCGTAGGCATGAGGTGCCCCGCCGTGGGCGTGTGCGGCGGCGTGATCTGGTGGTCGTTCTGGCGGGCTTTGCCGAAGTTGGCGGGCAGGGCGTCCGACCAGATCGGGGACTGCACCAATTTGTCGTTGATGGAATCGAGCCATTTTTGACCCTCGACGTCTGAAGAGGAGAGGAGGGTCTGGATACGGAGAGTTCCCTCGAGGTGGTCGATCACGATGCTCTTGGTTACCCAGGCGAAGCAGAGATCTGGGCGGTTGTGGAGCCTTTCATCGTGTAGCTTGACATTGATCCCTTCGAGGCCGAGTTCGTATGTGGTGTAGCCCATGAAACCACCTATGAAGGGTTCTGGAGTTTCATGGTCCGAGATCCGCCGTTTCGTCCAGAAGTCGGTCAGGAACTGCCATATCGTTTCTCTTGGTCTAAGGTT